>CAJRST010036666.1:14857467-14956994 GCA_907169785.1 Menidia menidia
ATCTATCTATCTATCTATCTATCTATCTATCTATCTATCTATCTATCATATCTATCTCTCTGTCTAGACACACAGTATGTGCAGACTTGTTTGCAGTTTTCCATTTTATAGTCTCATTTTGTTTATATCTCAATACAACATCAACAATTTGCAGGTAATATTATGTCTCTCACTTGTCTGTTTCCACTAACAGGGCCTTGATAAATCAGCACCGACAAGACAAAATGGCAGTTTGATCTTCATTCGTAAGTTTTTTTCCCCTTTGTTTGTCAGCCTGCCGTCTTGTTGTGCAGTCAGTCAGTCCTCCAGGTGTGCAGTGCCTGAGTGATATCAATACATGAGTACTGCTGACAGTGATGGAGGGAAAAGGTCAGATATGACACGGAGGTTCTGGAGTGGGAGCACGTGAAGTACTTTGACATTTCTCGACAAATCTTATGTGCAGCATTCAAATCATTCCTGAAAGAGATAAAATCATTTACACACGCCAGCTGGTGGACTTGTGAGAAAAACAAAATTCACATTCACTTTTCAGTAATAATTACTTTATAATATGAGCAATTGCCACAAAATAGCAGGCAAAAAAGTCATTTAAACACTAAAAAACCTTTTATTTTTAGCCGACTTGAAGGGTTAGATTTAGGGACAACTATGCATTTATCTAAATTTACCTTGATGCACAATACCTGCAATCATGATCTTATTTCAGAGGGATGCTTAACTTCATCTGTGGACTAATGACTGGTGAGTACTAAGCAGACAATGGAGGAAATTATAATTTGCTCTGCTTAATGCATACATTCTGCTCGCTGCCAGAGTGAGATGACCCTTAAGGCTGCTGATGATGTTCTGTCTCCAGCTGCCAGGTCAGTTGGGTTCACTTGCCTTGTCCAGCTCTGTGTCCTCCAAGTGGGGTGACATGAGCCTTGCTTGGCCTCTGTCTCCCACATTGCCACTTCTGGGTCCAAGTGAGGCCATTAAAGAATCAATTAACAGGCCCAATTAAAGAATGATGAAGCAGAGGGGAGAGGTTACACAGTGTGGAGTGACTAAAAGGCTTTATCTTGGGCTCCTTAGATGTCAGCGTCTGTAAGAAATGCAAATCACTTGCTGGAAGTTCATTTCACTGCTTGTTTTGTCTCTCCTGTGTTTGTGTCTACTTGGAAAAGTGATACTCAAAAGCAGAGTCATAAAAGTATGAACACTCTGAGAAGGGACTGCACACATACTGTAGCAAAACCGGTGAAGGCACCTTTGCAGTTATTTTCATCAGCTGGTGGGTAGAGAAAAAATATTTTTCATGATTGAGCAACTGTGCAAATAAGGTGCATAAAACATTGGCTAATAGCTTCAGACTTGACCAGAGGACACCAATGAGCACTGATATGATGCTCCGCTGTGCTGTGACTATCTCTTGATTTGTTTTATCTCATCCTTCTTTTGCCTCTCACCCCTTTCTCTCACCATCCTCTGGCCTGCCATCTAATACTCTCTGTACAGCTTCTCACATGATAATGATGCCGTGTAACATGCGTGTGCAGCCTAATGCACACACTCTGTGAAGTTTGTCATGGGAACCCCGCTCGGTGTCCTCATTACATTCAATACCCTCAGGATCTTTGTGTAAATGTATCGAGTCGTGTCACATCAAGGACATGCCAGGATCTCTTGGCGAGCAGGAGCGTGCGCTCGCGTCTGTGTGTTCCAGAGTTCCCTAACTTCATCACACCAACCCTAAGGCGGGCCACTGATCTTCTCCAAGAACGATAAATGCTGCTTTACTGCATCGCTAATGAAGATGGATAGAAACAGCGTCAGAGAAAGAGGAGAGATGAGAGGAGAAATATAAGGGCTTCTCAACAGCACTGCAGGTTAGAATGTAATTGTTCCCCTCTTGACTATCACTATTGGGTATCTAAGTTTGTGTAAACAGACTTACCCTTAGGCCAAAATCCCACTGACTTTTGGAGTCGGCTAATGTAACAAACTCTTTGGGTGACAGATGGGATTAGTTTGTGACTTTCTCTATCAAACAGGACGTGAGAGCAGAAAAAGATGAGGGAGCTGTTGGGGTGTGTGGATAGAGGGCTCTCTCCTCCACAGGTGAAGCTGCCAAAGCAAGTCCAGCAAAGAGGCGTGCAACGGTCCTCGTTACTGTCCACAGACAGGCCTGGAGTGCCCTATTAGATGACCATTAGTGCTGCCGATGGAAACCTGCACGGCAAACTCTGACGCATAAGAGATGGAGAGATCTGGGAGCCGTGCCGAGGATGTAGTAACAGGGCCTCCAGGGAACGGGTGGTGTTAGGCCCCCCGCCCTGATCGACCACACTTCTCAGCCAGGTCAGGGTACCTAAGTAGGTGTCGTGTGTCAGCATGCCATGTCTGGTTCCCCCGGAGCTGAGACATGTTCGCCTAATTAAAACCTCTCTCTCTTCTTATGCTCCGGGAGATATGGGCAGAGGAATGTGGCAGTAGATGTGGTGATGGAGGGAAATAAAACAGGGAAAAAAGATGAGTGGACCTGTGGCGCACTAGAGGTCCGGAGAGAGGAGAATTTTGGAAGTAATGCAAAAAAAAATTTTTAAATCCAAAAGATAAACCAACACGTGCATTTGCATAGAAGAAAATGGTTCAGTGATTTAGCTAAGGCAGAAAATAGCAGTTCAGATTGTTGTAAGAAAAAACTTAAGCAGAAACGACATTTCTGGCCTATTGTAATAGCTTTTTCCTTGATAAAAGAAACAAGGAAAACTAATTTTGCTGTTATTGTTGCATTAACCCGGGAAGACAAACACAGGAATAGGGAGAGGGAATGAGGGAGAAAAAAGTCCCACCATGCATTTTCCACAGATGTCAGAGGGGAAAGTTCCAAGTTTTATTAAATAATTTCAAATGAATTAATACTAGGCTCTAAATAAGCCTGCAAGTTTGCTATATCAATATTTGTAAAGCTGATTTACAGTAGGTTTACTGGGAGATTATTGGTATTTAATCATTAAATTAATTAAGTCACACAGTTTGAACATGGCTTTTGCTTGACTCTCCTTTGACAGTGTTCACAAGATACCATCTGGGCTACAATGAACACATCTATGTTTATTGCTGTTGATGTCTGTCAGCTACCTCAAACATGGAAATTGTTGGACATTAAAAGGAATAGTTCAACAGTTAAATACGCCTATTTACTTTCACGCCTCCGAGTGACTTGATAGAATAGACACAGCTTGTTTATTGACAGAAGGAATCAATAGCTACTCTCATGATTCATTTACCTTAGTTTTAAACAGTGCAAACACAGAATGAGGCAGCTTGCCATCTGTCAAAAGTGACACGGCCAAGCTACCTTCTAAAGCGCACAAACACAAAAGAGGTGTCAGCGTTCATTATTTCTAACAGCTTTAATGCTCTAAAACAAAGCAAACACCATGAAATAATGTGTGAAGAATGAGCCATTCAGAGTCAAACTGTAAACAATACTTTCTTTTTAATTACAATTCATGCTGTTAACCTTTAGAGAAAGATGGCCCACAGTGAACAGTAAGAATAATCCTGTTGCCTTTCAAGGCCAGTTATTATTGTTATTGTTACAAAATTCCATTTTATCAACTTATCATGAGCACTGATTCTTTTTTATTTTCCAAAACCAGATATAGCATTGTATAGCAGATATATGACACAGACTCTATGATAACAGGACAAATTTCTGTTGATGTGGAAATGAAAATGGACTCAAATTTCAAACGTATGCTCTGTTTTTAGAAAAGAAAATTGCTTAAGTAAATCTTTTTCTTGTACTGAGACTGTACTTTAGTTGGGTACTAAACATTTTTAGGATGGAACACTATTTGAAAATTATGCAAACCTTATAACAGAACACACTATATGGTTCAGGATGGCTCTCTAATGGAGGCTTCAAATGCAGTCTAGGGTGGAAGCAGAATTCTTACTAATGATCATAGAGAGCTCAAAATCCACACTGAGCTTTTCTTCAACCTGCTATTACTTAACCGCAGTTTGAGCTGTTCAAAGTTTCCTTAACTATTAATTTTCTGGTGTTACATGTTATAAAAAAACTTTTTTTTCAAAGGAGAAGAAGGTTTAATTCAATATTAATGGGTTTAATATGAGCTTCTACAAATTTCAGTTCATTGTTTACATAATAATTTGCACTTCTCCTCTCACTGAAATCGGTGTCAAGTGGATTTTTCATTAGCAATCGCAGCAATTCCAGGTACGCCTTGCTACACAGAAAAATATCCCCTGACAGCTTGTCCGGATAGGTTGCCATGGTGAAAACAGTGATTAAAGCTATTAGAGCTGCAGGCGTAGGGTTAAATGGGAGCCCTCACTGCTACTGCTGTCACAGAAAGCAGAAGACAGTGCAAGAGAGAATGGAGAAAACATGAAAAGCTGGATTTATGAAAAAAAAAGAAAATCCATCAAGACAATTAAAAAAATAGGTGGAAAAAAACTCAAGTGTGGATGAGTAAAATGTGATTAGTTGCACTCAAAGCAAGGCAGGATCCTACCTGGCGCTTAATTGATTTCTTTTTACAGCAGATGAAATAAAAGGTTATGGTGCTCCTACAATAACTTTCCTATCTAAGCCCAGACAGGGGGGTTTATCACATAATAAAAGACAGAGGTCTCATTCATCATCTTAGTGTGATGCATACCTGAGGAGATTATGCTGTAGAGAGGGAGAGAGTAAAAAAATAGAGGGAATACTTTTACTAAATCTCAAATTTGAGCGGAGTGACATGTTGAATTAACCTCCTACCAGCTCAGCTGTCTGGGAAACGGGGTCCTAGGCAGAATTCTCTTAATCAGGATAATGTCATTTCGCTGCTTTCTTCAGAAGTGGCAATCAATGCAAAAGCAATCACACTGTAATCATTTGGTATAATGCCATTAACAAACTGATTTTGTGCTGAAATTGGTGCAGAGATCCTCAGTATCGTGGCACAAAGCAGAATCACACCCGGTGCAAACTAATAGCAGAGATGTGATAGGTTACACTAATGACATAGCATTTGGAAAGATAATCAACATACTAGTATGAAATACAATTTGACTCCATCTCTATCCACCTTGCTCACATTTGCCAGATTTTTAGGCACATCATATTGGCCCATATAGTCATCAGGAATAAATTCACCCGATAAAGCAACAAAAAACAATAATTTGTTATTTCACTGAAATATGACACTTTGAGGAGTCGCCTGAAATGCCAAAAAATGGGCGAAGGGGGAGGCATGTAAGCTTTTTATTTCACTGTTAGAGTTACATCCAGGATTATAATGGCAAAGCATATTATGATAATCCTGTGCCACTTCTCAGTGACTTTGGGCTATGATGACTTGTGTAAGCTCAGAAATACTTGGTTAAGAATCAAAATGCAACAGTGGAAGGTTAAACAATCATTTTCTAATAAAAAAAGAACAAAATTCAATCACTACTATTGTGCAGTCAATTTTCCATTTAAATATATTCAAAGTCACACATTTTTCTGAGAAGCTATTTTTGATTTTCCAAATTGACAGTTTTGAATTGTCTTTGTATTTTAATATTTTTATATTTAATTTTGACTGATTTGACAACCCCCCATGCTTGAGAACTACAGTATCATTTAGAAAGGGAGTGAAATCTGGATCTTTTCATGTGATTAAATGTTGTGTGTCCTTCTGTGCACTCAATAGTAGATTCATAAAGCATCAAACTATGTCGCATTGTGTTAAAAAAAATGGATCTAGGATTTTTTTTCTGTTTAAAAGTGAAAAACATTCATTTCAATAAAAGTCTGCATTTATTGATGGCCCAATTTATCAACTTACTCACTGATGTTTACACATTTGTGTGCGCAATATTTCATTGTCTGCAACATTGTGCTGAAACTGGAAACCAAAGGCTGACCTTCGCTGAGTGGGACATGTCACCGCAGTGCATTGCACTGACAACATCCCCTGGTTTTCCCCATAGTGGTAAAGTCCAAAAGACATGTGAGAAATGCTTTATCTTTTTCTGCTGCTGTCAGCCAATTGGGGAGAAGGAGACAAAATGTCACTGGAGCTGCAGGGTAGCGTGTGTTTCCCTGTGACACGAGATTTTTGCTGAACCGCTAGTTAAGTTGCATTCGACTTTGGTTTGGGCTCAGAGAATTCATTCCACTCATTTAACTTGTTATATTGGAATTCATCAAGTTAAGATTGCTACAGGAAGCCCTACGTGACTTTCGGGTCGCCAGGACGTCTACCTGACCAAAACATTTCCGGCTTTCCTTTATGCAACTGAGCACACTGAATCCTTTTTCTTGATTAGGAAATAAGGTTTTCTTATTTTTTAGATAAATTCTAAAATATATATTTTTTCCCCTTTCAATGTAGACACGGTACTTTACTGTAACAGATGAAAGAAACAGACATAAAGAAGGACTAAAAATATTTAGGACTCAAATGCGAAGTGATCACACTTTGGAACCACTATAGCTATTAACCTAAATAGTTTATGACAGATGAAATCTTAGTTGAGCAGGAGACAACATTCACTGACTGGGATCAAGAACAGACAAACATTGCACAAATAAAGCCTTTAAGATACATGCCTTCTGTGGACAAAATAAATAAAACTCAGGATTCCAAACTAACAAATCGTTTTAAGTTCTTTCAAGGATTCTCAGACCATGAGATATGCTGCAAGCATCAGCCCATTAACATCATCCATACCGCTAAACTCTGTTAAAGCAATGAAATCCTTAACTGTTTGCTCTCTTAAAATAGAACACCTTTTTTTGTTTGCATAAGGGCCAACTGTAAAATGTTGGATATAAGTAAATTACCAATTACAAATGAAAGGCCTTCCTGTTGAAATAACATTACATTCAGGCATTTATCAATCTATTGACATTTCTGCTGTCTTTGTTTCACTGCTAATCGATTTAGGTTTTGACTTATGCTTCATGCTACTTTCCATTTGGTAATGTCCTGTTTAAAAGATGCATAAAACATATGGCATTAACTAAACAAAGGAGTGGGTTTTGAAAAGCTGTGAAAATCCAGGAGTGGATCTTGCAGAATTTGAGTCAAGTTTCCCAAAGAGATGCCTGAAAATGGCTTTGCACCGATGATCTACCTATTGAGCTCGAGCTTCGCTCTGTCAATTAGATCAGGTCTGTCGTTATTTTAATGCAATAAAGGGCCTGAATACACATTTCATATTTCAGGGAGATAAAACTCAATGTTTACAATTGGAGTGGTTCTATGAATATCATTACATAAAGGTTTTATTACGAGGAACAGATTCAGTCACTCGAAAAAGAAAATCCTCTTAAAAATCTAAGCTTTAATGTATCTGAACTTGAAAAGAAGTCAACTGGTCTTTACCAGGTAATGAAATAAAGCAAATGCAACCTCAGATAAACAACAGTGCGGTGTGGTTATTTATCTAATAAAACTGAAGAATTGAACCGAAAGCACAGCAGAAGTGTGTGTAAAAACCCATGATTTATTAACTTACCGAAAAACCGCAGCAGTACTCTCTGTGAATGTTTGACCGTTTCAGCCCTTCATATCACTATGACGCATTCTTCTACACAACAAGGCTGCAGGTCGGTTAGATTTGGAGGCAAGATGCCAAATTTCAGCTGTCCGACTGATGCACAGAGGTTGACGCCGTGGATGCAACATGACCGTTCACCAGTGCCCAAAGCAAGGTCCATGACATGCACAAGAAAGTTTGTTGTGGATAACCTCTGCTGGCCTGCACAGTCTCTCAACCTCAGCCCGACAGACCAACTTTGGGATGAATTGGAGTGGAAACTGTAAGCCAGGCCTTCTTGGCCAACATCGGCGTATGACCTCACGAATGCACTTTAAGAAGGATTTGCATCAACGTATGCCAAAACCTTGTGGACATCTGGACATCTTTCTCAGAAGAGCTGAAGCTTTTATACCCACAAAGGATGGTGTAATGTCCTATTGAACACTCTACATTTGGAATAAATGGAACTTAAGCTATTGTGTGTGTGTTGAGAGTGGTGAATTAAAACGTTTAGCATTGTAGTGTATATACATTGCTGTGAAGTATTTCATTTCATAACTCTGCTCTTTCATTTAGATTTTATGTGGTACATACCATGCATTCAGTACCTACTCCAAAATATTTATACTTATTAAAAAATATTTTCTGCGACGAAGAATTTGCTGGCCAATAGATAAAGATCTGAGGACATATCACGGCTATTCAGAAGATGTGAATTAACAGCCCAGCCATAAATACAATCCTCCCGTTTTAGCATATTTTACACTTAAGTTTAACCTGACCTGACTTATTGTATATTTGTATCAGGGGAACAGAGGTAAAATTCTGTTCCCTATAGGTAGTGCACATGAAAACAAGTGAAGTGTTTTGCTGCCCCCATTGAATCAACCAGCACCACACTGATCCGAGATGGACCAGGTGTAAAGAGAGTTGTGTAGTGTTCAAAATGTGTGTGCGTGTGTGTGCGAGTGTGTGTTTGTGTGCCTGAAACTGAGAGGGAGAGGGTGAGAGGTAGACTGCTGAATGCAGGGGCAGTTGATTGTGTGTGAGAGCTTTGAGAAAGGGTGCAGAGAGCATCTATCTGTATCATTCACTCTAAAAGCCTGGAGAAATGGAAAGGATAGATGGGAGGACAAGTAGAAGTCAATAAAGAGACAGTTGGGCTGGAGAGAGAGGAGATGGGAGTAGTATCATGTGAAGATGACTTAGAGTCGTGTCAGGGAGGGAGACAAAGGGATGTTGGGGATGTGGAGGAGGAGTCAGCCCAGCAGTGACAGAGAAGAGCACAGGCACACAAGGATAGAATGAGCCGTTGAGGAAAATCTAGGAGGGTGTATAGCGAGTGAATGTGAGGAAAGGTGGCAAAGGAGGAAGAAATGGCAGTGTAAGGTGTGAGGAAAAGGAAAACACCCCAAAATGTGCTTTTAAAGCATACAAAATGAAGCAATGTAACCCTGAATGGCTGGGATATAACAAAAGCAATCCCTTTCTACAGAAAAACAGTACTTCAGAGTGTCTATATAGTGTTCAGTTATGTAAGAAACCCTAAGCTACCCTTTGCCTTGAGACACCAAACATAACCGCTTTCGTCTATCATACATCAGTGTTGTCTGCGCCGAGCCAGATAGGCCCCAGTGTTTGTGTAGTCCTCAGATAGCCTGAGGTTACACTTCTGAATTATTGCTCACTTACACCGCCCGAACACGCAAAAGTCTGACATCAGTTTCCACTATCAGGCAACTGAGGGTCTCACTTCACACCCGCCCGCTGCTCATGTTTAATGATGAATGACATACATTCTCTATACTTTGTTTCAAAGGGGGGCCTCTTCAGTGCTGTACTTCACACTACACTGTGATGAGGAGCCACTGGTGTGTGAGGTTCAAGGTGGAGCGATAACACCAGAGGCCCATCTTGCCAACCATAGCATGGAAAATGCGTTTAAGGTAGAATATGCCAAAACTATCATCTTTGTCAGATGGAGAAAACAGCTCCCAGGCGAGAGGAAAAAAAAAAGATATTTAAACAACTAAGCCAAAAGAAGTGACCGAGAACATTATCCATCTGCTAAAACTCACGGAAGGCTGATCCATCCATAGAAGGCCCACAGATAGGTCAGAGGTCCGAGAGTAAATCCTCAAATTTGTGCTGCGCTAAATGGAGCATTATGCAATATTTGGCGTAGCTAACTGAGGGCTTTTACTGAACATCTTGTCCTGTCGCTAATCCTGCCAACAGCAACCAGGCAGGGAGAGAAACAAACTCTAACCCCGAAAACACGCAATCTCTCACAGAGATCGGGGAGCGCACACACACATTTACACACACGCTGGGTCCTGCGTTGCACATATATACACACATGCTTAAATTTCCTCTCACTGTAAAAAAACTCAAACATACAGAGCAGAGCAATAAAATGTGCACAGAAACGCAGTGAAATTCTGCAGAGAAGAGTCATTTCTAAGACGATTTTCGTAAGATTTTCATGTCAATATTACTTTGTGTTACACCAGTGTTACACCTTTGGTTGAATGTGGGTTTGCAAAATGTTGCAAATAAAAAAAAAATTGTTTCAGTTTCATACATTTTTCTTTTACATCATACACATTTTTGTTTTCTTGTCTTTGTAAACAGCGTGATCTCTATCCATTGGAGTAAATTCCCATGTTGCAACTAGTGAGGGAAGCTGGTGCGTTAATGGATAATAAATCTATATTTAAGGATATAGGCGAGTGGAAATCCAATTTATGTCAAGGCTCTCTTCCCAATCCCCACTTTCATCCCCATACGCGGCTGGTTGGAGGAGTAATCGGCTTTGTGTAATAAAAACGATGATGGTGACTCTATCTGACATTTGTAAAAAGGAGGAGCCCCAGATTTTTGTAGGTCTTTATTATCAGCCTCTATCCAGTGAATTAATCGGCAGGCGGAGTGAGACAGAGTGAAAATGTTGTTCACGCGAGTAAACACAGGGGTTATATTGAGGTGAACAGAAGGAGTGTGTTTGCAGAGATTTGTGTTTGTTTAGCCCGTCTTTCTCTCTCGGTGCACGTGTGTGATAGCTTACATGCTCTAACGGTGTTCTCAGAGATCCTTGGCCTTAACTCTATCACCTGCAATGTGGAGGAGGATGATTACATACCAGAGGTCAACTTTATCTCCATGGAGATGCCTGAAGAAACTGCCTGATATAAGAGATACTTTGAGAATAGCTCTCTGCTACCTGCAGTAGCCAGACAGGGGAGACAGGCAGTGGGAACAGATAAAAAGATGTAACCAGATAGCTGGGACATTTGTTCCATAAAGCTGTGTTTTCCGATGGCTTTCAGTTGATACGTGCTAATGATCAAATGAACATGCATCACAGCCTTCCATTTCACTAGCTTCAAAACTTGTCAAATCTGCAGCCGTGAGATGCATTTCCTTTTGCTCCAAATCCTCTTGTTTTCCCATCTTCCACTGGATTTCATGGTATAGACTCTCTGTAGTGGCTTCACAAGAGCTAGATTCAATTAATGTGACTGTGAGCTAAGTGGCCCCTCAGGGGTTAAGGTCTGTCATGTCAGATGAATCTGTTTGTGTGAAGAAACAGGAACATCCCACACTCTGCTGTAGAAGACAAAAAGATGCCTAAGAGCTCATCTAAGTATTCCCATCACAAGGCCACATTGCTCGAAGGAATTTGATCTTGGGACCTTCAAACATCATTCAAAAATGTAAGAGCGGGACTAAGGTTCATCTGCTCTAAGGATCTGAGTTTGAAAACTGTGTTCTGTTTAGTGCACCGTTAAGTTAAAAATGCCTCAGAACGCAAGGAAACTGCCAGTGTGCCTACCGGGTTGAGCTGTAAACGATTTCATTTGTATGCAGTATAAATTCATGATGTGCCTAATGTCTATCATTGTCATGCTTTAGATAATAAGATGGTAACAGGGAGAATGACTTTTGGTTTCCCTTTCTGACACAGACAGTGGCTGTTGTCTGTTGCAAATTAAACGGAGTGTGATGCAACAGCTTCTGAAAACAGCTAGATTATCTTCACAGACCAGCCTAATTATTGAATGCTTGTCTGAGGGGTTTCAAAGATGACTTGTTTGCGAAGCCCTGTATAACATACCAATCTTCTTGTTCTTAAAGCAGATCCAGAAGCAGCCATCTGAATAAAAAGCCTGTCACACAGCTAGACACCAGTGAAATATCAAAGGGCATGTGATCGTGTGCCTTCTGGAGCATTTAGGAAAGGAAAATGGGGGGAATAAAAATATATATGTAGAATATGTATAACACAGTGGGGCAAGCTGAACTTATTTTAATTTATATTTAGGCTACTGTGTCAGCTGTTTATTGGTCTGGTACCTTATCCAAACATCTTCCTAATGGGACCATGGTGCAGTGATTAGCAGTGGTTAGTGTTTATATGCACCCATATTGCAGTTTTTTGCATCAATCTAAATTGAGAATTCACTTTCATTTGGTGTGTACGTGAGTTGAAGAGATGACTATTAGTATTGCAGTTGGCATGTTGTCTCAAATCACAACCCCGTTTTGCTATTGAAATGCTCATCCATAGTCTTAATGGGTCAAACACTGGTCATTTGCTCGTTTGATTTTCCTCAACATTCCAATTTAGATACAGATTTTGTTTTTGTGACCACAGCATTCTTTTTTTCTGGACTCAATTCTGTCAGATTCTGTTGTCAGATTTCGCAAAAGCAAACAAGCAGCCCAATGGCCGGGAGGATGAATGTGTATGCCCTTGTGTCTAATGTTCATGCTGGCCAGTTGATGGTATGATGACATGTCAGTGGACTAGCCTATCTCCTGCCCAATGTCAGCCTGCACAGATTGCAGCACCCTGTGACCCTGTGCAGTCTAGATAATACATGACCGGAGAAACTGACTTCACTAGTGACTTACTGGGAAAACCCATGTTGTAGAGATTGGATTTAGAGAAAGATATAAACTGATAAATAACTACATGTTTCAACAATTCCATAAGTCCTGCAGTACCTGCAAGGTTTGGATGAATTCCCCTGAGACGCATAGGAATACTGACCACATTGGTTGCACTGATAGAATATTTGAAGCCTCACAATGCTTGAGACATGTGTTAGGAACATTTACCATCAAGTACTGTATATGTTTAATAGCCATTTTGTATGTCATTGAAATAGCATTATCATCACAACATAAAAAACATGCAGTATTTATTGAAATGCACAAAGTGCATTGTACATACATTTTAGACTCGCATGATTTCCTTTTTCCCCTTGTTATCTGCAGTGAACCATGAGTCAAAACCTCACCCACAGTGAGTGGATATATATCCATCTATCCATCAGTTCATTTTCTCTACACACTTAATCCAATTCATGGTTACAGGTGAGTAAATACAGTCATTTAGAAATCACCATAATCATTCCTGTTTTTCATGCAATCAATATGCATTAGTTCAGCTCCACGTTCTCTATTTCCCATACGAACCCTGAAAAACGCAAGTGACCGCAGTGTAATGCATTTGCAGATGGCATGCCCTCTGAGATTCAAGCAAAAATCTGTTAGATTTACTAGATATACTGTATATTTACTATATTTACTATATATATATATATAGGGAGAGAGAGAGAGAGAGAGTGAAAGAAAAATATACAAAATGCTTCATGTGTCTGTAGTTGTGGATTAGAGAGGATTCCCTCTTTTTTGAACATCTCGCTCTCTCTCTCTTTCTATATGCTGTGCTGCATTTCATTCGTGTATTTTTCTGTCCATTGACTCTCCCCATAAGGGTAAATCAAGGCAAGCCCGCTCACTTATTGAATTAACAGCTATCGGGAAGCATTAGGCAGAGGATCCCTGCCTGATTTTCCACTCAATACTGTGGCATTAGGGACAGCACACAGCGGCAGGGGCTAGAGCTCCTGCTCTACTTGCTTGGTCATATCGAGCTACTTGGAAAGCCGGGGTCTAAGGCTGCGGCTGTAATTAGACATGTGGACCCCGTGGAATGTCATCTTCAGGATGATAGGAGTAAGGGAGTCAGGGTACACTGAAGAGCCATGTTCAATCCTCACAGAAAGAGCAGATTTCATAAATCCAAGCCTGCCTGTGGACTCAGGGAGGAAGCCTCCGTATATCTGCGCTTACGGCGCACACACACACTCACAAATACATCACGGTTCAGGGCAAGGCCTCTTCTTTAATAGAGTCTCATAAAGTCTCGTCTCCATGGCAACTACTACCTCATTAGAAAGTCACTGGTGGTGGCCAGTGTTCATGCACTTTCTTTGTGTCTTTTATTCTGCCTCTCCGTGTTTTTTCATTCCCGCTATTTTCCATAATTGCAACTTAAATGCATTTTTCTCCAAACAGGATTTTTAGAATGAATAACAACTATTAAGCCCACTAATTTGACAGTGAGAGCGACAGAGGCAAAGGTCTGAAATGCAACTTTTTTCATCCTTTTCGTTAATCAAAGCGTGCTTTGCCTTTCCAAACCCATTAATTATGTCATCATAATTGATTTCAAACAAAAGCTATTTGTATGTATCTGCTCTTTCCAAACTCCAATCTGTACGTTTCAGTCGAGAATTTAATTTAGAGTTGTTTTCACACTGAAAATGTAATGACTTAGAAAGGTTGAAACTATAAAGGAAGTCATGTTAACAAGGAGATGGACATGAAATTGAACCCTATCACTTGTGAAAGACTGGGACTCCAACAAGTTTATTAAGACCCTTGCTCCTGCTTTGTCTGCTTTAACACATCATTTCAACTCACATTTCGAATTTCCAATTCATTTCTCCAAAATCAGCAACTTGTCCCTGTAGACTGCACCAACTGAAGAAAACTGACAATAGCGATTTGAGACCAGCCCACCGAATAGCACAAAGATCCATTTGTTTTTTCTGTTTGGTTGGCTGCCTTCCTGCTCCGTGTTTAACCTTTCAATGACGACAGATCAAGTGAAAAGATGAGACACAAATGTTTTGTTACACAATAATTAGAACAAGAATCTGATCAGAGACTTGGGATGACGTTTGGCGGTGAAACTTCAGTATGGTATACAGGTATAATGTGGCATGATGGCTGATTGGAGAACCACTGCAGGGATCAGTTAACATGTGCAGTTTGGAAGAAAGCAGAAATGCATTGTTTCTGGGAGAGAGCTAAAAGAAATAGTGAATAAAAAGGCATAGAGAAAGAGTTTGATATGTGCCCTCTCTCTCTTTATTGCAAAGTCTTTTTGCACAGGTGGTAATTGTACATCTTGACTAGTTGTTTTTTTTTGGTGTGTTCAAGCGCTATTTGGTTTGCAACAAATGGTTTTGGTTACAAAATTGCTCACTCTCCAGATCTCCAAACAAACTCTACAGATACTGGCAATGCAAGGAGAACCAAAAGTGGGTCTCTCTTCCCTGCTGACCGTTCAAGCCGAGTTGGTGTGGAAGCACTCTTGCACATGATCTTTAGCCTGTGACACAGTGAGAACATTAGAAGGAAAAAGTAACTTGGGAAAAGTCGTTTAAACTTTGGAAAAAGTTATATTTATCCTACTTATAAAGCATGCAAAAGGCCCATAGTTTCTTGTATTCATGACAAAGTGTTCTCATGATCAAATCTGTTGAATACAATAACTTGAAATAGCACAAGGACGGCACACCTTAAGCAGTATCTCGAGTGTTCATCTTGATCTGCAGATAACAGTTTTGAACTATTTCCATTATCCATCTTAGTATCTCAGATATGCATATGACTCTTGTTTTCACGCTAATGTGAATTGACCAAAGAAGACATAACACTTTCACTTGCGGGCCACTTTTGGGAAATAAAAATCCAAAAGAAAAAGGCCCCCACTGACCACAATGCAGAGCGGCTCCTTACTCATTTGTTCTCGAGCAAAATATTAGTACCTAGGCGTACATATAGCTTAATGTAATCGAATAAACCTTTGTTTCCCAAGATAGGGGTGTTTCACTTATTTCTTGGTCTTTTATCTGTTTATGCATCAAATCAAAAGGGACAGCGGACCACATTTAGGGAGTGGAAAGTGTATCCTGAAGAATTTAATAAGAAAAGAGATTTTGATGGATTACAGACCTTCTCCACATCTGAGGCATTTTCAGAATGATAAATCACAAAGGCCTTTTATACTCTCTTTCTTTCCATTTTCCCGTCTCTTTCTCCCTGTTCCTCTGCCTCCTCTCCTACTCATCTCATGAGCCTTGGCTTTCAATTGTAAGAGATTACAGGAGCATAGCCGGACCGTGGCCCGTCAAGGATCTTTTATTAATATTTATATGCATATGAAACAAGCCAATTCTAAGCTGTCTGTGAGCAGCTGAACCCTGCAGCCCCATTGTGTGTGTGTATAAATGCAGGAATCAGCGTTCTGTATATGTACGCTACATGCATGTGTGCGCGCTTGTGTGTACTTTACAGGAACCGTGTTTGTGGCCCCTATGTTTCGCTCGGGCGTCAGTAGCTCGACCTGGCCCTGTCCCAGACAACCTGAGCCACCAGTTCCATATCAGAGACCAGGAGTGGTGTTTCCAGCTGGGATTTGATCGTTAGCAGGAGTTGCGGCTCTTTGTCTTCAAGGTTAAACAGGACTCTGGCAGCAGAGACGGGTAACGGTGGGGGCTCCAAACCTGCAAACAAGTGTGGAGCCTGACAGTCAAGGCTATTGAGGAGCTGATATCCCATCGGTGGAAGGAGCAGGAGGAGACTAATCCTTCATACATAATAGATAACCAAATCCTCTAAAACACAGAGATGCAAGCCGCCTGCACCACGGAGGGCCCTGACATTGCTAACAGATCAGACGTCAAGCATCCCCCTCCTCACCGCCCTCATTAATTCTCTATTACAACAGAAGTCCTTCAGGCTGACACCATTGTTTCCTCTTCAAAAGCAGGCCTTCATCAGGAGAACACGTATAGCTGCCCCGCTATACACTGCACACACAGATAAAAACCATATTATATCTTTTTCACTTGAGTCATGTGGCAAGAGATCCTGACAATAACAATGCCATTGACTTCAGCCTTATGCCACCTTGTTGTAAACAAAGCAACCATTCAGTGAATAGATTGGAAGAGATTTGTTTGTTGATGCCAAGCAACCCAATGGAGATGCTATTCCGTAGACAGGGGGAAAATATAAACAGCTTTTAATTTACTCTATGGGCACTTTGCCACACCTACACAACACATTTCAAGGTAAGTTGATGCCACATGTTGCTAAGTGTTTTCTTTAAACAGTGATGTAGATGAGCAATAAAAGAAAAGTGACACCTTTTAAAACCTTTGGATCAAGAGACTGAGTAGTGGAGGAATTTACTGTCGCATTTTAAGCTGTTCATTAGAGTCATTTTCTCACACTGTTTTTATTTACACCTGCGGAGTTAATACATTATATTCACAGCATACTTTGTATATCAATAAGTCAGCTTACATTAATTTACCTATGTCTGTTCTGCTAAAAAAAAAATTTGTTTTCTTGTACATTTCCAGTCTCCATCTTCAGTCCTTACTCTCACTGAGCCATTTGGTGGCAATGAAATCCCCTACCCTCTTGGGTTTTTATCACATTTTGAACATATGTGTCTGGAAAGAAAACACAGAGTGGAGGATGTCACTGACATTACATCCTGAAGTAGAAGTAGTCACTCAGGAATAAAGTGGTACAGCTGTTGTTCCAATTAGCAAGTCACTGCATGACGTCCTTGCTAACCCTCTTCTCTCCACTCTTTAGCCCTTTTACATTGTCCCATCTATCCCCATTATGCCCAGTTTCCTCATCCCTCGTGCCTCTTTTCTTTCTCCTATTTTCTCCTTGCTTTAAACTTTCGCTCCCTTGTTCCATCTGAGGCTGCACCATTTTCGAGTATGTTCTCCTGTTTTCTCAGTGCCATCAACTGAAAGGAAGGAGCTCTTTTCTCTTCTCCTACTCCTTTTTCTCTTTACATCTCTTTGTCTGGGTAGAGCTCCCCAGGCAGTAAGATCCCAGTGGGCCCATGGTGTGATCTGTGGGTGTTTAGCTGTTAATCTGTCAGACTAATTCTATGGACAAACACTGCGACAATGTTTAATTCCCAGTCCACAAGGAGAGAAGACGTGGGGTCCACAGGTCAGCCAGGAGACTGATGAGCCACACTAGCATAATTAAGGCCAGCACCTCCCTCGGGATGAGCCTGCATGTCCTTGTCTTTCTTTCTATCTCCCTGTCTATCTCTCAATATACACTATCTACTTGTGTCCTCTCTATCTCTCTCCTCTTTGTTTTTCCTTTTATCTTCTGTTTTATGATATTGTGTCTCCGGTGGTGGTGAAATAAAGAATATTTCATCCTTCCCTCTCATGACTATTGCAAAATACCAGGCAGCTTAAAAAACAGATCTAACTAATGGAGAACCGGTGGATTTATTAAGTGAGCTACAGTGTTTCTGTTTCATATCTTTTTAATCCATATTCAGGGGCTCACACCAAATGAATTACAAGTTTATTTGTACTTCTTCATTTCTATTTTTTCATGTTATTTGGGGGTTTATTCAAGAGATCCAGAGCAACTAATGGCCATCAAGTGCTTGTTTAATTTTCTGCCAGTTCAGCATTATTTCCAAACGAGCATCACAAATTATACTGTACCCATATATGATTCATCGTTTATAGGGCACCACTATACGACAATGGTGTCACCACAACATAAAAACATGGCTCTGCTCCTGAAAATTGCCGCCAAAGCAAGCTTTAATAGTTGGCAAACAAGTGTATCTGTGTTATCTTGTTTTTCCAATAAGCATTTGTGTGTGAGATTTTAGGTACACTTTGTCAATGTGAAATTAGATATAGAGTTCTGATGTGGAACGAGAAGCGTCAAGCGCAGTGTGAGCACAATCCATGCTGATATGCTTGCTAAACGTGACCTGTGTTAGCTGTAGGAGACGTGACTTTGTTAGCAGCAGCATGTGACAGCTCTGCTAGTGGAAGTGGTTGTTACTGCTGATCTAGCTGTGAAACGCTGCGCCATGTCTCTAGGCAAGCCGAAAGATACAATCTCTCCCTCTATCTTTGTCTCTTTCGTACATACGCACACAGCCTAAGTAAGGTGGATGGAGAAAGGGCCTCTGCAGAACCCAGATTGGGAAATAAAACAGCCGTCCTTTTCTCGCTCACACCTGAGAGTCCTGGAGGTTGTGTTCAAAGGCACTTCCCCTTAAATCTCTCTGTCAAACCCTCCTCCTTCATTCCGTTCGTCTCTACTTTCTCCTATCACTGCCAGCAGTCGGTTTGATCTGTGAGCCCTGTAGTCTTGCCACGTTCCTCCCTTGCACTAAGCCAAACACTGTTGTTTTCTCAACCTACACAGATCTTTGCAATCGGTGTGACACAAAGCCGTTCCTAAGAGATAAACAGACTTTGATATGTTGACATTATATCTAGCTCTTGCCCTTTGCAAATATCACCCATTAAAGGGCAGCATTGCCAATTTTCAAATGACTTTCTATTACTATATGAGAAGATTATATGTGATCAGTACACCTCTTTTCCATCAACAACCGTAGTGAGATCTAAACATTCATTGACTTACAGGCTCAATGTCAGAAACATGACTCTTTTTTTTGTTGTTTCTCCAATTTCATTTATCTAGTTCAATAAGGAGGGATCAATAGGGGATCCAATTCAATTGATTTATCTATGAGGGATCAATTTAAAACATGTTATTTTATAATTAGACTCTGATGGATCACCTCAGTGGAGTATGAAGAGACCACCCACCACCGAGGCTGTGATTGTAAATCTGTAATGAGGCACCCTGGCTGGCATGAGGAAGAGAAGGGGATGGGTAGGAGGAGATTTTCTGAAATGTCCTTTAGAGTGACTTTTATGATCAACTCAAATTCCCGTCAAGAATAATCACTTTTTTTTTTATTCCGCTGGACCTGAAAATAAACTGTAGAAGTGAGTGTGAAATAAATCCACAATTCGAGTCTTAAGGGGATTGACGGCAGCGCTTAACATGCACTAAACCTCATGAGCTGATGCAGTACCCTGAACTTGGACGGTTTGCATTGAGTTGCTTTTTTCTGCATGTTCTGTTGTTGTTTCAAACACAGGCTTAGCTATAGGTAGGCATTCAGAATAACAGATAGTGGTGAATGCTGTAAAAAACATATAATAAAAACTATCCGATCACAAAACATCTTGATGTCCTAATTTACTCCCTGATGGGTCCTTGCCTCCTCAAACAAATCTTGCTCGAAGCACAAACCTAGTATCCTGCAGACAACTTGCTTTCGAGTGGCATGAAACAAATTAATTTAAAAACCAAACACAGATTTTGTATTACGGCACAAACTCAAAGTATCCTGGATCTCGATGGAGTCATCTGAGAGTTTTAAATAATGTGGTATAAACTGATTGGCTTTAAGAAAGTAGCTGCCAATAAGACTATCTGATCACAGGGGAGCTGGTAGAATAAAGAGAAAGGTGAGTGACGTTGTGGGAAAGCGGAAGTGACCAGGCTTAGCAGGTAAAAAGCCCCGATGTGAACATGATCGATTGGAGTTTCCTTATTGGACTTTAGACTTACTTCAAAGCTTCATGAGTCTGGAAAGCACCATTGGAGGAAATTCTGCTTGTTTTTTTTTGGCTTATTTTATATTTTGACATTTGGAGTTATGTGGAACTTTTTCTCCAAGGCTTTTCTTTTATCAAGGGGTTTCTGTGTTTTAATTAATTTATTTTAATGTTATTTTTTGCATGAGGGTGTCCCGATCAGCTCATCTGCCAAAAAAAGCCAAAATAAATCCTAAAATAACATCATCAGCATATCAAAGAACAAAATAAAACAGAGATCCTATATAAATATGCCCACCCTATTGATAAAGCCATAGTCTACACCCTGTTCCTCAAGCACAAATGCTTGTCATAGGCATTAATTGGCTCAAGTGTTATGTAACCTTTTCATTCCTTCCTTTCTTTCTTTTGATTTGTGAAGAAAAATATCGTGGGGATTACTCATTTAAATGACTGTTTATATTGTGCACTTCTTTGTGATTCAGAGGCACAAGTGGTGGTGAAACTTCTCCTGAGAATGCACAGACATTGTTTCAAGATCAAACAACCCAGTATTTAATTTCCTCTTCCTCTATGGACGCTTGGGATGGTTCTCAGGGGGGCTTGTTTTCTTTGAGAACCTTCAAAGAGGCATGCCAGAAACATGTTCTTTCATTCCATTTCACCAAACATTTTTATCTTCCCTGACACAAATAACTGTGCTTCTCTGTAAAATTGCCATTAGTCATTTGGTTGAGCTCCTCCATCTTTGATGGGAAAGCATTATGCTGTGAAAACAGCAGCGTGTTTCTAGCTTCATCCCAGTTTCTCAAGGGGGAAGAGCAGCAGCAGTTGTTTAAGAGCTCCATTCATTCAAGGCTGGTGAAAACACACCAAGGCATATGGTGACTTGATCTAGTTAGCTTGTAAAATGATTTCAGAAACTACATTTGGATGAAGATAACAGAGTAACCAAGCAATTAAATCAAGTATGGTCAATTTTAAGTACCTGATAGCACAGACCCAGCTGTGATGCAGCATCTGGTGAAGGCTCCACAGATGAGTAAGGCAAAAAGGAGTTTTCTGTCAGAAACACACTCAGCTAAAGTTTACATAAAACGCTTTCCATGTGATGTTAAACTTCCCCTCTATGACACATTTGAAGGTTGACTCAGACAGAAGTGGCATTCATCAGCTGTCTGAGAGAGAGCGAGAGAGAGAGAGAGAGAGAGAGAGAGAGAGCCTGAATCCTGGCAAATGAAGAAGGCATTTGCTTCCTCTGATCTCACCAGCACGACAGCAGCAAGAAATGCTGGCTTGCAGCATTCATGCTGGGTGAGTATTGACTGCTGAGCTGCTGTGAGATTTGATGCGGGACCGGAGATGATCCTCAGGTCAGATTCACCCGAGGATTTTTAAGTTTTCATGACAAGAATGAATCACCAGCCGCACCCTCTGTGCATTTCTCCTCTCGCCAAATGCTTCAGATTAGCTTTAAAACAAGATGTCTTCATCTGTTTCATCAGCCCAACCAATATGGATCCTTGGTGCTGTGCAGGAGGAATATTTGAGCAGAGATGAATGCAATCAATAGATGAAAGACTAAGTGAAACAAATGGGAGTTAGTAAAACAAATGGGTTTGATTTGAGGCTGTAATCTGTGTGAGTGCTGCATGTGGGCCTACGAGACGGCAACAACTATTATTAATGGTAAACAGTGAATAAAAAGACCATAATAAGGCATGCATGATTAGATAAAGAGGAAAAGGTCACAGCAGGTTGATGCATCTGTCTCATTAGCTGCTTTATTTGTGTCCCTTCTTTTACCCTTCATTAGCCTGCCTGTTTTATTCTCTCTTTCCCCTGTTCTCTACGTTTCTCCATTCATTAGGTCTGCCGCTCTCTCCACCACTTCCTCGCTATGTGTTGTTTCTGACTGTAATGGCTTCCCACAGTGTGTCTGTCTTTCGAAAATGTCACCCCACTCTCCACACAGCGCGGTACTTTTGACATGAGCGCTATGTGTGGCAGACAGGGCACAGGGATTAATTTGCCAAGTGTGTATACCTCTGCACCAGACAGGGGTAGAGACTGTGACTGAGGCCTGTCTGACAGCAGCGTGGAAGCCTTCCTCATTGGATCCCTCAAGTCTTCAACTGCACTTGATGTCATAGGCGGCGGGGAAAAGAGGAGAAGTTTGTGATGGAGGAGGAGGTGCAGCCTTGAGAGAAAGACAGAGAAAGAGGGTGGAGGGAGGAGACATCGGGTTAAAAATAAACAATAAAAGATAGATCCCAGTACAGAGACACACGGACCACCGGTTTGTGAGGAATTACTACTGTAATGCAACTGAGTGCCAAAAGAGGTCATGTGTGTGCTGCAGATTCATTACTTTCAAATTTCAGACTCCAGATTCAGACATTAATATCCTATTATCATTAACAGTTATAACAGGGAACATTCTGTATATGTAAGGCTTTATTAAGCACCACTCCATAAAGCACGGGTAAAATCTGATTAATGAAAATGTCTCCACACTGTTCTGATTTGCAGCACATTTGTCCACGATCATAAGAGAAAAAACTCTCATTAGATGTGGCCTAACTGAGCTTTTTTTTATTTTAATTAAAACACGATGATGCCTTTTTTTCACATATTCTAATTTTCCCTTTAGAATACACAACATCCATTTGTCTGCCCACATTTTCACAGAAGTCTAGTTTTAATGATAAACATGTGTTATTACTCATTTTGTGGATGACAGGCTCATGTTGCTTCCATGGGACAGTAAAACATAAGAAGAAAAATAGATTTTGTCAACATTTTGCTAAGTTATTGGACTATTGGACTGTATTATGACTTATAGACATAGATGCAATTTATCAAATAAAGTATTTCTTTTTTTTAGAACACTGCAGTTAAACTAGTATGCTTTCATCATTCATTCATAATAATGAAAAACAATTAATTGGTAATGGCTTCACTGCATCAGTGCAGTTCTGCTGATACAAATCATGAAACCTGAGGATGTTACTTCTTGATTGCGGTATGTACATATATATATATATATATATATATTGGACATATGTAATGTATAGGTTATACATATGTATAGGTTAGGAGTGAAAGTGAGTGTGCATGGTTGTTTGTCCTTGAGTGTGTCTGTGTGCCCCCTGTGACCGGCGGACCGTCCAGGGTGAACCCGCCTCTCGCCCACTGACTACTGGGATAGGCTCCAGGCCCCCACGACCCCATTAGGGAATAAGCGGTTACGATAATGGATGGATGGATATCTATATATGTTTATACATGTTTTGGTCAAATGTAATAATGACCAAGAGTTCTTCAGATCTTAGCAGCTATCAGTGTCCATCATGAGCATAACTCAAAATCAAGCTGAAAAGCTGGGAAAGACAGAAATAGAGGCCCGTCAGACTTGTTAGCCTTTAGGCAGGACAAACAGAGCACTGAGTGTGTGGGAGCTGCAAATGACTCAGCAAGTGTTGAAACGACACGAAAGGAATTTATACTAAGGGAGGAATGACAAAGTAAGCAAGCAAGGTTACATTTTCTCATAGTTCTTATAAGTTCTTATAGACTCCCGGGAGAAGATGAATGGAAAGCTCTGTTTGGATAACTAACTTAAAGGTTTCATTTTCAAACTAAATAGATATATCAGAGAATAAAAAGAAAGGTACACCAGCTCAGTGTGATTTTAATTCATGTTTTCAAACTTTGTGCACCTTAGCTGTCCCATTACATCACTAATCACTTTGCTGCTCCGCAAAGTCATTGAAACTGTAACCGCCAGCCCTCTGAAAAAATAACATGCTTTCAACAATGTTTAAATGTCCATGACATGTTATTATGTGCTCCGTATCGTGGGCCACTGATGCCATGGCTGGGGGATTTCTGCTATGAATGCGCTGAGCACCACTTACAGTCTCAGAGAGACGAGGTCAGACATCCTGTGCGCTTCACACACATTATTGGCAGAACAATACTGACTAGTTGCTGGATTGAACAGCTAATTTGCATGTGCTGCAAGGGACTGATAAAACGAAAACCTTGCACAAGCTTGTAGGGAACAGAGTGGATGCAAGGGAGAGAAACTACTTAGTGTGTTTTGGTTTTGCGCTTGTTGAGAAGATGACATGTCAAGTTTATGTCAGTGACAGAACAAAATGTAGACTGTGTAAGCCTTTGTGTCTTCACCCAAATCATCAAACTAAAACTTTTCAGTATGCTGTTTCTAAAACCTTTTTTATTTTTATTTTTTTGCAATTGCAGGTGTTGATTTGTCATGTTTGGTTCAATGTAGAACCGGAACCTTTCTGTGTGGAGTTTATTTGTTCTCCCTGTGTCTGCGTGGGTTCTCCGGCTTCCTCCCGCAGTCCAAAATCCAGCATGTTAGGTTGATTGGACATTCAAAATTGCCCTCAGGAGTGAGTGTGAGTGTGAGTGTGCGTGGTTGTATGTCCTTGTGTCTGTGTGGCCCTGCGATGGACTGGCGGACCGTCCAGGGTGTGCCCCGCCTCTTGCCCATTGACTACTGGGATAGGCTCCAGTCCCCCCCACGACCCCATTAGGGAATAAGCGGTTACGATAATGGAAGGATGGATGTTTCAAAGTATAACTAAAAGGAACGTTTTGAAGAAAATAGAATATATTACTTTAACAGGCAACGAGATTCTGGCATGCACATTGTGTGTTTGATTGCAGTGAGTTGGCTCTCTGGCAATAACTGTGTCAAGCTATTGCTCATAAAGGATTGGTTGGATTGTCTTGTACCTTCCTTTCTGTTCAGAATCCTGATGTAACAATCAGTGGAGCAGCGTAACGTTTTTAAGCATTGTTTACAGTTGAAGTTTTGCTGTTGTTGTTGCACACTCAAACATTATTGTCACTGAACAATAAATCTATGTTTTCTCATACCATTAGCGTCTGATCTGATGTTACCTCTATTTCCTGGTCAAGTCCTAACAGTTACCATTCTGACGCTGATATTTCTACCACGATACCTTGTACAATTTAAAGGATGGCTCTCCGGCTTAAACATGTTAAGATGAATTACCCCAGCAAAAAGATGTAGGTTGGGCCAGATCAGCATATTTATAGATTCTCATTATCTGGTCTATTTAAAAGAAAAGTGCAATGTCCACACTGTATTATGGCCACAACAGGTTTTATAAGTGGAAAGCCTTTCAAATGAACAATTTAGGGCAAAGCCAAGCTGTTATCATGGGGTTTATTTAACTGTTGGAGTGAGACTTTAAATACATTTCTTCTTTAACATCATGACTGCTATTCTTTAGTTGACCTCCAGACAGTAAAACACATTCTGCTCTTTCCCGGTGATGATCTTAACCATTGCATAAACCACACCTGCATTATAATGGCATTGTTGATGAAAGCCCACTGCAGCCTCACCCTCTTAATAAAGTAATGTCTGGAGTGGCTGTTAGAGCCTTGTCTGGGAGGGTATGCAATGGGCTAGGGAGTAATGAGCAAGTCTGAGATAAATAATGGATCGCCGTCATTCACATTACAGAGGAAATGACTGTAATGGTGCTTGCTGGGTGAAAGACCTCCATCTAACACATTAACACTCAGGACAAAGATGGAGAGGAAAGGGGGACAGAGGGAAGGAAGAGGACGCAAGTGGATGATATTGAAGAAGATCATCATCCACATAACACCCGGGCACTTGAGGCTGGCATAAAATAAAGTGAGAAAGGAAGGAGAGGAAACGAGCAAATGGTTATTTTGAGGTTGAGATGAATAGAAACACCTGAAAGCCTCATGACCAATGTTCTTCTTTCTGGAGGAAGTTATTTCATATTCTGATACTTTCCTCTCCGACCCTCCCACACATTCACCCAGCCATCCCACCCTGCTGTTTTCTCACTCCCTATCCAATGTGCCTCCCCAGTTTTTTATTTCTAATGCCCTCTCCCAGGGCATTAGAAGCAGAATGGTCTGAATGTGAGCCTACAATAGTGGAGATAAATGGGATTTGAAGTATAGGCTATAAGGAGTGGTAGTCATTAGACAGTAAGTGAGCCAAGCGAGTTGTTAGGACATGAGCACTGCTAGTCGTTAGGAAGGGGATGGAGGGAAAGAGGGATGGAGCGATGGAGAGAAGGAAGGAGGCCAGTGGCTGTTTGTTCTAGGACTAAGTGCTGGATAATGAGATCAGACTGACATGACCCTCAGAGCTGAAAGAGACAGCTTTGGCATTACACCTCTCCCCATGTCTCGATCTCATTCTCCCTGTCTTGCACATACTTTTGCTTCGTCTTTGTGTGTTTATAACTATAACCGTTCATGTCTTACACTAGCTGGATCTGCATCACCAAGGGAATGTGAGCTCCAAAGCCAAGGATACACAATAATCACACAGTAAAAACTAAAGCAGTCGGTTCTATGAAACGTTCTGCTCATTGATCATTTTTTAAATGTATTCTTCATTTTTGGATTCATGCAAGCAACAATTACCGATAATAAATCTTTTATGAACATGGACCATACTTATTTGGAAGAGTCCTCATGAGAGCAGCTGCTTTTAAACTGTGTTCAGATGTTCTTAGCGTGCATAAAGCTAAGAAAGAAAAGGGCCAGAAAGGAGTAGCAAGTAGTAAGTGCATTTGTGTTAATGGATCCAACATAACTCAAAGATGAAAAAACCCTTTTCATACCATGAATGTTGACCTGGCGTACTGTGGTTGACATTATTGCTCGTGACCGGGTCTTCAATCCGCTTGCTTCCTGCTTTAAAGGCCTGATAAAGGAAGCACTGACGATTAATTTTCAACAAGATGCCCATCATGCGTGTCTGCTGGCGTACTGTGGTTGGGTCCTGGTACAGCTTCCAAACCAGCAAACACCTGTTTCTCATCGAGGTAAGTTTTAGTGAAAGGGTTAACGCTGTCCTATAGCTCTGACAATGTGAATACCCCAAAACATACCAAGAAACGCGTTTTGCCTATGTCCTCAACACAAGGACCCTTTGGTAAAAATACCTTAAAAAACAACAGGTTTTTTAAATTCCAACAGCTCTGCAAGTTGGATAGCAACAACTGAGTGCTCTGAGATAGTCACACATGAATGAATATAGTGTTTCCTGTAGCCCCAGGCAGTCCCTAAATATCACTCATTACTTGCACTGCTTGAAGTTTGTCGCATCATTCTGGAGTGATTTTATAACAGTAATTAAGATTTGTGTATGTTTTTTTGTTTTTATTTAAATAGTTCGCAGTCAGTTTGGAAAATGCATGGAAGCAGAGAAATTAAATACAGAGTTCAGCTGGGAAGCATAAAAGTTTTATTCGTGCAAATGAAGATGGTATTCCGTTTTTATTTTGTTTAGTCATTACGTTAGGTCTGCCCCTGGTGTAATTTAAAGGAACAGCTGTTGAAATTCGAAAGGCTATCTCAAAAGCTCATCCTGTCTTTGTTCTCTATTTCCTCTGTTTCCCATAATTTGCTCAGCCTGGCTTTGAAACTGATTATGAAAATTAACCAAAATTCTCAGAGATTTCTTTCCCTACATAGACTGCAGATACGGCTGGAAAGCAAACACTCTGGCAGCTGCAGGCCACTCGTTCAGAAGATCATTCCTGCTGCCACTTTTTGAGAGGAATAAAAATCCAGGTGGACTTTGTTTTTGCCAGAGGACTGGTATGTTTGGTTTAAAACAGAGAAGCCCATTAATGACTGTTTAACTGACAGTAGCGCAAATTTGGCTCTTACCCATTGATTTCTTGAAGGATTTTAATGGACATCTTCACATCTCTGAATTTGTGAGTGAATTAATATTATTTGTGATGGATTTGGTGATGCATAGCTGCTGCACTGTTGATGAAATCCTCCTTGGCAATCAGATTTGTCTTCACATTTGACAACAAGTAAGTCTTTATAAGGGGGATTTCTAAGCCATTTCTTCCCTGTGTCCTTTAAGTCAATAAATGGCACAGACATGCATACGCAGCACAGCACGCATCAAACACTGTCACAAAGTATTTCACACTCATCTCACATACCAGGATGCAAAAATACTTGCACATACGGTCCATGGGTGAAAGAGAAGGAGTTGCTTGTGTTCTGTGATTCTACTGGAAATGTTAGAAGAAAGTTCTTAGAGTGATGCTAAAACAGGAGGGGGTCTACTGAGAGGAAAGAGTTCTCTATTCCTGCCTGCAACCAGCATTGTGAATTCAGAAAAAAAAATCAAATGAAGTAATTTTCATTTCCAAGCAAGTGTATTTGATCAAATCCAACAGAACTTTCAACTTCAAACATACATAGATTCCTGTTTGTACTTACCATGTGTTTGTTGTACAAATTAAATTGTACGGTTGTCAGTACATGTGACTATTTCAGAAGAGCAGCCTTAAGATCTGGAACTTGGGAAAACAATGAGGCCATCATGAGTTTGAGGTCAATCAGGGAACTTATAAGCCTCCTTGTATACCCCTAACATTTGCAGCCCCAACATGAGCCAAATTACTGACTGAGGACTGGTCAGTTCTGAGTAAAGTCCAGGACTATTCACGAGTGAAATATGTCACATTTTACAAAATACAGAACATTTTAAATCCAATGTTCTCAGACAACAGGAGAAATAAACTCTCCCAGCATGTGTGGCTATTCATATGAGCTCATTAAGGTAAGTCTGTGTCACTTTTATTTACCAGTGGAGCACACCACAAGGCTGAAAGTGACAGTGTGAGGCTAGGTGTGCATTCATCCAATACAAAAGGTGAATAACTGCATCATGCCTGTATTGGGCTCTTTCTTTTTCTTGTCAGGGTTCGTCTGACGTATGTCGTTGGGCATGTCCCTTTGAACTGCCATATGGTCAGTGAAAAATGTACGCTTTTTTCCATCTGCTTTTGTACCAACTAGAATCCAATGATTATACATGAAGTGGAGACTTTTACACTGCTCTTTTGCACAGCACCCAATTTATGGCACCTTTAACTCCTCTGCATAAATTACTACTGGCTGACGTGCCAGATTTTATGTCGCACTTATAACACAGAGAATTGGGAGGAACTGGACCCCTTCCAGATTCCAAAGAGGAGCAGTGCAATAAAGAATTAGAAGAACTAGGTCAGGAAGCTGGAATTGCGAAGACAGCAATTCACTAAACACAAAAGTATTTACAATGCGCACTCACAACTGAGGTCAAATTCTCTGGGCAGTTAAGCTTCATGTTCAGAACCCTGCAAGCTCTGTGTTAAAACCGGTTCCTGTTTTGTTTTGTCGTCCTTCCTGTCTGGTCCCATTGCTGTCGTTCCACTTCCTCCGTTTTAATTACCTGACTCCTCCCTAATCACCCTACCTGTGTTTCATTTTGTCTGCCTCTGTCTTGAATATATATTCCAGTCTGTCTCTTTTTCTTGTCAGTTGTTCAAATATTGTTTTAGTTTTGTCTTGCCATGTGATCCTGACCTTTGCCTACCATCTTTTGACCACTGTATTTGCCTGACATTTTTGTACCTCTGCCTGATCATTTTTGCCTGCTGGTGTACCGACCATTTTCCAAATAAACGACTGTGATTTTGGATATCCTTGCCTGGAGTCGTGCATTTGGGTCTTAGCGTTCCAATCCTGATAACTTTAGGGGTAAAATCGTTTCTGTTGTTTAAACATTCAGATTCTATCATGATTTAGGTAAAAGCTCTAGGTTTATCACTTCAAATGAACGTCTTTCAGTTTAAACTGCATACATACCTTTAAATAAATTGCATGGAGGCTAAACACAGCTACACCTCTACTTGGGAGATAAATGTCAGTGCAGTTGTATTTTTAGCTGATGTAGAGTAGTTTTGTTAAATTGTGATCCGAAAAAAAAACTGGATTACACAGTAAGCAGGATGCGCGTAGGATGAAAAATCAACCAAAAAAAACTTAGTCCAAGGTCTTCTTTTAAATTTCTCAAATTTGGCTTGTCTTTGTGTGGGCTTAAGAAAGACCAGTCACAGTCATTTACTTGCACCCAAAGTTTGCCAAGCACAGCAGACTGCGCAGGGGGCAAAAAAACTGGCCATTTGAAATAAATATGACGACATATGCTGTACAGTATGAACAAAGGGGAAAAAAGGTTTCAATCTGTAATCTCAAAGAGGGGGCAGCTTCCATGTGTGCCACTAATTTCCATACATAGCGTTAAACAACCTGCTTACGCAAAATGCGACGACATGGGGGGATATAAATGCATATGGCAGCGTTGCATTAAACCAAAACAACTACTCAAAGCTCTGCATTATAGATGAACACAGAGGCCTAATTAACTGGTCGACACACACTTCACGAAATACTGTGTAAACACAAAGAGAACTCTCCACAACTGCTGCGCATGAGGTGTTCGGTGTTCTGACAGCGATGTGGATTATCTGTAGCCAGGGAAGCTGTTTTTACACCACCGAATAAACTCTCATTAGTTTTGCTCTTAGGTTGATTCTCCAAGTGCTATTTTTCAGCCTCACATATACATACACACACACCTGCGATTATCATTAAGCAGAAGGAAGGGACTGATTGCAAGAGCATCTCACAAGCTTGTTTTAATACACCGAAAGCTTTTAAGCTTTTTTAATACGATTTTTTAAAAGCAAATAGATCACCTATTTGCTTTAAAAAAAAAAATTGACTTGGATTAACTATTATTTTTGTTGAAAATATTCATTTATTTGAGCTTGGCTCAAATCATCATGAAAGTCTGTAACCTTGGATAATAAACCAAAAGCTATAGTATTGCTTTTTTTTCCCCACGTTAAGTTAACATTTAGAAAATAAAGCCAACTTTAAAAAAATTATCTTTTTTTTTTTTTATTGTCGCTTGTTTCATTATTGTGAGCCCAAGTATTGGGATTTGTCTTTGAAGGCTGACAGGTACCGGTGGACTAAACACAAACACTGAGACTGTGACTTTCCTGCACTCTAGGTGAGTCTTAAGAGTGACAACAGACAACAATGTGGGTACCAATTAACTGTTGACTTGCTTGTGGGTCTGTTTGCTTCATTCGATTCGCTGCAGACAGCTGTTTGATCTAATCACCCACAAATCTTTTTATTGTAAAGTTCCTGCCCTTTACCAAATGGTTTCTATGGAGAATTTCTCAAATAGCCCAATGAAAGTGTCAAGTTTGTTTGACTGAATGGCTCAGAGACATTCAATTGGAAGGTTCTGTGTACTTTTATCAGCACAAGAGTGAGGGGGAAACAAACAAAAAAGACCTCTTAAGCTTTTTTCTTTTTCTCCCAATAAAAATTGGGGAAATTACATCAAGGCTTTATTTTCTTTGCCAAAAAATTGACAGCCCAGTGATCCGCTTACTTGTCTGTGTCTGGACCTTACACTCCCCAGGCCATATACGTGAAGATGAGAAAACAACAAATAAGTGCTTTCAGCTCCCTGGATATGTCATTTGAGGTTGTTTTTGTGACCGCGTTTTCGGCAACTCATCCCATCGCTTAAGTGCAATATTTGTTTCCACATGTGTTTGTCCAGCTTGAAGATTCTCAAGTGGGTTTAGAGAACACTGAATGCCAAAATAAAGACCGGCACGGCCAACAAATCAACAAATGCCACAGCAAAACAGGATGGGATGTGCCTGCTGTGATGGTGGAAATGCAGAGAAGCGAAAGCAGCTCCCCTGACTTTAAATTGGGGGGGTTGTGTGTGTGACTAATTTAGGAAAAACCTTCTGAAGAGGTTTCAGTTAAGTCAGTTTTTCTAACCGAAGGGCCCACCTCTGCCAAAGAAAGGACTCGCACCTAATCTGTTGATAGTGAACTGCGAGAGGTAAAAGTCAAGACAGTCGGTGTGATGATTGAAAGAAAATTAGGTCTAAATGTGGTAGGGACAAAAATAGATAAGAACTGGCCGTGCTGTTGGTCTAAGACAAGGGTGTCCCACTCCAGTCCACGTGGGCCGCTGTCCTGCAGGTTTTACAAGTTCCCCTGCTTCAACACACCAGATTCTGACTAAATGGGTCCTGTCAAAAGCTCTGCTCAAACCTGATAATGGCACACAGACATGAGACAAGTGTGTTCGAGCTGGGAAACTTTAAAAACCTGCAGGAGAGTGGCCTTCAAAGACCAACTTTGGTCATCCCTGGTGTCAGAGGAACAAACAAGTGGTTGTTAAAAACCTGAATATCCACCTTTCCTTTCCGTCAGACAAGACAAAGGACTTGTTAGTCTGTTTGGGTACATCACTGAGCTTCCTGAATTTTACAATGTGGTGAGTCTGGAAATACATGGTTGTGACTTTAAGCAAAGTCATGCAAGATATAGATTATTCCCAAGCATAAAGTGTCCTCCAATTCACTTTGAGGACAACAACAACCTTGTTGCACAATCTACTGCTTTCAATCTTCATTTTTCTGTGAGACACCATTCTGTCCAGTGCTCTTTTGTCAAACATTTTCCATCAAATGATGAGTTTTTTTTTTAATGACACTTGCTTTCTTTATCAGCACGAGGTGCATTGCCTTCCCATGTAACATGTTCTCTCTTCTTGTCATCTTTCCTTTCATGAGGTACGTCTTCTGCGATTCTTATCAAACTCCTTTGACCTGCATTGTTTAATACCCATGTTTCACTGAGGACTATGGCCTGACACAGTCTTTCAGACTTTTGTTGTGCTAATACTTTTACACTACAACCCTCAAGGTCACACTGCTCAGGTCAACATTGTGATTTTTTTTCTCTTTTCTGGGTGTCAGCAGCTTTCATGTCCCCTCCTGCTGTTTTAAAGCAACTGCTGTGTGGTATATATATCACGACTTGAAGGGTGCGTAATCCTGGTTTTCATCATTTTAGTACCCTTCCAGCTCAAGTACCTGTCTGGCTCCGTGAAGATGTATTGATGTTAATGTCCCTCCTGTGTTGGTATCGTCGACATGCAGCTGTTATATTGTCCTCTGATAATTTGTCTGTTCCACACTAATGGCACTTGTTTTTTTTCGAGACCATCAACCCACCCTGTCAGAAAGAGACGCCCTCGTCTTCACATCTGTGCTTCGCGATGATCTGGCTCATGCAAAACAGCGGTAGGCCAAACTCATTATCTTGATGTGTGCCACACCTGATGGTTGAGAGGGGAATTGCTTTCGAGTTGGCTTTTTAGCAGTTTCTGAGCAAACTCCCATAGATCAGGATGTAAGGCCTCCCTTTTTCTTTCTTTTTTTTTTTTGCTAATGGAAATTTCAGATCATTAGGAATACAGGATTTCTTTTGACTTTGAGTCAAAGCATTCTTTGGTCACAAAAAGATTGTTAAACAAAAGAGGAAAAGGAAAAAAAAATTGTGTCACCATTACAGAAGCGATGTGGGATTTTCTGCTTGCCTGGCTTATTATTGGCACAGCCCACATCGTTGCCAACCTTAGCTCTGCTTTCTGCATGCTGGAGCAGTAGCATTTGAGTTGAGTCCATAGTAGACTAGGTTTAGATCTATAAGTACCTACTCAGGTGTATCATTAAATAAAACATACAGAATGCCCAGCACTCACTGATTTCACTCACAATTTTTCACTGGCGGATTGGACTTCTTTCACAAAAGACATCATTAGTGTAAATACAGACGAGTCAGACAGCACAAAAAAGTTGTAAAAAACAGCAGTTAGAGCACCACTCAGGGAAGATAAAACATGATTACACAAGAGTATTTGTCTGAGAGAAAAAAGTAGCCCCTCAAAAGGAGACGTGACTGACAGAGACAGAAAGCCCAACAAACAGCAGCCCAAAGGGAAGGAAAATCTAGGATTAAAAAGAAGTTTGGAGTATGACCGATTTTTTTAATACAATAAAAACTTTGGAACACCTAAATGTCTGAATGTCAGTCTTGATTGTTGTGTGTGGGAATTCCAAAAATTTCTTTCTTTCTGTGGAGGGTTCTGTTTTCCCTTACAGATGGATCCTCGTAGATAATCATGTGTTCTCTTTGCTGATTGGTGCTTAATTCCACTGGCTCCGTCATATTGTCACAGTTGTCTTGATTTATGCTGATGATGGCCTGGAGCTAAAACAACCCCTGCACCACAGAGTGTTGGAATTCCACGTCTTAGTAGAGGGAGGACGTGCTTAAGAAACCATAACATTTGCAGGGTCACCCTTGTAAGTGTATATATATATATATATATCAAGCTCACTTCTTATTATACCTCCTCACTTTCAAATTATATTTGAAAGTATTTTATTTTTTCAAAATTTGTAGTTTTCAGACTCAGCTGACATGACTCGAGGCAATGTTGCAGACTTTAGGCAGCTCCCGCTGGGGCACTCAGAGGCGTTTAACAACTTTTTTTAATATGTATATATATTCAGTCATACTCCCTGACCCCTCTAAACAGGCTTGTTTGATAGTCAAAAGAGGTGGAGTTTCCCTTTAAGCTTGGGGATAAAACCATGTCTCACCGCCCACACTTATAAGAGAGCAGCACACAACTTATAGTAACTCATAGGGTTGGAATCAGTGTGTGATGTAAAATAACAATGTGGCCACAGGCAGAAGTAAAACATAATGTGTGTGTGGTGCCACTCATTTTAGAACTGTGGACACAACTTCAAAGCAAGTGGGTGGATGTTTCCAAACTTCCGACCGGTGCTGCGTTAAGTGAAGCGGAGAGGGAGAAAAGCAACCTGATCCGCTTGAACTGAATCCATCACAAGCAGGCAAAATGCCTTCATTAATATTTGTCATCAATGAGTGCATGAAATCACTTTGTCATGCCGTCGGACTGAAATGATGAGATGATTTGGTGGGTGAAGAAATTATCTGACAAAACAACAGATGTGAGCTGGGAGTATTAAATCTGCCCTTTTCCCACATACAATAACAGATTTATTATGGTCTGCGGGTGCCCTTGGAGGAACCGGAGTCTGTAGCCAACAACAGCATGCCTTGGTTGGATACAGCTGAGCTCCAGACCAGCATCACAACCTGGCAGGTGGTGTTCCACAGCTGTCTCAGCACATCACTCTCAGTGGAACCCTAATATTGATTAGAAGAGGGACTCTTTTGCTCAGTGTTGATTTTTATCAGCCACGCGTTTTGATTAGCCTGTACCCAAACCACCATTGGGGTTTTTTTTTGTTGCAAGAACCTAGATTTGATATATTCTAGTGCATTGATCCCTTATCTCTTTTACTTGTAGTCCAAATCAGTTAGACTAATTGAATAAGTAAAGTGAAGGCAAAAACAGATTGTTTAACAAGAGCACACTAAACTTGAATTTTGCATTAAAGTCACCAGATTTTGCCGGAGGCAAATACAAGTTTAAGTCTTTGGAGGGTAGGTCATGCATTAATAAAAATCCTTAATATTTTATATTCTGAGAGGATGAAATGCCCCTCATAGTCCCCTTATCTTTGTCAAAAGGCATTACAACGGCAGCACTTTGTTCTGTGAATGTCCATCTGAACGTGGTGACTCGCTCACATGAGAATCAACACCTACTACTACCCGGTTCCCTGCCAATGAGAACACAGAGGCAGGAGATTCTGTGAGGATTGGCTTAGCGGTATGGCAGGTGGGCTGACTCCTCAGAGACTTGCCAGTTGTGTATACAAACGGAGAACAGGCCAGCTTGCTAAGCCAAATGCTGTCGCCGCTCTCCAGGAAAATCCGGGGAGCTAGCTTCTGCCGCACACAGAAACTTCCACGGTCTCATTGAGAGCTCTTAGAATCTAACAGCCGCACCACTGATCGTTTAAATTTTTAGAAACTTTGACAAGCGCTCCTCACGATACTCCAGAGTGTGATTAGGTCTTGTGTCTCTATCTGAGGCGTGATGTAAGTAGAGTGGAAATACTTTGTGACTGAGGCATTTGAGGAAGAGGTGAAGACCTTAGAAAACAACATTTATCTCAGCGATAACCCTGCTGCCCTGCAATGCAGCTCAAATGCCCTTCAGACACAGTTATCTTGAATAAACTGTTGTTCGGATTTCAGGCCTTGCACAGCCTCAGCATTGGGCTGGAAGAAAACTAAATGTGTTGTACTGACAGGAGCTCCTTTCCTCTTCTTTAAAACGTGTGATAAGGGCAGTTCTTTCCATGCTGCACAATTGATGGATAGTGGAAAAACTTGTCCAACACAGCTAGTATGAGAAGCTTCCACTCCAAGAGGATCTTAAGTGAACTTGTTTTAAAACACAAACTAACCATCAGTTTGAGAGTCTCCCATGCTCCATAGTCTTTCGGGGGAGGGATATTTCTTGGTTTTCTCTTATTTCAGTATTTTCAATCACTGCCCTCACCAGGCAGTCTACTAATGTACTGAATAATTTGGTGTCAGTAGCCACACAACTGAGAACTGTAATTGAGACTCAATGTAACTTTATAGGCATGCTGTTAAAAAAAAATAGTACATTCTCTCAGAGCTCTGTCCATTAGGTGTTTAATGGTTTAATATTTCTAAGAATATGGGCAAATTGAGACAACGCAATGATGCATTATGCTGCTGTAAAGGCTCTAGATAGATAATACATATCCAACCAAAACAAATATAAAAAGAGATGTAGTTATTTTGCTCTTACCGTGAACATTCCAATAAGTTAAATATTCTGCCAGGTTACGCTGCAGTTATAAATCATGTTGATAGTAAGTGTTTTAATCTGATTGTGATGCTAACGGGCTGCTCGCTGGCGTGGCGGGTAGCACTGCCCGGCCAGAATCCTATCTGGGGCCTTTCTCAGTAGAGTGTGTATGTTCTCCACGTGTTTGCCATTTTGCATCTCTGCTAGCATTCTGTATTCCTCCCATAGAGTAAAAACATATTTGTGATTCCAAGTTGCCCTTTGGAGAGAGTATGAGTATGAGTGCATGGTTGTATGGTTGTGATTGCTCAAAATCAGGATTCAGGAATTCTTCATGTCTAACGTTAAAATGTTTAAATACAACAGTAGATATGAATAAATATCAATGTATGTTACTGAGTCTAAATGTGAACAATTATTTAGAAAAAGAATAGATCATTAAATTATATAAAACTGTACATAATCTTTATAATCTTTAATAATAATCTCTTTCAGAAAATAATTAGATAGAAGTTTCTGCTTTGCTTCCAGAATAATATTTTTTTTTTTTATTTATAAAGTTATCTATCGTTGGCAATTTCCAAATATTATATATTTATTCAGTTTAGTTGGCATTTGTTATTGTCAAAATCAAACATTAAAATATTCTAAAACCAAGACTAAAAAAGCTGACGAAATGGAGCCATTTTTCTTTTTCTCAGGCTTCTGTTTTAAATGAGATTCACCTTTAAAAGCTCTTCACGTCGACATCTTGAATGAAGCAAAGGCTTCAGTGCAAAACTGACTTTTTCCTCCCCGGGTTTTGCATTCTACCTTCATCACCTCACTCTTTGGAGGGTAAAGAAACCGTTTGTGTCCCTTCTCTTCCTTCATCTGTTTTTCTTTAAATCTCCAGAAAATTAGCATGTTATTTATTTCATATTTCTGCCAAGACTGGAACATCCAAATTGTATTTCTCTCTTCTGCCTGCTTCATTTTCATCTCTATCGTGTTGTGATGTGGAAGCAGACCCAGATGCAAAACTCAGGTCGGAGCCAGATGAAGGGCAAAAAGTAAACTTTAACAATGTACAAACGGGAGAAGATAAGGGACAATGTAGATGCAGGAAGGCAGTTCAAACAACAACAACAACAACAAAATCCAAAAATGCACATACAGACACAAAGAACATAGAATAATATAGTTCAATAATCAATACGCAAGCATGAATTTTTCTAACTGTGAACAAAGTCATTTGTGCACAGCAAATACATAGCAAATTAGAAGCAATAGACTTTTCCAAAGCAAGCTAAGATTAGGTATACAACAAAGACAAGAGGAAAAACAATCACCAGGAAATCACAACCGAATACAAGATAAAACAGAAAGAAATGCTAACCAAAAGCATGGCAAAACAATAGATATGCAGAAGGCAAAGTAAATTCCTCAATATAACCATAGGAATCAAAGTGCTTTAGAGCACAAAACAACAATTCAAACTAAAATCACACAAAAGCAAACAGAAACAAGTACAACAAATTGAGACGTTCAATTGAGTGAAAGTTAATCTAAGTCCATCAAATTCAGTTAATTGAAGGAGCTGATTTAGTTTAAATGTAATGCTGAGGAATGTTTATCGGGTTTCGATTTAAAAGAAACAAGAGTTGGAACAGGTCTGCATTTATCTGCTCTACATGTGGTTCATGAAAACCTAAAGCTTTCTCTCCATGATCACGTCTGACTGAAAGTCTTGAAGGCTGATAAAGTACTAAAAGATCTAAGATATACAGTATTTAGTCCTCAAACCATTTTGAGTTCTGTAAACCAATGGCGATATTTGAAATTCGCTCTTTAATGGACAGGAAGCCAGTGCACAGGCCTCAGAACTGGAGTGATATGAGCCAGTTTGACTGGTCTTACTGAGGATGAGCAGAGCAGAAGCGTTCTGAATCAGTTGCTGTTGTCTGATCGATTCTTTAGGCAGACCAGTAAATGCACTGTTACAGTAATCAAGTCTCCTGAAGATGAATGCACGGAGCAGCTTTTCTAAATCATTCTGAGACATCGGACCTTTAAACTCCAAACTATTGTACAGGTGAAAGTAGGCTGGCTTAGCTTCAATTCGAAGTTTAAGGGTGAATCCATGTGAATACAAAGATTTCTGACGTGAGCTTGATCAAAGATTTTTTACTGTCATTCTAGTGCTCCAGTGACAATTTCTTTGTTTCTGTTTTTGTTCAAGGGTCTTTTTTTTTTGTTCTTTTTTCTTCAAGGTACTTAATGAGTTTGTTAAGGATAAAATCCCCTCCTTTGACATGGTAGATCTGTCTAAGGCAGTCATGCCTTCATGTGAGCATGTAAATGCTGTAGAAATGAGGTCCTAGAGCACAGCCCTGCAAAGCCCAAATCAAGAAAACCCAAAATGACTGCCAAGGCAAAACAGCAAAATGAAACACATAAAAAACACATAATTAAACTACTTGTGTTTCTAACATAGGAATTTGATAATGAAGATCCATACCAAGGAAAGAAGACAACAACTAAATCCACTGGCGAGGACAATCTTTCCATACAAATCTGATCATTCAATGCATTAATTCACATCATGGAATTAAAATGAAAGTTTGGCGTCACGACTGGAAACGCTCCAAAAGTAAGTTTCACACCGACGCCGTCCAAACGTCATCGTCGAAACATCTCCAGACATGTGAGTTGTTTCCCTTCTCTGATGGTGTGTTTATTGATTCAATTATCTAAAAGTCACGTCAGTGTTTGTCTGTCCGCGTCTTCTCCTCCTCCCTTTTCCACGATGTTAGCTTTATGTGCGCCGGTCTGCCCAACCGCCCGGTTGTCAGTCTCACTTTGTGTCCATCCACGTCCCTGCCCGTCCAGATCCTCCCTCCCTTTCCTCTCATGTCGACATCTTACATTCATTACCGCGTGGCCTTGGCTCAGTCTGTTCTCTCCCTTTCTGTGGTGCTCAATTACTCTGTCTTCCTGGGGCAAGCACTGGTGTCAAGCTACTGTAATGACTTTCTGATTATCTGTCTTTACGTGATGAATGAGATGGAAATGTACCGCCGCGGCCAAACTTGGGGTTGGCGCCGTGCCGAGCTCCCACACCACTGTCAGGGCGGATGGGAGCAGGGTGGGGCAGGGAGCCGAACAAATAAACACGTTATTATAACACAGACGCAACTCCGGCATCAGGAGTTATCCCGACTAGAGGGGTATGCGCATTCCTGACGTTTGAAGGGCTGTGATGAATGAGCTGTTTCTGACGCTGCTTGGAGAACAACAACTGAAGGCATCCAGCGATTAATTAATCAATTGGCTTGTGAGGACAAAATGGAGACAGCTCAGGCTGAGTCAGTATCAGAAATAAAGTCTTCATAAGACGTGTTAGAGACAGGGAAGTAAACCTCTAGCTCAGTGGACGTGTTGCAGGAGCCGATACGGCTGGAAAAACTTATCCCGGACACAACAGAGCAACACGCTGAAGGGTAAAATCACAATCACATGCTGTTTTAAAGTCTAAATCTAGGTGTGGGGGGGGTGCTTGCGTGATGTAAAGCGATTGTTGATGCTTGACTTTGACCTTCTAAAATTCTCCTATTGATTTTTCTCCCTTTCCCCTGGATGAGTTTTGATGCTTGTTCAGACTCTAATGCACTGAAGGTGAAAAATGAGGTTGATGTAGACATGGTTAACCATAATGCCAAGGCGGATGCCACCCGATAGCGGCCAGACACCTGAGAAAGCAGGCCTAGGTCCAGCACACCACTCTCCCCCCTCTCCAGTTCTATTATTCATCCCTCTTTCAAATGCCTTTTATGCTGCTCAATTACCCCTCCAGCAGCCCAGTGTGGACACTGTAATGACATTCTGATTATCAGTCTGTAAATGAGAAATGAAATGAGTGTGTGATGCCATGCCAGGGAAAGAATGGAACGGCGAGAAGCCTTTCAAAAAATGGAGGCTGTGGAGAGGAGGAAAAGGGTGGACAGGGGGCAGGGGGAGGGATGGGTGCAGCACTCTGGTGATCATTGACAAGACAATGAAAAGAGGAAACATTTTGTAACACACTGCAAATGTATGAAATTACATTCTAGGATTTAATTGCTCCCCATTCAAGGCTTCACAGTGAGCTCCAACAATGCAAGGAGAACCTTTATGTTTCCAAACAATCGCTGGAGGAGAATGGAAGTGTGTCGTAATTGAAAATGTGTTCAGTAATTTCTCTGACCTTAGATAGAAGATATCCTCTTCATATGCTGACTTTGGCCACCTGGAGAAATGCCGCTTTCAACTTAAATATCGGACCATGGCACCTAAGCACTTCAAACACCGCAGTAGAATAGCAAACACTTGAAAAGAAGAGGGTACCATCACTTCTAGATAAGACGTTGCTGGAGCAAATTTACCCCTCCAACAAAGAGGACGGGGTCACAGTTTGCCCAGTCAATTTCTAAATGAGAACCAGGTCACTGTACTGTACCTTCAGCGTGACCAGCGTTGAATTTAATGAAAAACAAATGTTGATTCAAGTCGGTAAAAGTGGAGGGCTCCTTTGACAAATACTGCCTCGAATGATACAGCATTTAAAGTGCAATTTCTAAAGCCTGAAATGCTCGGCTCTGCGTAAAAGGGCATGGTGGTGGATCTCTGGCTCAGCTGACTGGAAAGTTCTCCATTCGTTCCCCTTTTTATAGCTCTGTGAATTGCCTTTGAGTACCAATTACCTCAAAGTTGTTCTTGTCCTGGTTTACCTGGCGATAAAATGCAACTCTGGGCCATCTTTGCATTCATTAGATGAGCAATCTAACTGGCCCACTAAGCTACAGTCACTTCATCCTGGAGAGTCTCTCTCGTTTCAGCCTAATCAACAGAAATGCTCTGCCGCCCCAGACTGCTGTTTAATAGGATATTAACATCCTGATCAATCACCTTAATTGATATTTTTTAGGCATTAACGCTCTCAAACTCTAACAGATGTAATTGTCAGATAGGGAGTAGGATCCACATCGGCAGTAATTGGGCCATTATGGATGCAGGCATGACTGAGAGATTTAGAATGCCAATGACATGGGAGATGGATAGAGCTGGGGCTTTTGTGGGTGGATCTGTATATCACTCATGCTTGGGCACCGGAGGACTTCCTGGTAGAACTATAGCACTTGATGTGATTTTTTTTAACAATCCCATGCACGTGTGCACGCCGGCATGTGAGACCAATGTCTGCGTCTTCTCTCAAGTGCGCCGGAGTTTCAGCCCGAAACCTTCCCCGTGTGTCGGGAGGCAATGAGGCCATATGGCGCGTTGTGCCGACCGCATTTGTATTATCCGCGGTGCTCTGAGAGCCAGGAGCCAAGGAGTGTCTGTGGCATCTCCATTAATCCTGCCTAACTTCTGGGTTTCCTGGGAAGACTTCTTCCATGACAGCCTGCTGATGCTTGCACAATTGTCGCCGCTCGCTCAGTCAATGCCCCCTCCGCTTTGGGTGCACAGCAGGAGACGAGGGGCAAATTGTTTGCAAAATACCTCTCATTCCTTCAAGGCTCAAAGGATTTGAAGTGGGTCTGTATGAATTGTTGCCAATTGTTAGGTTTACAAGGGAAAAGTTTCCTAAGTGTACTCTGTTGTTAGATATTAACCGTGTTTCTGCCAAAGAATCATTTTAAATGCAGTGTTGTTCATGTACGCTTTGTTTGAGTTACAAACAGATAGATGGCTCCAATATTCTTTCTTCTGGTGATATAGAACAAGACAGAATAAAATAGCATTATAGACTAGAAAGATATAACAGCATGTATATTTGATTGGAAATAAATCTAATTTGAGATTTTCAAAAATAAAATGTGTTGTTTCTTGTTTCCATAACAACTGGCTGCATATTTTCCTCCATGGTACCTGTCGCCTTGTTACAGACATGTCAGATTATTTGATAGAGTTTAATCATTACACCTACATGTATTTTTCTTTGTGTTTATTTCTGCACTGTTTTTGTTCAGGCGGCAGGTTTGTTCCAGTCTCAACATGATTATGAGGCTGATGCCAGTCAGTTTTCTGCAAGACAGTTGGACTCAAATAAACAACAAAAAATTATATTAGCTGACTTTTGCTAATAGATCAACTCTTGTGCAGCTGCCAACCCAGATGATAGAGTCTGCTGATATTGGCCATTCTTCCATTCGACCTGTAACATGGACCCAAAACAACCCAAGTTATCTGGCAACAGCTTCTACTATGTCTAACACTGAAACAAACAAACCACTCTTCTCTGAAGAACTTTCTTTTGTCTAAAAAAAAATCTGAACTCTTCCTTGCAGCTATTTACTTTTTAATTCTCCTTCTTCTTCTTATTCATCTTCTCTTACAGTTATTTACTTCTACTCCTTATTTACTACTGCTTCCTCTACGTATACTTTTTTTTCCTCTCCCCTTGTAGTTACAGATTGCTGGTTCTCCTTGTTTTTCGTCTTCTGTGTAAAGACGGTTGAATGAATGTTGAGACGTGGCCCTCCAGGCAGCATTACGTTGTGTCTTAGTCAGAGTTTAATTGACCACCATTTGAATCAGGCTAATCTGTTTACATCCATTTGAAGTTATATTTAGATGAACAAAATCGATGAGTAAACATTAAACCGGCGATGCTGGCTGCAGCTTGAATTTGATGTGTTCAACTTTTCTGAATGTAAGTAATGATTTGACCCTGTAATGCCATATGTATCATATTTGATATATATGGTTTCTGAAATGTTTTTCATCTGAGACCTTTTGCACTATTTAATGGAAATTACTTTGCTTAAAACCCTGTTGTACACAATCAGATATACCTCACAACAGTGGGCAGAAAATTACACAACATTAATTTTGATTTATTGCACGACGATAAAGGATGTATATAAAAAAACGTGTTTGCTTTTTTTTTCATAATTTGGTAGAGGGCCGAATGAGGACCAGAAAAATATATATTTTTATATTTTCTTTCTGGTATCAGGCTTTAAATGGGTTAAAAGCAGTTTTAGGGATCCTGTTTTGATGTACGCAAACAGTTTGAATTACTTGATTATAAATACATCTTACTGATTTACAAAAAACATTTAAATAAGGAAGCTTTTAGCCGAAAAACCATGCTTCATCAAATTCCCAAAAGTTTTGATATGACTTTAATCTGAATGAGTCAGATTAACTATTGTCTTTAATGGAGGATTTGGATTTAATGTGGTGTAAATACAACTAGAGTACCTGGGATCCCCTTATATATGAATATTTTATAGAAGTGGGGTGCATGCCTCAGGAAAAGGGGGTCCAATTGGTTTCAGGGAATATTCTGTGATCTGATCATGTACCATTAATTATCAACCGCTGTTATGTCTCTGATTCATCCAACAATGTGTGTTATTTCTGGGGGGGGGGTAACATTACCATAGGGGAAGCTTGTTGTTTCACACTTTGAAAATGTCTGATTCTGATAGTTAAATATTGTTTGCTCCCTAAAGGCAAATTGTTCTGATTTGTGGCTTGAAATGCATGACTTCATTGCAATTATTCTGCATATGGCTGATTGATTTATTGGCTCTGGCTGTCAGTCATCACAAAGGAAACACTCCATCCATAACCCAAAGCTGTGTCTTGTTTTTCTGTCACTTACTGCATTATCCTCTGCTGACGGAGAGCTGAAAAATGAGGACATTTGTTTTTGAAATTGTAGCTATTCATTGACTCTTATCTTTTGATTAGCCCTTATCATACTATGCACAAGCAATTCCAATTCCAACATATTTTATCTGTCGCTGCCCTGCTGTGATACTGAACATATTGCTTTTAAACCTCTTTATGTTAGGTTTCCTGTTATGCTCGTGCTCACCGTGACATGCCTTTTTGACTGAGCAGGAAAGCTGTACCAAATGGAGCGATTACGCCAAGGTCGGTTGTATTTGTCAGGACGGGTGCAATGCAACCTATCATGTTATATCTTTTTTCTGCTTTAGGGCCAGCACATCCGAAATTAACTGAGAGAATAAGACAATGCAGACAGCTTCTTTCTTACCAAATTCAGGTCAGAGCGTCTGGTAGTTAGAAAGGCAAATAAATCAAACTGCTTCACTGCTGCAGGAGACTCCTTTGTCTCAAGCAGTGTCTTAATATATGAGTTTTTGAAAAAATATTTGAAACCTGCGACCGTCTTACATGTCAGATTTATGAACACACGATCGGTTTGAATGCTTGTAGCTACAGAGTGAGGGTGATGAATGCATTAGCAGAGTGGGGTGATGATTTTGCTGGGCTCTCCTCCCATCACCGTGCTCAGTTTAAGAGATGGGATTTTGAGTGTTTTCTTTCATCCTACTTTTCCAGATATTCTGTCACATTGTCAAATGTTCGATACTGTTACCTCACCAACGGGGGTTTTAAATAGAGTGTTCAAACAACAGACAACCACAACAATGATGGTACTGCTGTGATTTGTCATCGATTAAAGATTTTACAAAATTGGAACGTAAACTTGCTCTGGTGACAGAGCTGCGGTAGGAAAAAGCAACAATTATTTTGATTTGTGCAGAGAAAAACATGGTCAGAAATTTTGCAATTCTTAACATTTTTTATTTTTTGACAGCATGAACTTTGAAATTTGTTGTTGGTCTCACGTATTTTATTAGTAGAAACTGGATGAACATCAAGATTGAAGTCACAAGTTGTAGGTCTGTTAAACCAGGTCATTTTCTTTTGGCTGCAGAAACCATAAGTGGCTGCATAAAAAGGGTACTTGCCAGATGAATAAATAAAGTACGGTAATTGTTCCAAGAGTCCATTTAAGCTAATTTCAGTTTTAAAAATGTTGCAGACTGAAGATCTGATCATTGTTAACGTTAAGGAGGAAACCATGACCCGTGGGGCTAAAGAGCGGAAAATAAAATCAGACAACAGAAAAGAATTGGAGAGACAGATCATGCTTGCTTTTAATCCAGTAAAATTAATTGGATCCACTGTAAAAATGTGTATCACGCTCATCACGGGTAATACTACTAGATGCTGTTTTTTTCTGTGTGGTGAAAAATGTCATAATACGCAGAAAATTGGCTCTAATCTCTGGTTGATTGCATGAAAAGCGTTGCAGATTTTTCCCACCGGCACATGAAAAAGGCATGACAGAGGCACCGCTCAAAAGCCAGGCTGGAATTAACTGCGGTGACTCAGAACTTCCATCGCAGCAAAAGGTCTAACAAAAGGCCGATTTCAGCGGTTAATCGTTGTCTCCAATCAGCGTCCCCGCAATATTTTGACAAGTGTCAAGCAAAACTTCAATGTACAGTTAGACCCCTTTGTCAGCACAGAGAACTTTATGAGAATACGTGAGATAAGTGTTTATCTGACAGAGGGCATTCTTTTGGAAACGGGCAGACTGCTGCCTGACTTTGCACATTTGTCTTCTGAACCGAGGAACATCAGCAGTTCATCTTGATGAAGGGAAAGGCCTATGTGTGCGGACTGGGTGAAATAACCTTTTGTGAATATAATTTGACAAGCAGTGCATGGGTGAGTTTCCAAAAAAAAAGAAAAGAAGAAGAAGTGATTGGCTCATCAGACTGAGCGGTTTTTGCAGTATTGACCTGTGTGGCATGAAATAGCTTGATTACAGCGGCCTAGAGGAGGCTTGACTCAGATGGTTTATTTTGATGCTATTATCTCAGGATCACGTCCTGAGAATCATCATTCTGTTATCTCAGAATAACAAAGCGCGTTTTCAAGCAATAAGTTTATTCATGTTGCTTTCACTATTTAGCGTTCTCCAGTTAATGATATATAGTCATCAGTTATTACGAGAACATGTTGGTTTGTGGAGATTACAATGGGATTGTGGTGAGCCTAAAAATATAACAGGATAAAGTCATCCAGTATCAAAATAATGCAATCCTTGTTATTCTAAGATAAGAACCAAATTAAGATGCTATTGTTGCAAAACAAATTTAAGATAACAAGATCATTTAAGATTTTCATGTTAAAGAAATGTTCAAGTTCTCTGCCTTTGGCTTGCACTTTACCCACCATTACAACAAGTCTTAAACTTACTTGGGGCCAGTTTGTTTCAGCAAAATATATTTTTTATAGCTGAAAATAATTATCTTTAGTTGTGCGGATGGTGTAATGCTCTCAAAGATGGAAGCAAAAATAAAGTTCCAAGTCTGAGTGACAAGGGAATAGAAAGCAAAAAATGTTATCAGTGGGTTTTATCAGAGCGTCCAAAGAAAATTTGTTTTTTATGTGAATAGGACAGTGAAGTGGCTAGATGGACTATGCGAATGGAAAGAAACTGCAAGTGGGACTCTGAGAGGCCAAATGGAACCCTCTTCAGACAATTAGAGTTCTGGAGGGTGCAGTACAGTTAATCCCCATGGAAACGTAGATAAAAACAGTACTGTGTGCATCCTCCTGCTCCTCTTCACTTCCCCTCTTTTCACAGGGAAATGTACTCTGTTGTATCCCACTCCTCTGGAAGAAATGGCTTCATGGGAAGAAAAAAAAACACCTCCTCATCTTAGGAAAGAGATGTTTTCTAAGGAAGACGTACAAATGAGAGAGATGCAGGAGCACTCGAAAGCACAAGCGAGAGTACTTCTAATGACACCACCGAAAGGATACAGACTCTTGTTTTGAAGAAGTTGGAAAATGTGCCTTTTTTTAAGCAAATGTGCCTTGAGATGAAGAAAGAGATTCAGAAATACATTAGCACATGCATCAAAATTAAATAATACTATTAGCATGAATGTTTCAACACTCTGCCATACAGCACCTGCCCCAAAAACAAATTCATTTAGAAAAAAAAGGAACATGTGAGTCACTGCTTATTTACCGAATATCCGTTTTCACCCGCACTAATAGAGGTTAAACTCATTCCAGTGGCTATGACCTGAGATTTGTAGGACTTTGATTCAATTATTTCAAATTACCTTTATTTTATTATTATTTTTTGCTGAAATGTGTGTCATTTAATGTATTTACATGTCATTCACAGCACTATTATATGGAACTACAGCGGAGGCCCTATTCCAAAAAGGAAAATTAAGACATAGATTAAATCTATTTGGATATCCATACCGTGTGCATGCAACTGTTTAACAACGTCATTCTAGGTGTGCTGCCTGTAGTTCAATGTATTTAGATGGTCTTCCCATAAGATTGTGACCACCATATCACAAAGATCATTTTCACCAAATATTAAAAATGTTATGAAGGATTTAATAATAAATGGCGTCACACATAGTTTTCTAACATGGCATAGATCAAGTCTTGGGAAATTAATCATTCTTGCGAAGGCCCCCGGGGTACATGATGCAAACTTTCTCTCAACTCTCGCTCCTCATTCACAGAGGTGGAATCTCATTCCACAAGCACAAGTGAATTTATCCACGCTTGATGGCAGAACTGAACTGCGTTACCACAGAAAAACATAGAAAGATGCAAACCCTATACCTGCATATTTTGCATCTGTAAGTAATCAAACAAAGATTTCCCTGCATAAAGCGTCATATCAATACATGGAAAATAACGGCATTGTTGTTTTAAAATGTTTTAAACTAAAAATAAACACTCATTAATTAATCATTAATCAGTGATTTTGGATGGCCAGCTTGAAACTGTTCACTAGAAAACATTGATGGAAATGCCAAAATTTGAATGTTATATTCAACTCACATGAGAGATCCGATGACCAAGTCAACATGCCTGATACATGTAAACCTAGACCTGCTCATATGGCTGTGGAAGCTGGTTTTGTTTTTATATTCTTCCCAAAAGCAACTTCTTACAGTCATGGAAAGCATAACCTATTCTTTTCTGACAACACTTTTCAGCACAATTTCTTTGCACCAGACTAGTAAATAGATGTGTCTCGCATGTTCTCTATGAAAAGAAAAGAAATACAGCTTTTATACCTCCTGTGAAGATTTTTTGAAGGACAGAGTGAGACCTGCTCAAAGTAATAACTTCATCAACTTACCGGCTCCAGCTCTCATCCCTTAAGGCTACAATTATTAAGAGCATTTGAGGTAAATGTGAATTTCTAAAATCTACAAGGAGCTGTGTGTTCTGTGCCCAGTCCATCACATACTATTAGCTAGGCCCTCCACTCCTGCCTCTCTCTGGCACAGCGGGGGAAGAGACACTTAAGCCCGTACAGAAATAATGACAACCTTTCCCTAATGGTATTTGTGAGTATACCTATGTTGATCTCAGAGTGTGTACATGAATGAATAACTTCGCCCTCCTTTATGCATATCTGCATGCGGGCAAGTATTTATGAGACTGATGAGATGACCAAATCACAGTAAAACTAAATTACAAAATTTCATTTTGCAGCTCCCCCTCAGATGAATTAGGTTTCTGTGAACGTGAACAGGCGGGGGGAGCCTAGGGGCATTCGCCATTCTGAGCAGGAGGTGGAAATGGTGTGAGACGGATGGAAAACAGGAGAGGGAAGTGGTTGGTATGTGAGTGAAAACCCTCAATCCGGAAGAGTGGAGAGGAGCTATAAAAGCTGCAGAGTCTGAAAATCTTGTGGCTTTGAGTCGCGTTGAAAGTGTCAAGAACCAAAAAATTGAAAACCAAAAACAGAACTTAGTCTGAGCCGAAAGCCACTGCGAAGAAGAGGTATCATGCAGAGGGACAGATGGGTCTGACATGGTTTTACTGCCCACATCTGCCTCAAGTGTGGCAATAACGTCAGCCGTTTGCTTTCACGCTCATCTCATTCTTTGTGCTCCTTGGAAGAACTCCAGATGGGTCACTGTCCAAAGAACAACTTTACTGTACAAACTGAAGCAAAGAAATATCACAGTTTCCAAAATGCAGCTGCTCCCAAGAATTCAGTGTAAGAAGCCACAACGATGGAAGAACAGAAGGTATGACAGTCAAATGTCAGATCAAAGCTTGTTTGGAGGAGGGCAAAGGATGAAAAGATTGTGGCCTTGATCTTAGTGACACACTGGCCAGAACATGTGCTCACACCCACAGTCTGCAACAGGAAGCCAAGTGGATGTACTACCTCCATACTGTTCATCCAGATGGCCTAAAAGATGAGCCCCAAATTAAAAGTTTTCCACAGCACATAATGGGCAAAGTGGGTAAAACTGATGTGGGTGATCCAGCCAGCTTTTGGAATTTTATCGACTGTAATAATGTTTACAATAAAGTTCAAATGTATTTTAGTTGACTTTCTCAGTTACATAGTCACATGAAAACTTACTGATATAAATGTTTGAAATTAGCTAAATGATAGGAAGGGTTTTTTAAAATATTTGATCAATTCAGACATGTTTTCAACCACTGTATCTCATTTTGGAAGGCCTAATTTACATATAGTTTTACTCAATTTTATTCATTGTGTTTAAAATCAAGAAGCTACTCAATAAAACCAAATCACTGTTAGCCCATACTGGTTGTTCCCATAGCTGACAGCAACAACTTTTCATTTACTCGCCTTGTAGTACCAGCGGTACTTTAAGTACCACTGTACTACATGCTGAAATAAATGCATTTAAGGAATAAGTAGAGTTATGCTGTAACAGGTGTGTCGTAGCATGGTGGGGGCTGGTGTGTGGCCTGACAAGAGGGGATCTCTAGTCTAAGTGTCCGAGTTGAGAAAAAATAGTTTTACCTGAAATCCATTTCACAGAGAAGAAAAACAGTAACCCTACAGCTTTACCCCTCTATTCCCTGCTCCATGTCCCCTACTCAGGGAAAGGGAGCAAAGGGAACTTCCTTTTACAAAAAACACTGACTTTTCAGCCGGCCTACCTCATACTGGTAACAATATGATATGAGATATGAGTTACTGCTGCTAATTTATCATTTTGATTGTCATTGTTTTAGGAAACTCATCCTCTTGAATACCAGTTATGGTGATGTTAATTGCCACAGCAACACATGAAAAATCCAGAGTTTGTTTGTTTATTCCTTTAGTTTGAACTTAAGTATTATTCTATAGCACTATCATTCAACTATTCAACTTAATGGGAAGTGATGAACCGTTGCTGAGTTCTCCACTTCACAGTTAACAGTTCCCTTTGAACTGATCCTGTCCACTCCCAATGGTAAAGAATCTCACTTAGCATGGCCAAATACCCTATCCAGTCCACTTCAAAGACTACCTCTTGCTAATCAGAATGCACCCCAAAACAAATCTGAAATGTAGTCGGCAGCATATCCATGCAAAGCCCAAATGTAAGCACCACTATATGTAAATAAGTAAAAAAGTAAGGAAGTAAAAAGATCAAAGAGCATTCTGGTTCCAATGGCAGGCAGTTCCATATCCATCTTTAAACCCTCCTATGGCCGTTGCTCCAGGATGCACGGTACATACATTTTCAACCAATCCGGAAAAGATGGTGTATCAAGATTTGTTTAGTCATTCAGAGGCAGCAAAGAAACCCCCCCTGCCCCTCCTTGGGCTCTGTTAAGATTTCCCTGATAAAAGTGGCAGCTAATAATCTATAACATCCCTTACAGATACCCAGTTGTCCAGTCTCGAAGCAAATCCCCGGAGACAAATGCCCCACCAGTTGCTCCACAGAGATAATGAGCCGCTGAGTGCTGAGTGAGATGTTTGCTGGGCCAGAGGGCTGGGATTGGAGTTGGTTCACTGACTCTGCATGGACAGGGCCCAGGCTCAGCTCTAAATTAGTGCGCCCTCTGGATCAATGTGGGCTGTAATTAGCTACTATTGATCCCAGACGGATCAGCCACTACAGTAGGCCGCAGCCAAACACCCCTCAACGTCCATCAAGCCCCCTCCCCGCCACGCAGCAGCACAGCTTGAGATCACTCCGGGAGCAAACAAATAATATCAGCCAGCACACTCAGCTCCTGGTAAGTGCACTAAAGATATGGTTCGACATTTCAGGATTCACTTACATATTCCATTAGCACACAGTGCAATGCATCTTTTTGATTCAGTGTTTTATCTTGGTTCCATTAAAACTTATACATTACATTATGTGCTTGTATAACATGCAGAAAAAAAACGGGCTAAATCACTGCTTCTCATCCTGATGCATCATCATAAATCAGCTGTCATTAGTCACTACAACCGCAGACGACTACCACGATGATTTTAATGCAATTTGCCACTTGGAAAAAGAGATTTAATCTTTTCAAAGATGATCACAATCAGGACTTTTTAAATATCTCATCAAAGCGAGGGAAGTGATTCTGCTCTTTTCACCATGCAAATCATCTTGGCGTTCATTACAAATATGATAGGTGTTTTTCTCTTTTCTCTGGCTGGCTTGAAGTGATTAGCAATAACAAGGCTGCACGTGGAACTTGTAAATATGACTCGTTTTAGATTACCAATCATTTCACCCATCTTGAGAATTTTAGCTGATGCTTGTAAGTTTCCTTCTCTTCTCTGTCTCTTTCCTGAATTTGTGATCACAATGCAACATGCTGTCATTGGAAGGGCCTGTCCATCAGAAAAATTGATTCTGAATTCAAATAAATAACTCTTTGAAACCGATCTATTGTAACACAAAGGCAAAAGATATGACAAATGTGGTCAAAATGCCACTCTTCAGATTCTGATTTCTCTGCATGAGTCAATGACTAAAGGCCTCACACTTTCACACCGCATAGAATAACATTTCTCCATCTGTAAGTTAGAAATGATCATGCTCAAGCAAGCTTCAAATAGCAGTAATGGCTGCATTAAAGATTCAAAACTGTCCGTTCTGTTCGGAGAGAGTTCATGAACAACCGTCTTCAATCTCACAGGGACATTCATTCTTGCGAAGTGTATAATTAACAGTGTTGACCTTTCCTTGCAAAACAATGTCTTTATTCAGAATTGCTGCTGAGAAAAGATGATCCTCACTGATGGGGGGAAGAAAAGTCAGGCCCCGGAAGGAAATCAGTGAAATGGAAATAATGACTGTGAATATTCTCAATCATTCGGGTCATAAGATATGTAAGAAGGTAATGTCAAAATAGTTAGTCCTGGAGGTTCTATAAGCTCTACTGTTTGCTTTAATTACACCATTTAGATGTGTTGTTTTATTTAAACCTATTCAGACTTTGGCCAACTTCAGCGTTGAACATGAATAATTGCCTTTGCCTCCATCCAGTTCTGCCCTCAAACTTATTGAACTACTGGAATATCCAATTTCACCCAGTCCAAATGTCCTTTTGCTGCAGTCTGGCTTGGTTAGATTCAATAGTGTGCAATTCCAAGCCCAAATGAATCTCCCAGACAAGCCCATCTCAGAAAAGATGCTTCCAGAGATTGAAGCACGGGGATACCAGGTGGAATAGTAGTGGTGCAAAGTGAGTGAGAGCAATTTGCACTTTGTGGGTTCAACCAAACTTCTACTAATACTATACATACATACATATATATAGATAGATAGATAGATAGATAGATAGATAGATAGATAGATAGATAGATAGATAGATAGATAGATAGATAGATAGATAGATAGATAGATAGATAGATAGATAGATAGACGTAGTTTACCATCAATAGAATGTCTTCAATTATCCACAATTTGACATTTTGAGGAGGAACTGAGTTTCTGAAGGGGTAATGTGTTTTTATACAGTCCAGACAAAAGTATGAAGGATCGCAGAACTCTTTCCAGATAAGGCTATATCATGATGTGAAGGCTTTGCAGGGATTTGGAGGCTGAAACGTTTTTCGGTCAGTTTCTGTTTTTTCGATCCCTTCATGACACTTTGCACATAGTAATGTCATTCAAATCGGCCTGCCTGGATGACTGTGTTTGGGATGCTTGCTTTGTTACATCCTGCAGTGTCCGCTGAAGTCAGAGTCAGCACTCAGACTCAGTGATGTGTCAGTGGCTCCGATGCGGCTTGTCAGGCATGCACAAGCTTCCGGCCAGCCTAGTCCAGCCAGCCACAACTCTACACACACTCCTGGGACAGTACCAAGACAGCCATCACAATCTCGGTGTCTCTCTGTCTCTCATCCTCTCATCACCCGTCTTCTTGTCCCTCAATCCACACCACTGGAGTGTGAACATCAAGATTAGGTAAATGACAGGAGGAATCCAAAGTTGACTAGGCAAATATCCTTAGGGCCTGTCTTTTATTCTGATATGTGGACTTTCGAAAGATGACCTATTTTTTGGTCCTTTGAGTTCAGAAGTTTTCATTGCTCAAGTTCATTAGTTTAATCGATTGCAATCACTTTCTCCATCAACTGCATGAACAAACTTTAAAGGGTTTTCTTTCCGCATGAGGCCAATCAGGAAGATTCCCAACACAAAGACCAGGAAATGGAAACACGCTAGACCGACTCACAACACTTAATGTCATTACCACCAGGAGGAAGGCTGTCAAAACGAAGGTGAGCTTCACAGCATTACACCTCCATTTCTCGACAATCTCCTGTGCAAAGGTTTACTTTTAAACAAACAAAGCAGCCACTTTCAACACATTCAGACAGCCTTTCACTTGACTCTATTCAGTTGACTAATTTCAGGAAATGGCTGAGTTCTGAATGTAGAAAATGAAAAGCATTCGCCTCTGTTGCATTAGATCAGCTCTAAGCTTGTTAAGTCTCTGCATTTGCTCTGGTTTTAAAATAGGATGGTGAATCTTTACTCATCTGCACTGTGTGGTTAAGTCCTCAGGCTTGGTAATTACATTTACTGACAGAAGGGAAGGGTTTACTTTTCTGACAGAAAGGAAGAAATTGTTGCCCTATTAGTATTAATAGAACCTGGCAAATATTTATTGTCATTGCACCCTTTACCATAATGAGTAATACAATTGTAGTTGCATCAATGTATTGTAGTGGCATGGGGATCAGAGCAAAGACTGGAGGCATTTGTCATGATGCAAATAACAAAAACCTCAACGTTTAAATGAGAAACGTGTCATACAAAACTTTTTTTTTTTTCCAATCCGTGTTCATCCCTTTAGGAATGCATAACAATGAATTATTGTTCGAAATTAGTGAGAGGTTATAAAGTATGCAGTGAGGTTTGAGGGTACAAGGTGTTATGGCAGAGTGTCCTTCTGTATTTAATTTTTTAGCTGACTTACAATCTTTCACCTTTACACATGTGACATGAAAAATAGTCTTGGAACACAGTCCTGATGTAAATAAAAAGCAACAAAAATCATCATTATTGCCTTAGATTTAATGGCAAAGGGAAGCCAAAAGTCTACTAAATGAATGCTTCATGCATAAGACGATTAGAATAACATACAAGCCAAAATAATCCACAAAAGCCCAACCACTGAGAATCACTTTAAATAGGTGGTTAAAACACTAACTTGTTTTCTTTTGTTTTGTTCACTTTGCATGAAATCTAATAAAATGATCAACTCTTGGCATCATATGTTTCCTTCCTGAGAATTAAAATTCCATAGTTCTGTATTTACAATAACTAGATAGATAGGAATAGATACAAATCTAACTATCAAGGCCTTTATCATACATCAAAGTGGAGAATACACAGTATTGGTGACACGCACTGTATCTCTCTGCTACACATGGTGGTTTAAGTATCTCTGAAACTGCTGATATCTGGGGTTTTCACACACAACAATCTACAATCACTGACAGTTCTGCAGATGGAAATGCCGTTTTGATGAGAGAGGTCAGAGGGGAATGGCCAACAGTTTCAAGTAGATAGTAAGACAGCAGCTTAGATAAGTAGAGCTTAAGAAGACCGTGACAAGTTCCAGAGCTGTCAGTGAGCAGCAGAAATCGGAGGCTGCGTTCGGCACAAGCTCACTCAAACTGGACAAATGAAGGCCGGAGATGGTTGGATCAATCTTGATTTGGACACACACAGATGGTGCGGTCAGAACTACGGGTCAGCAGCACGAGACCATGGTCATAACCTTCTTTGTGTAAACAATCTTGGCCGGTGGGGGTGTAATGGTGTGTGGAATGTTGACTTGGCACACTTTGGGCCCCGTCAACACAAATCAGTCTTCATTGGAATTTCACAGCTTGCCTGGGCATTTCTAAAAAAAATATGTGCCGATTTATACAGACGCTGCTGACAGTCTTCAAATAGCTCGCACTGACTCACAAGTTATGAAAACTTGATTTGCGGACATGAAAAACAAAGCTCAGTGTGGATCAGCTACTGTCCCAGTAACCAGCTTTGAATCCAGGAGAACAGCTCTTGGATGTGTTTAAATGCAATATTCACAGCCTCAATGTGGAGTTCGCAGACCTGCTGAAACCATGTATTGCAGTAAGTGGAACAGAATCCCTAACTTGCATTTCCCCACATCTTGTGACATCTACGCTATGAAGACATGGAGCTAAGAGAGAACCAAAGAAGGCCCCATCCATAATTAATACGGTGTTTCCGACAAAGCTCCTGCTGATATGCATCTGCCTTTCTTTCTTTTTTTCAAACACATAAGGTTAAAAATCTTATGTGTTGAACATCTGTCTCTTTTTCACAAGACAGCATCGATGCTGACGAGTAATGTACGGTAATTAAGATTTAAAGAATACTCTAGCAATTACCTGTCTAATGGGGCGTTTATCAGCCCCCATTCTCCAAGCTGTCTGTTTTGCTGGCTGGCTCACTAAGAGGCAAGCAGATGTATATGAAACCTCTCCCAATACATAATAGAGTGAGGAATTTCTTCGGCAAGACAGGTACCGCTCAGCAGAAAAGACCCCGGGCCTAACAACTCTGGAGTCTTCTGCCTTTTTCTGCTTCCGTCCTCATGATGCTAGTTAAAGTTATGATTGGAGGAAGAACTTCCAGTTTCTAGCGTATGAAAAGGATCTGATCTGTTCAGTGACCAACTTTCCAGGCTGCTGACTTCTTGAGGTCCTGTGGCGCACGAGACTAAAGGACAGCACCCCCAGCCGCAAGAGCGTGACCTGGAACATTGAGCGATCCATATTCAGAGATATGGCGATGCGGAGGGGTGGAGCTACCTTTTCCATCACCGGTGACACCTGAAAGACATCCAGCCGTGTTGCCCTGACAACCCTTACGAACAACCCCCCACCCCAGCCCACAGAAGTGAGGGTTGAGCGACATCTTTTCTTTCTGTCTTCTTGCTCCGGTGGGTGGTGCAGACTGATTGTTGCACAGCGGGATGATGCGTGTGAACGTTTCAACAGTGTGTGTGTGTGTGTGTGTGTGTGTGTGTGTGTGTATGTGTGCCAAGATGGGAAAGTTCATCACAAAGAGGCAAGGAGCCATAGAGTCTGTGGGATTCTGAAGTTGATGACGACGTTAGAAACGGTGAGTGGAGTGTTAAAATAAATAGTACAGCGGCAGGGGCTGGAGGAATTAAGCCCCTGGATGTTGATGTGACTTTTTTTAAGCCTAAAAGAACAACATTTTCCAACTCTCACTGCGAACAGTGATTGTGAGAAATGATTTTCTTTTCTGTTACATTTTTGTTTCAGCAGGCATTGCAAAATGGGAAAATTGCAATGAAAATATAATAGCTATTGAAAAGGACATTTGTGAAACCCAATAATGACCCTTCCATCAAAAGGTTTTTGTTACCAAAATCTATCCAAGGAGATATTTTGACTGTGCGCCAGCCAGACACTGAATGTATAACAATTACAATCACATTTGTTGAAAAATGGTAGAAATAAGTGACTGAATAAGAAAATTAACTTTTCTGTGACTGTTAAAAAAAAAAGACAAATGGTCTTTCTACTGAATGGCTAAATAGGTTTTTCTGGCAATTTCATTTTAGTTTAACCAAATTAATGACCTAACAAACAACAGAAATATTGGATTGGAGCTCATCTTCATACACCAGCTTGCACAATCAGTTTAAAAGGAAAAAAAACACCCTCAGCTTTTAACTGAGTTTTCATTCATTTACTATAACTACCCATAACATTGTCTATACTTGTTTATTCCAACTAGGGACTATAGGGGAGCTGGAGCCTGGCACAACTGAAATTATAGTTTCATTTGAATTCCAATACAAAAAGTTCCAAACATTTTTTTTTTACTAAAGGAGCCTTATTACCACTGACTTTACAGTTATTCATTTAAAATTCCCAATTTTTTTAAAACCAATATTTTCCTATTTTAATTATCGGGACACAATGCTCTCTATGTTTTTTGTCTCCTTGTTTTAGATTCACTAACTTTACTTTTAAGAACTGCGTGTGCCTTCTAATGGGGTATTTATATCAAACAGGTGTATTGAAGCTTGGAAACATGACTGGGAAATCCTTCCTCCAAAATGAACCCTGAAATAACTGCTGCTTACATCTATCTATGCACATTTCTTCATGGGCCACGAGTTCAGAAAATGTTTCAGTTTCTGGTTGAAACCATTTCCATATTTTTAGCGCACAACTTTAATAGAAAAGTTTGACTATTCTATACTATACTGCCTGTAATGGAACGGCAGTCAATTCATAATTCAGGTTTGTAGGAAATAAATTTAAAAAGATGAGATAAGAAAAAAATCACAACCTTAACTGTGACATGACCGGGCAGTTTAAATAGAAATTATTAAGACTCATGCGACAGCGCACCAGACATGCAGTCGACTAACAAAATGACACCAGCAGATATGAGGACGAGGGCTGATGAGTGGAGAGAGAAGTGTTCGGATTCCGAATTTATCATCACTCCAAAAATAATCCAGTCAAATGAAGAGTTACAAGTAGAATTTCAACAAGCGAAAACTCTTCAATCCCATTTACTTTTTGTGCAGATATAATGACTTTAAGAGGAATCTAACGTTTCAAATCTCTGAAATGCTCACAGAAATATGAGAACACTCGACAGGCTAATATTGATACTAAAATATTCTAGTATATGTGCTTTATATCATTATCTTATTGGTTTGTGGTTTCGTCCATTACACATTGAGCCAATTAATGAACTATATTGCTGTCCTTTGGTTTCATTGTTTGACGAATGCATACTTAATCCTTAATAATGCTGATGTACACAATAATAGTCCACACTTTTATGACCAATGACCATAAACATCTTTACAAAAATCAATATTAAAATGATCTTGCCCGTTGACCACTGGGATAGGCTCCATTTCTCCCCACGACCCCATCAGGGAATAAAAGGTAATGATAATGAATGGAGGGATGGAATATTAAAATGAAAATTTCCAAGCAAGGTTTGGGCAAAATATTGAAGATGTGACAATTGCAAATGGCTTTTTTTTCCTTCTTTTTTTCATTGCTTGAGCTTACAAGACAGCAGTAAATTGGTGTGAGTGTGTGCTTGCTGAAGCACAGAAATCCCCGTTTTGACCAGATAGATTGATCAGCCGGTGGCGGTTCATTAATTCAATTGGCCTTTGTGGTGCATCAGGTTAGTGGTTGTCAGATTGTAGCTTTTAATTGATTGATTCATTTTTATAAGTCTTGTAATGAAATTAGCTATTGACAGGCAGGCAGGCTGGTACTGATCAATAAATTCTCGGAGCAGATAGGGTTTCAACTACCTTCTGTTGATGAGAATTTTCACAGACATTTCAGAGGGCACGCGGGACAATTTTAGGCTTGTTTTTTTACTCTTTTTAGACATATTCAAGACATTGCTGTTTTTCACAAATTAATTATTTGAGCTCATTAATCATTTTAAAAAGCAAAGAGCATCTGACAGTTCAGATTTGTCCACATTTTGACAGAACTAGGTGTCAAATAGACCTCATAATGACAACATGCGCCATCATGATCATTTATCTGATTTTCCCGTTTTTAACATTAAGACTTTTATTAAATGAGTGCAACAAGGCCAATAGTTTTATTAAATCATACAATCACATCAGTGATCAGTGATACAATATCAAAAACCATCAGTCCTGTATATAATGCTTTATGCAATACTTTAGTATGGGAAGTAAATCTGTTATACTTCTGCTTTTCAAGCCACCTCAAAGAAAATGCCATGAGCCTAAGGGTAGGTATGTAACATAGATTAGATATCATATTTTAACATCTCGTCCTAAAAGTCAGGGGATGCTTTTATTTGGCCATCCCAAATTCATGCTGTTTTCCTAATTGAGAACAGCATGGAGCTTGAAGCTCAGCATTACTAGTGTATGTTGTGTTTTAGGCAGCCTCTATGTTAATACTCCCTTGCCATTCACTGGTTTGATTCCGCACTTAGCTGTCTTTTTTTGCTGCAGGCACCTGCTAATAGGAACCTCGCCCGAGGCTTTTCACCTTACGCACAGCAGATCCCTGCTTCTACGCTGGGGCATGCTACGCACGCACAACTAGATTGACCCTTTTCGGGACTTGTGCTGTACTTTTACAAGAAAATGTGGCTGTCATTACAACGTTACATGTAACTTGTCTCGTGCTGTTCTGAAAACAAATCCGTTTTTAATGTAGAAAGATGATACCATTTCTGTGCTCTCTCCTGTAGGCCATTCAAAGGACATTATCCGCTGCAACACGCTGGGTCCACATCTTATCCCACTGTCTGACCTAGTTAGAAAATCTCTTGAAGACACAAAGATGCATGCAGCTAGCAGGTATTCTGAGAACTAACTACTGTTATTTTCTGTGGGGAGTCTTGTGGCTCAGTGTTTGTGTGGGAACAGTAAAAGCAGAGGAGAGAAAAGGGGGAGACATTGGGTGAGAGGACCCTATTCTGTGAGTTTCCTGCGGTGTGTATGTGACGCACATGCTGGCTGACTTTCTTCTTCTGTCAGTGGCAGAGCTGCTCTCAAGCACACATAGCTCACTGTTCCCTCCAGTTTACACTCCACTCAATCAATTGGCATTTGCGATCACTCCCTCCCCGTCATTCTTCCCCTCAGCCCCTCTTCTTTCCCCCTCAGTAAGCGTTTCTCTTCTCCACTAATCAGTTTTTAACTTGCATTTGTTTCTTTTTATTTCCTCACATGTCTGTTGTAATTTTAACTCTGTTATTTTTGTGGCAGTTTATATTCTGAGGTCACTGGCAAATCAGGTAAACATGGAAACCGCCGAATACAATGTACAAGTTATTTTACATGCTTTATTGTATAATTGTTAGAGCCTATGTAATTTATTTAAGGTTTACTGCCCTCGAGAAAACTGTTTTTGTAATTTTCTGTTGTGGCATTGAGCAATAGTTTTCCAGGCTTTCAGGTGATTGTTTAAGGTTCTTTATTCTGAGATTTGTAGTTTTTTTTCAGTTATTTTAAAAACAGTCCATGTACCTAAATAATGTTCTTTTTGTTTGATCAGACATTTTAACACGCATCTTTGGATCTACACATGGATTATCTGGTGTACATTAGAGAATATCTGTTAAAACTGGACAAGGGGAGCAAAAGAAGTGGCAGACTCAAAAAAAGACCAAAAAAGGACTAGGGCAGATGAACGATATCTTAAAGCGGTGTTGTAAAGAAATAGGGAAAATAGCCAGCAAAGTCCTGACACGGGACCTGTGAGATGCAGCTGGCCCTTGAGTTGATCCGTCTACTGCTCACTGAAGCCTCATCAGAAATGGTCTACGTGGAACAGTGGCTATTAAGAAGCCATTTTTAAAGCAGAAAAGGCTGAGAAGTGCCAAATTAAATGAGAACTGGACTCAAAATAAGTGGCAACAGAAGTGAAATTATCCCTAAGGCCCAGACCTCAACATTGTTCAAGCAATGTGGGATCATGCTGACAGGAAATGGAACAAAGGCAGCCAGCAAAGAAAAGCTTGGAAAACTTCAAGAAACCAGGTTAACTCACTCTGAAAACTAATAGGAGAAATTAGAAAAAGGCTGGTCTAAGAGGGTTTAGATTATGTTGAAAAATCAAAGATGTCTCACCACACTTGGACAGTTATTGAATGTGGTTGCATTATGTTATATACAATACTGAAAAGAGAAGATATGAAGTGTGTAGGTGGAAGGCTGTGTTGAAATAATCTGCCTACATGCAGACACGAGTGTGTAATATGTCATGGGAATAACTGGCCTGTTTATGGGTTCGTTAGTATGCATACGGAGGGTCAGTACCCTTGAGGCTCTGGTCTGCCTGAAACATTGACAGCAAATGTCTGGAAGAAGGGGATGGAGGCTGATGGCAGACTTGTAGCCCAAGGCACAAAAACCCTCGTCCAGCTTCATTTAATTTTCAGTGTTTCTCATTCATACCATGAACTCCTAGAAACATGCATAACTTTGCACCAGAGCTGTTTTCCTTCCATCAACGCTGTGCCGTCTAATTCCCGGGCTAGAGGGTGTATAGTGAGCGTGTTTAATGCGTGGCGTCATGCCATGGCTGGAACGGGCTCGTGAGGTTTGCAGCTTAGGTGAATGACTGAAGCAGAGGTCTGGGGGGGCAGAGCCACCATCTTTGGCCAGGACTTATGTCACGAGTCTGGCAGCGATTTACTGTGCAGCTGAGCTGGGGGATAAAGTGTCTTCTTCCTGTCCTCCATGTTCTGAGACTCTCTGCTGCCCTGGAGCCTGGAGCCATGACACGGAGCATGGCTGCAATACCTTCGTCTGCCCTTATCCCATCACCAGCTGTTTCAGCCCTATGTGTGAGGAGAAAAAGAGTGCAAATGTGCACGCGTGTGTTTTACTGAGTTGAAAACCTGAGACCACAACCATAGCTGTCAGTTTTTGCTGCATCAAGGTCTGTACTTGATTATTTTGGTCAAACTGATGGGACATCCCCTGTTTTTACATTGGCTGAGAGTTCAGTCTGTCATTGAGCTGAAGGTGCTCTTCGCCTATACCGCAAAGTTCGCGATGAGGGTGTCTGGAGGATCTGTGTCATTTAGCTGTACAAAAGCAATTTCTTCAAGTGTTTTACAGGCCAGTTCATTTCATGGAAAACATGTTCTGCATTGACAAGCTGATTTGCCAGAGCAAAAGCAGCCTCACTCACACTGGGGTTTCATCCCTCCTTTGATGTGCCAACATTTTCAGTCTTCATTCTGTCTTATCAATATCTTAATTTCTAGAGGGAAGCAATTAAAATCTGATTGCCTGATTCTCTTGGATGTTGATTGAATCTCATTGCTATTTGCACTCAAATGATTAAACAATATAACATGCAATGATTTTTCAAAGCTACGCTGATTATATACGCTGTATAAAAAATTTTGACCCCCTCCTTAATTTTGTTTTTTCATATTTTTCTTTCCAGTAGTTGATTTCTTTTTCATCAATTTTCGGTTGAGTGCTTTGCACCTAACAATTTCCAGAGGAATGTCTTTTTTGTTTGTTCGGCTAGCCACTCAACGCTGACCTATTAATCATTCAGTGTTAGATTCAAGCCATTTCCAATTTTCGGACACATTTATTATTGATCCAAGAATCAAATCAAACTTTTAATTGCGTCCTTTATGTCACGATCAAGTTCAAATATCTGTTTGAGCTAATCTTTTCACCTCTCTTGAGTATTTTACCTCGAAAAACCTTGAGGCACCTTCAGCCAACACTGGGGTGCATTAGGATACATAAAGACACTGGCATGTACATTTAACCTTATTACTAATGAATTTATCAATTCAAAATTGCAAGATGATCTAATATATGTGTTTGTATGCCTGAACAGAAACGGGACAGAACTATGCAACAATCTGAAAATTCAGTGCTACATGGGTTGCCGCAGCAAAGCAGTGTGTGACTGAGGGACGACGTCTTTGCTGCAAAGGTTAGGGTTTGGGTTGGGGCAGCTTATTTTGAATCTGAATCGTTTTTGTATATCTCTCAATGGCATGGATGAATAGAATTGATGGATTTTATCTATGCAGGCACAACAGGTTCACCAAATAATTGAAAAGTAGAAATAGATTTTACAAGATTATCTATATTTTATCTATATTTTGAAGTTGTGACGTCAAAAGTATGGGTCTCTTATGAATAACTTCAGATAATTTATAATGCATTGGTTTTTGTCTACAATTTAGTGCAATTGAACCAAAGAAACAATGATGAAAGAAAGCAAAAGTAAAGCTCATGTGTTTTCAGTCACATTTCTTAATATGCGGTGGTGACAACTTTAGCTGTAAATTCAATCACATTGCAATATGCTTTATGGGGTTCTCCCTGATTATGTAACCCCCTCCTGCTGGCACAGAGAGCAGAGGGAGGCCTCATTAATATGCTGGTTTAGGCTTTAATTTAACTAAAGTGGTCAGATTTATGCAGTTTGAATAATGAGCATCAGTTCCCATTATCTCTTCTTGAAATAGGCACACACACACAAATATATGTTGAACAGATTGATGTATCCATCCTTCGAAAAGAAACAGCGTTGTCCAGGTTCTGACTTATATTCCTTAATGATAGTTTAGCATCAGGAAATACTTTTAATAACAGCCAGCACTGTGAGCACATTCATCTGCAATTGTGAAAAAAATTAAAAATTTCATTCAAAGTGCAATTTCTATGTAAGGGAATACATTCATTCTAACTACCCAATTGGTGCTTACTATAACATACAGTATATCCTTATCCTTTCAAACATTTACTATTACAGTGATGTTATCTTTCATGCAGAGAAATTAAATGTTTTTTTCAATTCTTTGATTCATTCTATGAATCACAACAATTAAAACATTATTCACATCCAAGTTATAGATAGCACAAGGTCACAGCATTTTTGTGCCTTTATATATCAAACAATTTATGTTGGCTCTTAAGGTTGTTATTCTAGCGATAGCAGTTGTATTTGTTCGAGTAGTGGGGTTGCACTTTTTAATTCTAGTTTCTCGTTTATTTTCTTCTTCTTTTTCTGCAACTGTTTAATCTGCTAATCTCACACAAGCAGCTTACTTACTGTTATCTCCTCTTTTTAAGATGACTGACCTAAACGTTTATCCTGAGTATATCCAGAAGTTGTCCTCTTAAGAAGAAAGTGTGGCGTGTATATTCCTCTTTAATTCTATTGTCCTGAATTCAACCATTACCCAAGTCACTTACCCCAGAATACCCTCTTATATTACTTGTTAACCGGACTCACCCCATAGTTTCTCTCCCTAAGGCTATGCAACCCCCTCCTTTGTCCCAGATCCCTCTCAGCAGGATGCTCCTTTCTCCTTAACAACCATGGGGTCCATTTGGGCTTGCTCCAGTTCCAACCAAAAACTGACACAAACATTCCTTATACACAGGCAACCACAAACAGATTGTCATGGTATTTCCCCCATCCAGAAAATTCCTCAGGAAGATTTCATCCCTGGTAGCCGTCTGCTTATATGGCCACTATGGTTTTTCCAAAGCACCCCTCACATAAACAACAAACAAATATAAAACCATGGAGTGGCATACATATTCTTCCTGTTGTGCCATCTATTTTTTTAAACATGAACATAGTGACCTTGATCCTTAACACGTGAAAAGTTAATCAGTCAAGCAAGCCGGCAGGTTTTCATATGTTTTATCATTTTTATCTGCAAAGAAGCATTGTAATCCTGAAAGAATGCTTCAGATACGTCCTTTTATCTGTCCCTACCCACAGAGATACAAATAAACACACAGAAATGCTCCCGGGCCCCCTAAAAAAAAAAAACACACCCAAACACAAGCCTAAATGGGAAAAATAAACCAAAAATAAATCAGTCAAAATTCTTCCAACATTTACGTTCCCTTTTTTTGCTCAGTCTCTCTACTTCCCATCTGTTGAATGCCTCTTTTCATCTTATTTATATCGATTTGTGATCTGAGGTGAAAGTGCCAGGAATTTTCGGTCACATGAGGGCAATAACAGTCCAAATAAACACAGCTTTAAGCTGTCTAAGTCAAAGCCATGAGTATACTTTCGAGCTAGGAATGCCACAAAAGGATAAGCGGTTGGACAAACGTGTGCACACACGAAAACACATTCTTACATGCACACACAAAGGGTGGTAGCAGCTTTTAGAGGTTATGTTGCACGCTTTTAAGAGCACGGTTGAGCTTTGTGGCGCTGTCCAGGGTTCTGACCAGCTCCCTCAGCTCAGTTGCTGTCCAGGGTTCTGAAATCTGCTCTGTTCCCTACATCTGAGTAGAGTCAGGAAACCTTTTGAATAAAAGGAAGAATAAATAATAAGATAATAAGAAAAAAGAATCAATACGGAAATTATGTGTTATGAGCCTCGGAAAACAATTCCAACTTCAGTGCCCATTGTTTTGTTATTTATTCGATCATTTTCATCCCCAAGTATATTTTTCTGTTACAAACATGCTGTGGATGTCACTCACAGCTGGGCCATGGGCAGTATTTCCAAGGTAGTCTGAGTCACTGCACTGGCTGCAGACCCACCATTTAATATGATTTCTCAGACTTCTCCGTACTTAGCAATGTGGGACACAGTTCAAACGAAGAGCTCAGACGGAATATATCGGGGAGGCTGTGTGTGTGTGTGTGTGTGTCACTTTGGCTATGAGCGAGAGCGCAGGCTGGTTGACGAAGTTTGTGAGTGCAATGTGTCTGCATAGTTGTGTGTGTGTGCATGTGTGTGTGTGCGCGTGCATGCACTTACACTAAGTTGGGCGTAACGATGGATTCAAAGGGAGCCTTTGAAGTATTTTGATGTTCCTTGGCTGCTCTCTTGCCAGTTTCCTAAATAGGTCAGAGACTCTGCACTCTGCCTTCTGCAATGTGCAAGCTGTGCTGCAGTGTGCTTGAAAGAGTCGAAAGGGCAAGGAAAGATCAATCTAACTTCACATAATCTGGAATGATTTAGATTTATTTCATATGTCATTTGATATAAGTGTCGTGTTTACGTGCGGCAGGTGTACCTTTAGAACCTGGAGGGTGTTAACATTTTTTAGGCATAATAAGGAATGACAGATACAAAGATAGACAGAATGAGGCAGACTGTGAACTACAGCCACAGACTGAAAGCGGAGGACTGAAAGACAAATAGACTAAGATAGAACAAGGTGCTAATGAGAGGGATGCCACAGATAAAGCAGGAGAGACATAGAATGAGAGCGAGTTTTGCAAGTGCTGCTGTGGTCCTCCAGGCCATCTGTCTGCAGTGCTGTGTGAGTTCTGGCTTCATGCTGCTGGCTCAATGTAGGCCAGTCATTTGCATCCTCCAGCCTGCTGATTAATTTGGTATCTGGAGGAAGCCTTTTCTGAGACATATCAACACAGTCGCACCATCTTTAGTTTGTGTGTGTTCATGTATATGGCTCCTTAATTCCGTCTTCAGGGGAGGTCTTGTTCCAACCTCGAAAGGTTCAAAGGTGATTCCACAACAGTTTACACTAAGAGTTGAGAGCCAGCTTCACAAATCAGCGACGTAAACAGATATCAGGGCTTCACTTAATAAAGTTCTCATTTTTACCTACTTCATTTCTTGGGAAACATTCTTATATCCATTCTTAGAGACCCTGTTAACACTTCTTCTTATCCTCCTTGCAATAGCAGGTATAAATCAAAGTGTGTAAGGTACTTGTTTTAGTCGTGAGTGGTGGCATGTCCAAACCGTCTAGGGAGGGGAGAGTGGAATGATTTATTGTCGAGCAGCTCAAATCAAGACGACTGCCGTGGGAACAGGAGAGACATCCCCACAGAATGTGATTTGACTTCTCCTGGGCTGGGCCATGTTGGAAAATAAGGCAGAACCCATTTTTTACCTTCTACAATAAATGCAAATGCACTTATTTGTGGCTTTAGGAGGAGCCTAGCGTAATCAGGTCTATGGATAAGGAAAACATTTCAATGCTAGAAGAAGTCAGATTGCCGTTTCCTTCTGCTCCACCCAGCTCTTCGGGCGCTTACAACCCTCCAAAAAAGAAGTCTTCAGCTTCTCTCTGATCTTCCCTTTCCTTCATTGGACCACTCAGCAGGAGTCCTGGACTCAACCAGAAACCATCGACCTCCCTCTGGGCCTTTATGATCTCCTCCATGTCCATGCCATGGATAAAAGCTCTCTTACATGCTCACAGATGTTAGGCCAATTTTCCAACACTCTAGGCCCCACACAGATGCACAGGTTTGTGCCACATTCAAGACTTCCATAAACCACAGTCACACATCCACACACACACCGACATGTAAAACAGGAAATTCTGTGTTAGTTGTGTCGCAGCCTCATAACTATCCTTGCAAACTCCAAGTATATTCACAAAGACATACTTCCACATGCAGTCACATGCATTTCCTCCTTTTGGAGGAGACACATAATGCACTTTTTCGCTGGTGCTAAGCCATAAGTTTCTGCCGAATAACCACAAGATTAAATGGAACTAACTGAAAACTGGACAGATGCCCCATCACATTTGAAGCATTGCCACCTGCTGTGTTTTGAGAAATGAGCATCTATTTTTTGAAGCATGAACGTCGGGTCTGCTACTCTCTACTGTTTGTCATAGTTGACTTCCCATGGGGGATTGTAATGCCTGTGTCAGTGGGCACACTAATAGAGATATGTGAGGTTAACTCTATTGTATACATCAATGCCGGGGATCTGTGCTCCGCCATTATAGGCCTGTCACCTTCCTCCAGGGATTATACAGTTTTAAATAGAGGAATGGCTTTTTACAGTACCGTACTGAGGGGGTTTAATCTAGACAAACAACACCTTCATATGAGGTATTATAACAAACTGTCATCCTCCAGATCTCTCTTCTTGTGGAACAGGATGTAGGGATTCTCGTGGAGCATCTGCCACAGAACATACGAAGAGAGGATTAGAGTGAATACTCCTGGAAAATGTAAATATGCTGAAACCTGATGTCTGAGCTGTAAATAAGAACTATATATTGGCATGGTTCAGAAGGTGACTTAAAAAATGCCATGTGTATCAGAATGGAGATTTCCTATGGAGCATTGCTGGTAGGGTGGCATTTTATGTCTTGTGAAGTGCAGTTCCAGTTTTATCTCGGACATAGTAAATTCTTCGGTGATGCTAAATGTATGTCTCAAGATGGGACTCAAATGTTATGACCCACCAGTGTACAATCCCACAATTATTTTATGTAATTCAGTTCCACCTGTTGCCAATCAGGTCATTTTAGTAAGTTACCACATTGTTAGCGATTTTAATTTATTAGGAGAGTACTTTTCTGTATTTATTGGGAGTTTTTTTGTCAAAAGACATCTAATTTTTAAAATGTTATAAGAGGATATACTTCTGTGTAAGAACTCCAAGGTGAAACCCCAGAAAATCCTATAAGCCTACTCCTAATCAGGGACACAGATACAAAAAACTCCAAGGTATCTTTTTCCTCAGTGAACTCATAGCCACTGTTTTACCACCCTGTGGAAATTCAGTGCAAATATGTTTGACATTTTCCACCAATTAAATTACCCCTTTCTCTGTTTGTTAAAATGGGTGCTAATGCACACCAGATTTGTTTGAAGATGCACAGAAAGCATTGAATTTAGTCAACTGCAATGGGAGACAAAACTCCAGTAGAAACTGCTCAACTGTTTAATAATCATGGTGTTGTTCGTTCTTTGTGGAAAAGTAACTTTTCAATTGGTAAAGTTCCTTTAAGTTCAGCTAACTTCAACAAGTTTGGTCTTGGTTGTCTATCTATGAGCAAGATCTCAGTACCCACAGCTATATAATTCAACATTTGGAATAACAAAGATCATCACGGTTTTATGCATTTTTCAAGACGGGAATTTCATCAGTAGATCAGTCACTGAAGGAAAATGCCAATAAAATACTCTGGAGTTTCCTATATTCCAGTGTTTAATTTTGTTATATTTTGTTATGTGATTCTCGCTAGTTCTCTTCAAGTTTTTAAGAAATAGTTCTTCACATTTAAGTAACACTAGTAGCACAGGTGGTATTGATCACCGCAAACAGAAAAAAAATTAAACACGAAGCCTCCTGTTCTATTCCACCTGCTTAAGAGATCCTTTAGTATTCCACTGTGAGATAAAACACTAACAAAGTTATTCTTCAATAATGTATTACTAGCACAATAAAAGATGTTTCTTGTGAGATTGTGAACTGGATTTTTCCTGGTCAGAAAAAGTTTGAAATATTTCAAGAGTGATATTTCCTGACACTCAAGTTTTTCCCCCCAGCCTAATACGAACTAATTATATATTTTCATTATATTCAGATTTTTTTTCCATTGTGTACATAAGCTGTCCTGTTCAGTTTAATTTTGTGTATGTACATCATTATCAATCAAGTATATTCTACAAATTGAAAAAAATCGTGGTTAATTCCTTTTTCCCCAAATCTGAATTATCAGATTTATTTTTAATCAGTTATAAAATCAGGTTTTAGAGCGCCTATAATTGTCATTTTAACCCTAAATCTAAGAACTTCAAATTATATAAGTTAAAGAAAAAAATATACTAGGTTTCTTCTTGTTTGTTCAGTTCTTCTGTTTTGTTTTTGGTTCCGATTGAATTTATTCCTTTAAAAAAAAAAAAAAAAAAAACATTATTAATGTTTGATAAGTATATATATGATTGTCTTGCACTATTTTACCAACGTGTACAAAAAAAAAATACGTGCGCGCGCTACAGAGTTAGTTGGTGCGCAAGTCTGGAACCTTACCGAGCACGCGCGTGTGAGGGCATTTGGGTCCACTTCACTGAACCTGACTTGTAAAGTTCGCGGACAAACAGTGTCACTGACCATTTTTTCGACTGGTCCATTAGAAGGCCCGGCAATCCCCCCAGATCCTTCGACGGTGTTGGATAGGGATGGACACGTTGGTCTCCGCCAAAGGTTCACGCGGAGATTCTGCGACACCGGAAAGAAAAGTGTGGAGTTTCCGTTGGTCATGTGTCAGAGCTCAGCAATTTACTCGGAATCCAAGAGCCAAGATTCAGAAAGTGTAAAAGCAGATGTCTCCTTTTTAAAATCAAGAGGTAAGAAGTCTGAGAAAGTAACAATACTCACACTGATGTTCGTGTGACTCGCATAGCTCTAATCATTATGGCTAATCACTATCAGCTGTTGTTCCGTGTTTTGGGTTAAAAAAAATGTGGGTAGTTTTATCTAGTTCATTAGTCTAAATGAATGTATGTATCTATATGATACGTTTACACATAGAGCCATGCACTCATATATACAAACACACATTTATTTTAAAAAAAATGTTAAATTCTGAGCTCTTCATTATGTTTTTTTTTCTTCTTTTGCGCTGTTTGCCATGTTCTCCTTGAATCGATGGATGCTTCCACTCTGGTGACAAGACATGGCTGATGGAATGCATTAGCAATGTTTAGTAATGATGGCAATCTCAATCACAGAACCCAACCTCCCCCCCTGTTCTGTTTTGTCTCTTAGAGAATTTATTCATGGGGGTCATTAACCAAAAAACAACCAAATGGCCTTGGCAAAGGCCTCAGAGCCAGGTAACAAGTTGAGGGAGAAAACATGTCAAACACTACAGTCTTCATTTACATTTTCATTTAATTTTTCTTTGGCCTGTAGCGCCATGTACAGAATCAATCTTTCTAACTCCATTTCCAATATATTACTGGGAGACAGGAGGAAAAGAGGGGAGGTATTGATTGACTGGGTGTTCATTGTGTTTCCGCACAAAGTGCACACTTCATAAGAAAAGCAATGAAATTGTTGTTTGTTTCCTCTTTCTGTGTCTTTATTTCAACTCAGAGATTAATAATGACTGTTTTGATTTGACTTGGGTGTGACAGTCGATACAAATCTGTCTCTCCTGCACAGCACATCCTCTCTGTTTTTGTCTCTTACTCACTTACAACATATTCTTGCAAAAATATGCTGCTTTTGTGTTTTGATCGATCCACATGATGCAGTACTTCAGTCAAAAGAGGTTTTAACAAGCCTTTTGTATTTGTATGCTTTTACTGAAGTGTTTCATCTATTAGTTACTTGTCACAGCAGCACACTGCCGTGTGTTTTTCTTTTTTCTTGTCATACGTTTTTTCACTACGGCAAAGTTTTGGGCACGAAAGCCAAGAGCTCCCTAAATTGTCTTTTCTCTGCCCTGAACAGAGATTGTCCAATCACAGCTTGGCAACCGTAGCTAGGCACCGCAATTCTGAGCTCTGGTCGTGGAAATAGTGGGCAGAAGAAAATGGTTTTTGATTTATACTTTGAATGACTCATTCTCTTGTCGTCTAGGCATGATACAACAGTTTTTGTCATAAGAAAAAGCAATTGAAACAATAAATGTCCCCACTGCCTGACAGCCCCATGGTCGGTGCCATGGGCAGCCGTCGTCCAGCTTTTGACGGACACTGTCAACTGAGCTCCAAAGCCAGACAAAGGCAACATGTTTATTTTGATACCGATTTTGTGCATTCATACCGTGCCTAATGCAATCGTTTGTTTTGTTTGTTTTCATTGAACCGCCGGGGAGGTCGACTCATGGGAAAATTGCCAACTGTCTTGAACGTTTCCCCACTTAGGAAAAAATGTTTTCGCAATGATCGACTCCAATTTATTTGGAAATATCCCCCTAACCCTTGCCAGGTGGATGGGCAGTAACCGTTGCCTTTCTAAGATTATTGCAGATGCCTTTTCATCTGTGGCTTTGTGTTAATACACACCTGAATCCCTGCTCCTGATCAGAAAAACTTGGCGATCGCTTTTGCTGCAAAGTCATTAAGTATGTCTAAGTGTTAGCCCCTGACTCCTTTTTAATTTTCTATGGATGCAGGAAGAGTTGGACTGAGTTTTTCATGCATTGCATCTGCATGTCGGCTTACTTTTTGTTGCTAGCAGAGGTCTGATATACCAATTGTTAAGACTTGCAAAGCCTAACTAAATGACTTTTCATATTGCTCCCATATGGTCGAGTCAGTGCTTTGAACCCAGAACAAGTTGAGGAGTCTGTGGGCAAGACACCTGCAACTGCCCTAAATGCAGCCTCAAATTGGGTGCAATGTCCTGTTCATGCCGGTCCCAAGCCCAGATAGATGGGAGGGTGGTGTCGGGAAGGGCGTTCAGTGTAAAAACACGTGCTAAACTTACCATGTGGGTCAAGGTCTGCAAGCTGTGGCAACCTCTGACAGGTAAAGCTGAAAGAGCAACAACAACATGTAACCCTTTCGCACCCTTATTCTGTATCCATAACTGCTTGGTTATCACTGCAATCTTTTGAAGGACATAAATAAAGAAGAAGTTGTTAGTCTTCTTTTGAAATCCTTCCCCATTTTGCCCGGCACAGTGGTTCCAGCTGTGTTGTTTACATCGCAGTCAGCTAAAGTAGTCGCTGCGGTGATGAAATTATTCAAACGACTTGCCTTGATGTTACTGATATTTTACAAAGGTCCCCATGTTTTTTTTGTGTTTTTTTTGCTGACACTGAGATATTAAGATAGAATTCCATTTACACGCTGTCAGGTTTATCTGACTTCAGCCCCCCCTCCCCCGTTCGTGACAGCTTTGTAATTCACCGCCGCCATGGTGTTTGTTTCCAGCGTTTAAGGTTGGAGAATCCGTTAACTGAATTCCTGACACTCATTCACACCTTCAGCTGAAAAAGTGGCCAATCTTCTGTGGGGCAAGCCCCTCCGTGTACAGTATCTTCCTGCAGTATCTACTGAGATTCTGGGGATCTTTTTTTTGTGATGATCTCCTAATGGAGGTGTATATTAGGCAGCCAGCTGTCTGTTAGTGCAGCTCTGTGATTGATGGGAGGAGACATGCGCCATTTACTGGCCAAGCTGGAACTAGAGGGAATCTCCGTCTTCCCTTTTCAAAGCGGCCGCAAGATGCTTCACAGAGAAAATTGGCCCCTTTTCCACGACGGTGCGATCCGTTAAATTCGGCACCAGTCACACAGAAACACAACTAGTGAATAGGGGGTTGGCATGCACACAATATACCTGTGCACTCGCAAGAGTGGCGAGTAAGAACCCACAACGAGTCGCACAATTCGATGCATTTTTTGGAATCTACTTGCACAATCATGTGTAAATAAATATGAGCGCTACATCTTCATGTCCAGTTTACCCCATTTGGTAAACCTAAGCCTTTCCTTCCTGTTTACTTTCCTAAATAATGGCTCATTGGCTGTCCTCCTTTCCATGGAGTTCTCCCTTCCGGGTTCTCCGGCTTCATCCCACAGTCCAAAAACCTGCAAGTTAGGTTGATTGGACATTCCAGATTGTCTTGAGGAGTGGTTGTTTGTCCTTGTGTGTGGCCCTGCGATGGACTGGCGGACTGTCCAGTGTGTACCCCGCCTCTCGTCCATTGACCACTGGGATAGGCTCCAGTTCTCGCGGTGACGCCATTAGGTGTTTTGTTTTTTTTGGTTTTTTTTTAATCTTACACCAGCAGAGTGAGAACAGTGCTTTTGACCGTTTGTGTGAGAGCGAACCAGAAATTGGCAATACAGCTGCCAAAAGTAGCACAATGAATTAAACATATTTTTTTATTATAAGGTGCACATATATCTAAATATATTATGGCAGCACAGTCGTGTTATGATCCAGAGTATATTCTTCCGCTCACACAGATTTAGCGGCAGCACAGTATCTGTGTTGAGGAGGCACCTGTGGATAACCACTATCTATCTCAAACATAATAACATGAAATAGCAGAGGCTGAACTCTGATCCGGGGGAAAGTTGAGGAATATCGAAAGCAATATCACACAGATGGCCACAGCTTCCACTCACATCTGTTTATTGGACTCCGTCTCCTGCCCAGTCACTTCAGTGTACCTCTAAAAGGACCCCACCAGCTTTGGCAAACATCAGCCGTCTCAGAGGGCTGAGAAGGCTCCCCTGGTGTGCTTATACTCTATATGCGACTTTATTGGAGCATTACGGCCTTACTTATCTGCAGCAGACGGTGCAAAATAATATCAGTCACATCAGCAGTATTGTCAGGCCTCAGTGGATTTTACTCAAAAGCCGCTCTGCTGTTGTGCAGCCGGTCATGTGGCCAAGTGCATGTATGGTGACCAAGCGCATTCTTAATTTTTTTCCACACCACTTATGCAGCCAGTGTGTCACATCTACCCCCCTCCACCTGCCTTTTCCCCACTTCTTTTCCCCCTGAGTGAATTTGATAAGATTAATTGAAAAGAAAAGCAAGTGGCATCCTTAGGCAGTGTTACTGTTATTATTATAATTAGCAAACGTGGCATGGCCCACTATTTCTGCAGCCTGTTAGCTCACGGGCTAAAGCCTCTAATGAGATGGCAGTCGTGTGGTGTCAGCCCCACTCGGAAAGAGCACTGTAGACAAAGCGGAATGGGCTCATCATATCTTTGTGTGTCTATGTGCGTATCATTAGTGTGTCTATGCAAATTGACATGTCATGGGTAGGGCGCAGAAAGGGCCCCTGACAGCTTTCAGATGCGGTCAAGAATAAACAATTAGGATGCCACGGACCAAGAGCATTTTAGTCGGCTAATGCACCAGCTTCACTTTCAGTTCTGTTGCCATGTTTACCCAGACAGTCCACTCCTGGAGGATGGGGAAATACAATGGCACCTATGAAGGAGAAAAAAAAGCCCAAACTTTGTCACATTTATTTTAATGGAAGCCATAATTGCAGTCAGGGCACACATGGAGAATGAACTGTCGTTACTGAAAGGAAAGATAATTGGGAAGATGATTACATCATGACATCCAAATACAAACACCAACACGAGTGAGTTTCAACCACACAGGAGGTCAATTGGAACGTTTATGATTCACCTTGTTTCTTTTTTTTCTTGTTTTGAGATGCCTTCTTTTTAAAACCACACTTTCTTTTTTTCTAACAGCTTCTTCAAATAAAAGATTGCACATTTGTTCTGACCATTGAAAATTACATTGAAGCTGTTCACGCAGAGAAGAGGTATTTAACAATGTGAGGTAACATTGATAGCCATTTGTGACTGTCGCGTGGCTTCTCTTTGTTTCAAACGTGGACCTTGATATCTCCCTGAGACACATTTACAGTGTCAGCTGCTTTGCACAAAATGCACATAATGACACAAGGCTGGTAGAAACAATGCTGTTCTATTTAGCTAATTAAGTGTTAAATATTAATGCTAAATTGCCAAGTGTTGAAGTGTTTTCAAAAGCAGCAAGAAGAGAACAGACAATCAGTTTTAACTTCATTTAACTTCTTACTGGATGAATGGCTGTAATGAAAATCAACACAAATAACGTTTTATTCCATATGCTTCTGACTATTAAGGATAAGTGTTTGCGAGAAACACAGGATTGTTTTTTTGTGTAGTAACATTGCCATGATTTAACAAATTTTCAAATATTTTCTTTCTATCTTATCTCCAACTCAAGAAGATCTTAAAAACTCTACAGATAAGCATACATGGGGTCTCTTTTTAATATATTTTTTTGAAAATAGAACATTGGATTCACTGTCTCAGTTGTCTACATTATTTCTGTTAACCCCTTCATTTCATGAACCCCTTCATGAGACAGCCTGCATTTTTACATTAAGAGAGAGTTGAATACTCTGTATTCTCACTGTGATTTAGCTGTGAGTTGCCACTTGTGGCTTTCCAAATCATAATATTAGTCTTACTTTTAGCCACGGTTTAAATCCGTGATTCAAATACATTAAATGTATCTGAAATGTCAAATATAATATTTTTAGAGATATAGTAGATATAGACTAGATTTAGTAGAAAAACCCAAGTATAACAAACTTGTGTTTTTCACTTATCATGATCAAAAAAGAATATTGGGAACTAGCATTATTTGAATTATGTGAGGAAAGAATCTCATCAAATTGGTTGCTAAAAATCATGTATTATGCAGGGCCTTCTCATAACTGGCCATTAAGAAGGAAAAAGAGAAGGTTGAATTTGGGCGTTACCCAGGTGCTCCCAGTTGCGATCAAAGACGGGCGTTAGACCGGAGGCAGCATGGTTGTGCTGAAAGGAAGTGGTAAGATTCATGGGTGTGTGTAGCCGTCCGAGCCCTGGATTGGTTGATCGCTTTTTGAGACACCGGACCAAAACAAGGCTTTTGTCCGGTATTAGGGCTGCTGGACCTAAAGAAGTGCCCGGTGTCTTCGAGCCATCAGCTGGGAAATTGCTGAGTGAAAATAAGCGAGTGCGTATTTGTGTGCACTCACATGCAGACTTTGAAGTAGAGGGGGAGACTCAATTAAAAACCAGCTGTGCCCTATTCCTCTGTAAACCCTCCAGCTTTCTCACCCCTTCCTCTCATGCCCCCCCCCCCATCCCAGCCTCCCCCACTACCCCCTGCCACCAACCCCCTACTGCTCTGTAAGCCGCCTGTAAGCTTCGAGACTCATGCTGATGGATCTAATGCTTCCTCGCAAAACACTCGCGTTCACACACGTATGAGCTTGCAGACACATGCACGCATGGATGTGCCGAAACACACACACAAAATAACACATGGCCTTCCCCTCAAATGCACTCTAAGTGCTCATTTGCCCCCCCTGCTAATTGATGTAATTTCAGCAGACTTGTGTGCCAACTTAAGCCGACCCCCTCCCTCCCCTCCACCACTCTCTCCTGCTCCCTGATGTACCTGTTACTGCCTCATGTATTGCACCGGTGGCATGGTGGACGGAGGGATGGAGGGGAAGGGAGGCCCAAATGCAAATTCAAAGCTTTATTTACCTAAGAGACAAACAAGCAGACAGACAGAGGAAAACAGACCGAAGGAAATGCCCAGCAGCCTGTTATTATGGTAATAAATAACCAGCTTTATTTTCTGCATAAAAAAGGTTATTGTGACCACATATTGGCTGAAGATACCGACCTTTTTTCCTCATCTTGGTATACTGAAAGCCCGCCACATGTAAGGCTTTCTTTGACTCTTTTCATACTATTTTGAATAGCTATAATTGATGTTTTATGCCACTACCATGCTGCGAAAGGCTCTGTTAATGTAGCTTAATAAGGGTGTAGCCAGAGGGCAGCAGTAGTGCTTAGCCAGCTAATCAGTGGTAATTCTATAAGTCCAGGTCCTTTAATTAACTAATTTGCATTTTCAAAATTAATCACATTGATTATGTAATTAACAGCACAATGCATCTTCCTCTTAATGTTAGAAAGGTGCACTTCTTCACCCACAACACCTTGAGACACTGTCTGCACTGAGAGCTACCCCTCGAGAATCCAGATATGATTTGTGGTGATGCATGCATGAGAGAGAATTCTTTTTCACAAGGTTAAATAAAACTCCTGACACTGTGCAGTCTGTAATAGTGGAGACAGCCCAGGGAACACAATTCACAAATACAGTACTGTTGGGATCAAGAAACCCCTTAGCAGGGGCTTTAAGCAATGTGCTTTGATAGGTTATACTGGCTTGTGCTAATATTGGCTCATAATAGAGAAAGGTCAGCCAACTCATCTCCACGTAAAGCATCTGACAACTCGCCTCAGGATTCTTTTTACCCGATTTGAGTGAATCTCGAGCCACACATTCATTCAGGGGTCAGATCTGATGACACATCACTTTAAGATGGTGGTTTCTTAGTGTGGCAAAGAAAGATGAGACGGCTGGGTAAGCAAGAAATGAAACCTTGAAATTCAGTGGGTTTTGATCTCTTGTTTCAAAGGGAACTGTTTAGGGTCACAATTTCCATCGATACGCTCTGTAATGTTGGGTTATGAGCAAGTTACACGGATCACACAAGGGGGTCACACGGGAGGAGGGGGGCGGATCTCTGACTCCAAGCATGAGGCATGATTTAAGGTCCAGCTTTGACATTGTTGTTTTTCACTCCCATCTTTTTTTCGTTTATTTCAACTTCCCCTCTTCATTTTCGATGCCAACACTCATCCTTTTCTTATTCACGACCCATTTAAAGTTCATAACGAGGGTCAGGGAAAGCTCTTGGCTAAATATTGAATTGTATTCCAGTAATGAAATTCTTTACACTAAAGCAAGGCTTGTTTTAACAGACCGGGTGTCCAAAGGTAATGCTGTGGGCAGAGTGCCTGTGTTCAAAAGCCGGCCCCAGAACAAAGTGTCAGCATGTGAGGACTTGAAAGTAAGGACGGATGTGACACTTTTGAAAACTCCCCCGAGTGTGAATTTACAACTGCACCTGTGCTCCGTGGTTCAGTTTTGTAATTGTGCATCTTTTCTTGTGACTTTTCCCCTTACCAGTTCACACTAGGTCCGTACATGGAGGGCAGCGGCCTCCTGATGGAAGTGGCATTTGGGACGCGCCTGAGTACCGTAGGAAAATTGGACTAGACAGAAACTCCAACCCTTCCATAAACAGAGAGTCCATTCCCTGAGCAGAAGCTGTCCACGTTCAAAGGCTGTCTGGTCTGGGAGAGTTGGATTAATCCACACACCGTACATCGAGACGCCTGCTGGAGGTATGTTGTGCTTTGACTTGAGCTCAAAATGTGGCTCCTCAATTACATAAAACAGACAACATCAACAACTGTTATTAGTGCGATTGTTGTGCTGTGTTTACACCGTGGACTGCTTTTCTTAAATATAGTTGTAAAGGCCATCGTAATTAGCTGTAATTGCATCAACACGATGGAAAGTATTCTTCTCGTGCCTTGTTGTTAGATACAGTTCTTTCATTCCTTGGAAATGCAGAATTAGATTTCGTAACTTCTGCGCTTTATTGCCTTTGTTGCGGGTTTTATTTAATGTCATTGAAACCCCACCACCAGCTAGCCTTTTGATCGTTCAGTCATTGACCATTTCAGATGGACCAGGTACAAATGCAAAAGCCCCAAAAGGCATTTAAATTCACTCAGACGACAGGGTGATCTCTGGAAACATAAACCAAATTACAGATTGAACACTGAAGACTGTTGTGAAACCAAAAGTTTGGGAATCATTCAGTTTGGTTCATTCAGATAATGAGGACTTTGATCAACGAACCATCAAAGTTAAGACAAAAGTAGACTTTTATTTATGCACGATGTGTACATCTGACAGGTTTGTGTGAGTGGGAAATAATAGCTCTGAGTCTTAGTGCAGACAGGGGTGTCACCAAGCAGACACAGCAGAGGGAAGCAGTATGTACCTCTCTCAATTTGGTTTTAGCAGCAATTGTTCCAAATGAACTTGTATCAACACAGTCTCCTTCATTGCTTTGAAGCTTCCCACATCCTGAAAGCTGTGGTCCTTTGTCAGAAACAAAAATCTTTTTAAACATTTTATCTTTATGGGTAAAAAAAAATCAAAATGATTAAAAAAGGATGGCATATATCCACATCCGCCCCTGTTTAAACAGAGGTGGAAATCGCAGACAACCTGTAAGGAGGTGAGATAAAACCAAAATACAAGTTAGCCACCTGTGGCTGCAGCGTCTGGGAGATCTAATCTGGGTTTACTCACTGGCCAGTATCCACATCTAACAGGCTGAGTGTTGGCTTTCCATGAACCATATTAAGGTTAATCTCTAGGTGTGTCCATATGCAGGGATTTAAGTGCAGGTGGACAGAAAAGATCACATTTTTTATACTGCTATCAACATGACTTTTAAGTCGACAAAAGTCAGGAGCTCAGGTAGGTTTCGTGCCTTAAAGATGTTTCCAAACAAAATGTTTTGTAAATGTAATATTCACACAAATATTACCACCAAGACTTTGCTTTTCATGAAATAGACCTTTGGTTGACCTGGGTGTTAAGTATGTGTTAAGCTTCACTGGATCATCTAGAAGGGTGCAGTGTAACATACCTGCGGGGAAAAGCATGCCATCAAAGGCAATATTTATCATTTTATTATCCTTAAAACAAGACTGAATTGTGGGATCGGAGCCATTCTCTCTGTAATAATGTAAAACAAACAAAGCATGAAAAATTCTGCTCTTTCAGGTAAAAAAAAAAAAGATTTTTGCTTAAAAGCAAACCATGAATTCGGATTTTTTTTCTTTATAAAGCCTTGGAAAGACGCAAATTTGTGCAGTCTATTACCACTATCAACTGCATTCAAATATTTACACATTTTGGCATTTGTGGAGTTTATAGTGGATTTGAAAGGGACTGAAATTCAAAGCGCCTAAGGTTATCGAAATACTTTTGTCAACACGTTGAATAGTTTAGCGTTTGCTTCTGACTTTTGAAAAGTGATAAACACAAATAGTTTCCGTTGGAACTGTTGTCATTCTTTTTATAGAGCTGGAGCCACTGGCTTGGATATTAGAAAAGCAAAACTCCAGAATTGACAGTTTGGGGCAAAATGCATCCCAGGACAGAGTGCACCTGTGTGATTAAGAGTGGATACCAAGAGCTACAGTCAGAGCTGTTATTTATTTATTTATTGTTATGGGGGCGTCGCTTGGGAACTTTAAAATGGTTCAGTACCTGATCTGCATTTTTCATCTCATACTGCACCTGTGTTTTCCTCCAGAGGTTCAGGGATTCCTTCCTCTTTCCCTTCCCCTCGCTCTCTGGATTTTAAGTGTGCCATCTGTGTATTCAAATCAATTGGAGTTATTTTTATTCTTACTATAAGCTGACATTCTTGTTTGTCTCAATCAATATATCAGTGGCATGCAAGGTGATGGATTACCAAACCGAAAAGGGAAACGAAAGAGTAAAATGAATGAAGGAAGAAAGCTAAAAGGGAAGGAAGCTGCTGTCCCTGGCTGATCCCCGGTTATGCATAAAAATGCCTTTGAAATGAAATCCTTATCAAAAGAGCCACAAGGTTCTCCTTACAAGGTGTTTTCAAATAAGCAAGCGTTATTATCATACCTCCATTGGGAAATATGCATTTACAGCTTGGAGAGTGAGAGGCAATAGGGTAACTGTTAACAATGTTTTCCCTAGTTATGGTGCATAATTGCGTGCCTCTGTTATTGCACCTTTCTATTGCTGCTAATACAGAAAAAGCCCATTAGGCAGTGCGCTAATGTGAGCAGTAGCCCGCAGTGCAGTGGGTGCGCTGTTTAGAATGCGATGCTTGAGGACCACTGTAATGAGCGCCAGGCCATGGGGGTGGGTGGGGTGGGGGGGGGGGGGGGGGGGGGGCATTAACACCCAAAGCAGGCATGCTCAGGCTCTGAAAAATAGAGTAAGACTCAGCTGTGTCTCTTAGGCTTTGGCAATGCTGCTGCAGAGATTTGAAATTAAGAATGAGCAATCATATGATATTATCCAGTGGGCCTATTGTTCTTTCACATGTGAAAGTGTGTGTGTGTGTGTGTGTGTGTGTGTGTAGATAGCAACTAGATAAAGCCTAAATTGGTAGAAAATCTACATATACATACATATATATGTATATATATACATACATATATATCTATATATGTATATGTAGATTTGCTACCAATGTAGGCGTTATAAGCTGTTCAAGGGAACATGCACACGAAAAGGGGTGATGGCATAATTGAATATTTTGAACTCTTAAGTGTTTAATCACTACCACTGCTGATCCCGCGTGCCGTGTCGTTGGGGATACAGCTGCAGCCAGCAGTCAGCAGAGGATTACTCGCCGTTAATGACCATTGACTTGTCTCGGTCGTGAACGCGCGCTCCGCCAGCCTCGGTCATTCCGCTCCACTGTGCTGATGGTCGCTCCCTGGGTTCCGCCGCGCGCAACATCCGAGAAAAAACCCAACCGGGAGGCTCGGCTTCTGCGCACAGCTGGTCCCGGTCGCGGCGCATCTCTGACACTCCGGCGGGTGCTTCCCCCTTCTGACGATCATCGCCGCGGAATGGATTGTTCCGTTTGATTCCTGCGATCCCGGTGAGATGTTGAGCGCCTCTCCATCTGTTCGCATCCCACTCCGCGTCCGATAGCGGGCTGGCCAGGACAAGACAGGGCAGAGAAAAAAAAGTATGCAGTAAACAAGTGTCAACTAGCTCGGTGTGTTCGATTGGAGAGGAAGGAAAAAGTTTCAGTTGAAGAAAAGGAGGATTACGCGTTGAGTGGCACGCATAGCTGCGAGCAGGTACGTCATATATTTTGACATGTATTCCCACCTAAACGATGCTTGCGCGTCGCTGCTGTTTACTCGTCATTCTCCGCGGCCAAACACACGGCACATGTGTGTCTCAGTCCTGGTGGCGAGCGGGATAGGGAAGGGCAGAGAGGAGCTGTGACATTGAGGTGCCTTTCATCGGAATGACAGTTGTGCCGCTCTTCTCCTGACGCGCCATGGAGAGCAGAGGGTTTCCTCTGCGTGTCTTGCGCCTGTCTGGCTTGACAGTTCCTGAGCAATAATGTCGAGTTTGTGGTTTGAAAAGGGGCTCGCAAAACAACTCGCTCGGCGGAGCATTTCGGCACCTTTTTTTTTTTTTCTAAATAAATATTTTCGGGCTGCTTTTTTTTTCTTTCTTTCTTTCTTTCGCTCCGATAGGTCAAGCTGGAGTGTGTGAGACCTGTCCTAATGCATGGCGTGAGAGTGGAGAGTTGTTTCTCTCTCTTTTTTTTTTTTCTGGCCACACCGCATCGCAGCATCCTTATTTCATCGCTTCCCGCCAGAAAGTGAGCGACCTCCTCAAAGCCCGATTTCACATAATCATGTAAATGATGCGGTGGACTTGGTGTGTTGGAATTGGCTGCCCGAGTCTCGTCTGGTGAATACGGTTATGGCTTTGCAAGGAAGCCGCCTTAACGCCGCCTCTGCCCCTTATTCCCTTGTCTCATCTGCTCTAACACACCGATTACCACACTGTATTCTAGATACACTGCTATTAAGACCTTTGTATATTGTTTGTTGTTTTTTCACCCACTCAACCAGATATTGGCCGGAACAGTTTATTATCTGTTCTGCAGAGCTAAAGGCGATGTAGCAGTGCCTGCGTTGAGCTGGGTTTTGATATATCTCCTTTCATGCCATGATCTATGTTTTGTAGTGACACAGAGAGGCAGAGAGCCACAGCCCAGCTGGTGCCCCTCCAGCTGCGGCAGACCATAATACTGCAGGACACCCAGAGATGAATATTCATTAAGCTCGTGGGACTTTTTCGTTGAGTATTTAATGCCGTGTGCGCGCATAAAGTGCAGGGAAACGTTTGGAAAACTTTTGTCGGGTGTCAGGCGTCTACCAAGCAGGATGCTGAATGGACAAGGCCCACACACCAGCTGTAGATCCTGAAACCTGGCAGTCACTGGCACCTCATGACATGAGTACGCACACACAGACACACACACACACACACACAAACTCCCACAGATGCCACAGAGATGTCGCTGATGAGACGCCCTGCTGAAAATCACACTTCAGTCTAACTGGAACAGTCTCTCTCTGCGGCCCCTCTATCTCCTCCTCCACCTTTAGCTCTCTTCAAGCCTGCCTGCATCCGTGTGATCTCCAACGCTCTTTGATCTCTCTTCCCGCTTTCCATCCCTCTGTCTTGAGCTTTTGACAGAGGTGTAGGAATCACAACAGGACGGGAAGCCCTCAGATTTGCATGTGATCCTCACTGACAGACTTTTAAATGCGCGCATATGGAACCAAGTGCACACGCTTTACTTTGGCCATATGTCTGTTTTACTCACCCGTATGCAAACGCCACGCTGTTTAACCTGCCAGGTGTAATCATTATGACCCAGAGTTGTGTGTGCTTGTGTGTTGTGAGCCACAGTCTTAAGTGCTAAAAGGAGCTCACACTGGATGGCAGCAGGCCGTGTCAACCACAATCTCCAGACAAGCCCTCAGGGTGTCCTATTTGGCATGACCACACACGATGCCTGCACGCTCACGCTTACGCACTAATGTGATGCCTGAGATGTTTGACTTAAGGGCCCGAGCACTACAGATTCCCCGGGTCCCGGTCTGTGTTGGACATTCGCAGTTAATAAACAAGATTCACTCGGCCGTTGCCCTGTTGATTGACGTCTACATCCACATATCTGTGTGCACGCAGGAGCATTTAAAAAAAAACAAAGACAAATGTGGATATCAGTGGCACAAGGACCCTTTTTTTTCTATGAATGAATCTCGTTTCTTTGCCTTTGCTTCTCTATGTGGGTTACATATTTATACATTTGACTGCAACACCTGTGAGGCGCTGTAAGAGGTGCATCAATCTTCATTAGAATGAAATGAGGCTGGCCTTGCTGAATAAATGACTAGCATTGAGAGCACGGCTGTGTGTGTGCGTGCGTGCGTGTGTGTTTGTGAATGTGTCTGGCTGGTGCTTCTGCATGTGTGCCTCTGTTGAGCTTTGTGGCCCACTCTGACCTGGCTGACAGATGACTGCAGTGATTTCCAGGGTTCAGCAGATTAGGGGATTAAAGACTGAAGGCTCCACACAATAACACTAATGCATACGTGCGTCAGAAAAGCGTACGCCCACCAGATAGACGCCCCGTTTGGACATTTGGGGACTTTGGGAGAGGCACGGTCAGAGACGTCTGACCCAGCAGGTGTTTGTGGTCCCACGTTGTGCAGAGCTGTCTTCATACACAGCGAGAAAAGCTCAAGGCTCTAATTTCACTAATGCAATATTCGCAGTGGAGGCGTGACCTGTGCTGTTGCTGAGAGCCCAGTTAATACATGTTGTCCTTCTCAACCAATTCAGAATCCACTCAGTGTTAGAAAATGAACCAGCATTGTGGGTTGAATGTTTGTGGCTCAGCCAGCGCAATTTTGTTGCCGATTTAGAGCCAGAAGTCCTTTTCAAACAGAAACTCGGCACCATTGTGTTGCTTGTTATAAACTCTGCCAACTGGAAATGCATTGCACCGAGTTAATGGATGTCATAACAAAAAACTACTTACATGTCACTCCGGTATAATTACCTGAGCACGGAAAAGTGCCCCACGTTGGAAGGGTTTGTGTGATTTCCTGTGTTGACAGGTTTCGCTTTGCAACGCAGCTCTTTGCTCCATAAAGTTAAAGTTTCTCCTTTGCGTCGACACATCCACAGTGTGAAACATAGAGCTCGGTTGATAATCACAGCAAAACATGGCAACATTAAGTAAGTTCTGAAACACCTTAAATCCATCTCTTTCAAGCTTGCTGACCAAGTTAAGACTTGGTTAAGTCTTTTTTTTGATATACCTGAAGTTAAACAGAAGGCTAAATCCATATACAAATCTGCAGTGTATTAAAGCCGTTACTATGCCCTGCTCTTTTTATAAGGTTTTAAAAGGCTAAGAGGTAAATATTATATTTTTTTCAAAAACTATGTAGCAAACACTTTGGCTGTATGACACATCAGACCTTAGTACTTTGTCATTTGGGATGGAACGAGAGGATATGGGGGCAGGAACGTCCTCCTGTCACTGCTGATTAACGAAGAACGGTGACCTTTAAAGAGCGGCGGGGTGGATGAAAGTGATATTCTTGGCCAGAATATGGAGAACGGGCTACTGTTTATACTGTCGCTGTAATCATCAACTTGTGTTCCCAAATAGAAAATACTAAACTTGATGGCATAGCTCTGTTAAGGGCAGTTCAGTCCCACTCAGCTATTTCAAAAGCTCAGGGCTTTTTTTGAGCCAGATATACAATCAAGGCAGTGTCATAAATCCATATCCAGATGGGGGGGAAAAAAACGCTGCAGTAATAGTTTCATTTATATAACAATGCCTGGTTTGGCCTCCTGCACAGTAGATTTTTCTGCCGTGCGACATTCAGCAGAAGAGATGTTTTAATTGGGATGAAGCAGCTCACTTAGCCAGTTGTGCTTTGCTTTATTAAGCGCTTTAATTTCCCTCTGCTTTGTCTGTACAGTCCTTAAACTGCTTCATTAATGATATATTGCCATCTCTGATTTTAAAAGGAATATTTCCATAATCATTTTCTGGCTTTGATTGCCATTCCAAGGCAGGTACCAGTTTTTGTTTATTTTTGTCTTTATTGATTAAAATTCTTAGATTATAGATATTTATTGACGAAGGAGCATAAAAAAAAAAGACATGTGGGGAAGAGAACAGACCAAAGCGTCGAACAGAATTTTTTTAATGCATCCATGTTTTGAATAAGAGATTCTCAAGTCTTTGGAAGCAGCGGGCTTTCTTTTTCTTACTTTTTCTTTTTTTTTTACACAGCAGCAGGATTTGAATTCAGCCAGATCTGACTAATCTGTTGTCCAGTGAATTTGTTTGTTTAAAGCGTTCTTTAAATTATTGCGTCAGGACTCTTTGATAATCTGACTTGTGCCTTGAGCTATTCAATCTGAGCTGAAAACAGTCAGACATCATATCACTTTCACATCTTTAAAAATAGGCCGCGAGGCACATGTCGATTACTTCATATCTTTTGGGTTTTGAATAAAAATGGAAAATCTGTACCCAACCTAACCTTAGAGCCTTGCATATTTACTTTATTTTTATTTTTATTTTTTGTAACATTGAGTCTTAGAAACACTGCCAGAACACATGGCAGAAGAAGTTAGCCTCTGAGACACAAACACCAACAATTACTAATACTTTGCAGAGTACCCAGTGGTATCATATTCCCCTCCTTACATTATACGATTTTTTTCCCCGTCGGAATCTGAATTGTGCACCAAATCTGAAAGCCCTGAACACTTCCTCACTCGGTACCCTGGCACACTCCCTTGCAACCTTTCTGGCCCTTCATTTTTCTGGGAAGGGGTTTGTGCTGCTCAGGCAACACTTCTCACTGCAGTGCAATGAGCGTATGCATGTGTGTGTTTGTGTGCGTGGCATTTGACATCCAGCATTAGCCAGGCTTTAAATAAAGTGACACTTGTGGAGTGGAGCCTTCATCTTGGATTATCATGCCCATGGATCCTGTGGGTTTTTGTGTTGAAGTAATGGCAGAGTGGGAAGATATTTACTACATCTCTCTGACAGCTGACTAACTGCTGCCAACTCATCCACCTCATAGGCTCTTAGCGCCTTTGAGTTGATTTTCCTGGTCACATTTACGTTGTGGGTGGGGGGGAGCCCTGATTTTGGATATCACGTGTCCCTGAGCGATGCGTTTGTGAATGATGAACGATTTTTAATGTGTTGTTATGTCACTGTGAAGGTGCAGAGGTTGCCACATGGTAACAGTTTGCCTGGTCTTTTGTATAAGGAAGCATTGTGGTGACATAATGCTCAGTGTGCCTTTTATCTCGGTCCTGAAATCCATTGGCAACACTGATTTGCTGAACCTTTACAAATAACGCATACCTCACTTGTCTCAGACCTTTCACACACAATTACACAGTGCATCAACAAAAGATTACCCGATTAAGTATGTGTTAATTAAATATGAACAAATGTCACTTCAATACAAAATCTTTATTTTATTTGCTAGCTTTGTATTTTGTTTCTCTGCCTGAACATTACTGAGAAGTCCAAAAGCTGAAAAAAAGCAGAAAATATTGTTTTGATTGGGCTTAAACCCTTTTCTATGAGAGCAGAATGTTGAACATTGTTAGTTACATCACGAATAGTGTTGTTAACAATGTGCTAGTTGATCAGCCTTGAAAGCATTTGCGGTCACATTCATTTTGCTGCTAAACGTGTGCCCGGGCTTCATCTTTGACAAGAGCCTAAAAAGATTCTTCATTCATCTGTCCTCGTGTAGCTGTGAAAGGTTTGCTTTTTAAACTGTTTGCCATCAGCATGGTGAGATAAGTAGATTCCTCCGCACATGACAAATTGGCCTGCTGCTGTTTCCTAAGGGAAGCAGAGAAAAGTGGACATTTCCTCTTCTCCTATTAAGAAGAAGGTGTAGCTGGATGATTCTTCCCGGTCATCGGTCAGACTTATAGAGCCATCAAGACCTGACCCTTTTGCTCCTCCAGACAGGAAGCGTTGTTAGAGTAATCGCAGATGATACTTGAGGAGCTTTTGTAGCCTTGAACATGCCCTCTGTTACAGGTACACTTGAGCCTGCTATATCTCCGACTGGTGGATGACATATCAGCTAATGTGCACATCACACACATACGCTATGCATTCAGGAATCCACACAATATACGATTTCAAGGCAGGAATTACTGTGAATTTTCCCGTGTACAGTACTCTTCTCCTTTTATTTGAGAGATCATTCAATTCCATGTCTTTCACGGCCGGTGGAACTACACAAACTCTTTGCAGCAGCCAGTGCAATCAGCATATTTAGTGTGCCTTCCCTCCTTCTGTGGTTTATCAGCTCTCTTTTTCTCCCTTTCTCTCTCTCTCTCTAAGCAGGCATGTCTGGTTACAGTCTAAAATGGCCTTGTGAAAGAGGACGGGAGTTAAGATGGCATCCCCAGAGACTTTTCAGTGAAGTAATTTAATAAACTGTGATATTTTCCCACTCCACAAGGGAAAGGGAATAGGTTCAGAAAGTAATGAAACTCAGCTCTTGAATTTTTAATATTAAAGAATCAATTTCCTGTTCTTGAACATAACTGGGTAAAGAGTCCTCTCTCTTCTACCTGCTTTGTAACACGTACAATATGGCACTGATGTCCAGATAACTTCCTTTTCTCACAGCTGCAAGTCACAAAGGTTTTATGCCTGTATTCACTCAACAAAGTGTCTTTTGGCTCCGTTCAATAGTTTGACATTTGATTAGCAGCCGCAAGCACGGGGATCTCAAAGCCCCGCTCGGGAGGTGGAGATGAAGCTGCCTGTATTTTCTCGGTGAGTAACGGCAAAGCTGTGTTTCAGCCAAAATTATACCATGGTGTTAAGTAAGGGGCGTGGCTTGGTAAGAATTTCCTCCTGGTCAGCCTGGATAGCTTGCTCTGAATTATTAATAGAAGGGCTCAAGGTACTGCAAGTATGTCCATACAACGAGCATAAACAACATGTTATGTTATGTAAGATTCATATGGTCCGAAATAAACATGTAGATATTTAATCTTATTTTCCAGTTCTAGGTTTTTTAATTATTTACATTTATTTATATATAAACAAACAGTGTCCAATATGAAACTGAAAGAAAAGACAGGTGTCACACATGCCACCTCTCTCTCCTCACACATTCCACTGTGTATTTTGTTTGTCATTTGTAAAGCTTTTGTAAGTGCGGGCAGCCATTTGAGAGCACATATTGACACAGCCACTGTAATGTCCGACACAGGTTTGGAGACATTGACTTTTTGAACCTTGAGTATGTTATTTGGTTGGTGGAGTAAAAAGTCATTTGCAAGAGCCAAATTTCTCTTTGAATCCAGCGACATCATTTGGATCTATTGGTTAGCATCAGTGGGGCTCACCTTGAACAAGCCGCGACTTTTATCTTTATTGGAAGAAAGCGTACCCGTGGAGCTTGGTTTTGTTCATCTACTTTGAGGGTTTAAAGAAGTCAAACCTTTTTTTCTCTTTTTCATTTATTTATTTTTATATTGGTCATTTTTCAGCACTAGTGAACCAAGAAGTCTGCTGGAATCCGTAACTGGGATTTCAAGAAACCACTGAATTAACTATATTTGCATTTCATTTCAAATTTAAGAACAAATGACACGCTTTCAAAGTTTAACCCTTTTTCTCCAGATGCGATTTCTCTATCACTTCTTTCTGTGTCCTTGTATCCTTTTCAATCGAAATTTATAATATCAATCGTGTTTATTTCAGTTTTTTGTTCAGTTTTCCAAATCGTCCCAGTTGTTACAGCTTTCGATAATATCTGTCGCTGACATTTAAAAGATGGTGCAGATGCCCGCCTCGCTCGCGTTCGTCAAGGCTGCCGCTTGTTTGGTTTCTGCAGATGTGCAATGACACTGCTTTTACCCTGACTCCGCCACTACGTGTGGCAGAGAGAAAGAGAGAGACAAAGAGAGAAGGGTCAGGTGATGATTTATGACCGAGATGCTGCATTCCAGCACAGGATGATTAATCTCTTCTGGTAACACTTCACGAGTACAAGTTTAACCTACCTCGGCCTTGCACATGCATGTGCGCACACACATGCTAAAGAGAACAAAGCAGTATAAACACACACAAGCGTGAGCACGTGCACACTCTGCATGCAGGACATAAATGCAGGGGCAGAGAGCACGTAGGTGCTTTTTGTATGCTATCCATGTGCAGCTACACCTCTGCTTTCTTACCCTGACTCTCCCCTTTTAGTCTCTGCCTCTTTTTTGTTCTCCTCAACAGGCCTCTGTGGTGCAATGTCTCACATTCAACCCTCTCCTCTTTTGCCACCTCCATTCATCACAAACAGTCACAGATGCTCACACTCGCATAGAGAGACAGAGAGGGAGAGAGCCTCAGTGTAAGGCCACTTGGCTCCGGTATCAGTGAGCATAAGGCTATAGGATTAGTGCTGCTAGGTGCTAAAAGCTGCAATGTCTTAATAAGCACCGAGGAAGGCAGGGACCGGTCATATCCGTGGGATCCAGCTGTGTCTGTGCATATGCAGGTGCTTTGCATAGGTGCAAACTGTCTTTGGCATTCCGGGGCCAGCACACGGAGACGACGTGATGTGTAAATACCACAGGCTGCATCTGAAGCTCTGTTACTTGAGCACACTTCAGCAAATTGTTCCACAGTTACACTCATCGGCGCACAGAGGGGGGTTGAACGCATCTTTATTTTAATGAAGTCATTTATTCTAATGGAGATCATTTACAATCAGCTGCGCCAAGAAAAATCCAGGTCTATTTACCTTCCTTAAAAGCTGCAAAAGTTGCGTTGCTCCAGCTGAACCAGGGCATGGAAACTGGAAAATGGCGTGTTTTTTTTGTTTTGTTTTTCTGTGCCCTCTTGTCTCGGTCGGTTGTAGAACCATTCTGAAACCCTAGTTTCCTAAATAAATTTATCCTGGAAAACGGCCATCAAAACTATAGACAAATTTAGAACCACCAGTTTGCCTAACATGTATATTTTTTGGGTGTAGGTGGGAGCTAGAGGGAAAATCTGGAAACCTGGATGCCTTAATGCTGTGAGGCAGTAGTGCTAATTTCCATGGTGCTAGTCAGTCTTCACATGTGCATCACTGGCATTTACACTTGTTTGCACTGTTCATTTAGTCAAACAGTGGTCCACAGTAAAAGCAACGAAATCCTTATTTTTCTGTATTTAGAATCATCACAGTCTCACAGCAGTATTCACAGGAATTCTCAACACAGAATTTAAAACGGCAAAAAATGTCAAGATTTCTAAAAAATCCCTACACTTTTTCTTGCATCAGAGTTTCAAAGTTGGAACATACCTGTGTCTCTTTCGCAAATTCTTTGAACATATTTTTGGTTTCGCGGCATGTAAAAACCGCTCCGAGGGGGATGTGGTGACCGCTTTTATCGACAACATGGGGTGAACGAAGGGGTGGCAGGAAGAGCACAAACTATCAGGCAGCAGATGGACGGAGCCAGGTTTTCAGATCTGTGTGACGGCGTTACACTTTGGTGCTACACTGGCAGTCGTAGTTTGTTTGAATGATTGATTCAGATGGCAGGGAAGAATGTTACAGGATATGTGCACTGTATGGAAATAACTGTACATCGAAGACATGTGGACAAACGTACCTGTTACATAGGGGATGGTACACTCTGTTAAGGTGTCTCTCTGTCACTTTTGTGATCAGCTCTGGCCTGAGTCTCTTTGAGCCGAGTCTATCCATCCCTCTCTAGACGGGATTATTTATAGGAACAGGATTTGCAGTCTTTAAGTTTTTTGGGGGGGTTTTATAACAGTTTTTCTCACGCTGTTATGCAATTCAATGTTTTTAACTAGGGCACATTTCAGCTGGCATATAGAGCCTGGTTTATTAGGCGTATTTATTATAAATGTAAAAAAACAACAAAAAAACACACAATTTAAAAAGTGATTTATAAATGCAATTAAAACAAGTTCTGATCCATTTAAGAGGCACAGTGTGAAGTAAAAGTTGCCTTTATATGGAAAGCTTGCCATTTCAGACTCCTACAATGCGAGGTCATTCACTGTCTACGTTTGAGCGTATGTACCGTGAGGGTGCTGCCAGGAAATAATGTTCACCAATTAACTCACGTTGCAAAGCCGCCATAGAGAAAAGAGGTGCTGCAATCCGTCATTATGAAGGCTGCAGTTCTAATGAATTCAGTCTCAGTTTGAAAGAACAGTGGTGTTTTCACCCTCCCAATAAGCGGTTACAGGCTCAAAGAGACGTTTGAGGTAAACAGCCTTTAACCTTGGAACTGTTCAGCTATTTATTTGCCTCAGTGTTCCGCTGCAATTCTCCGTGATCCGCTGTCGGAAAGTAGACACTTGTGAGATTAATTAAAAGATGATGAAAGGTAAAGGACAAGATTAGAAGAAAATAGACAGGACTAAAAGGTTTACAATAACACACACACAATTAGCAGCTGCCTCTAGACAGCAACCCATTTCATTAAGTGATGGTTGTATTAATCACGATATCCACGATTCAGAAAAAAAAAAAAGCATTTAATCTTCTCTGCAGTAATGTGACATGTAAACGGGCTATACGGAAAGCATGTCATGCCCCGGCTTCATTCGTTTTATCGTCCCTGGGCATTTGCCCCACCCATCATGAGCAATATGTAGATGAATTAATTCCATTAGATTCTTTCAGAAACCGACAACCCACTGTTATTCCTAAATGACCGGATTATAATTTGAAAAAAGTAAATAAATTGACGTGGAGGATTAATACTGATAAAACATAAAAAGTTCAAACTCATATCCAACATAAATATACTCACACACACAGCTCCTTATAGCTCTTTGGATGGTAATCCTTTATCTAACAGCAGCTCAGTTCATAACATGGCCAGGGTCCATTATCAAATGCAAACATTTGGTGTTGCAAAAGTGCACCGGCCGGAGGGGAATGAATGAAAATAATGTAATCTTGTGTAAAAGCACATAGTCATTGGCTCAGTCTATCTGCAGAACAGTTGAATGTCCTGGATCATTCTAATGTTAGAGCACACATACATGCATTACACACACACACACACACACACACACACACGCAGGCAGATACAGCTTGTCTGCCTGCCTGACATTCATATTTGATGTACTATTCACACACGTGCTTGAAATATTATTACACCTCTGTCATCAAATTCTTCTTTGTGTATTTGAGCATGTGGGTGAATGTGTCTTTAGAGGAGACTGGGGTGCGTGTGTGTTGATGTGTCAGAGTATCATGGTAGGATCATTTTACAGGTTAATTCTCTGCTCTCAAATGGTTCTAGGTGTTTTTTACATTTTTTAACGTGATATTAAAGTCTTGAAGAGCTCACCACAGTACAAAGTCAGCTTCAGAACTTATGTTGAGCTCAAAGCCCGCATTTTCAATTTCAGAAAGCTCACAATGTTAAACTGAGAAGATTATGAAACCATGAAGAACGTGAATGAGAAAAAATACAGTTTAATGCATTACGTGAGTTTCTTTCTTCACATACTTTCAAAGATGAAATGTTCTATGTATATTTCTCTTTGCCTGGTAATTTCTAAATGTAGTTTGCTTTGTGTAGGACTAAGCTTATTCATTCTATTTTCATTTTCCCTGCTCTCACCCTGTCAACCTTGTACTTTTAAATCAGTGACTACAAAACAGTATTCATATGAAAAAGCTTTACAAAATTTCAATTTCATTTATATGTCTTTGTTCTGTAGATTAATTTTCTTTTTGTCCTACACGTTTTTTTTTGTTTTTGTTTTTTTGTTCTTTAGGGCACATTCAACTGTCTTTCCTAAACTCAGATTCTAAGATGAAGGAATACGTTGTATATACAAACCATTCAGTGCATGCTCTGCATAGATTAGTCATACATTAACAATTTATCAATTTTTTCCAAGTTTGATAGCTTTAACATGCGATAAACAAGAGGCAGTGAGTGGTAACATAAATGTATTTTGTGAGTATTGTGAATTTATGCATTGAAGTCGCACCAGATAAACTGAAAGATCATCTTTGAAGCTTTGCAATGGAAACCTGTACTACCAAAGAACCACTTTTTTGGTATGATTTGTAGTGTGTAGCCTCCTGACAGAGCGGTTTAGTCTCCAAATCCACTTGATAGTTCTCTTTACATCGCAGAGCACTTACTTAAGAAAGTGTCTAGCTGAGAAGTTGGTTGACAGAGGTTCTAAGAATGGTTTAGGGAACAATGCCTTTGATGTATATCTTAATGTAATCCAAATCTTACATGTCTGTATGTTGGTTTGATGTCCTTATTTTGAGTCTTCCTCATCTTATTGGACACGTTTTTGCCTGTGCTGAGCTTTCGAATGAGTCCGTTTTGATTCTCTTATATACAAGTGACTGAACTGAGCAAGGATCGAATTTGCAAATGTATCCATCCACTCGGGTTAAAAGAAAAAGTATAGTGATCCACGGCACACTGTTTTGAACAAACCACCACTTAATGCATAATGTAGTTCTGCAGGTCAGTGCAACACTTTTATGCTCAATGTAAATGTGTGAGTGTTCTAAATGGACAGAAAATGAGTAATTAGTCAATCTGTCACAGCAGTTGGAATAATTATGTCGCTAACTCATTACAGTAATAATTGATTATGTTATTTGACTTGAGTGTCAGTGATGTTGCAGCCAAATTAGGTGCTTAATAAACAATTATTTGTCCTGCTGCTACCTGCGAAGCAGGAGCTGAAAGCCTTTTTGCTCTCAAGCAGCACTTGGGAAACAGAAAGTAGTTTTATTGCTCCAATGCAATAAAACGCTTTACCTTAGTTTACAATGGTCTCGCAGCGACTGGGCAGAAATTTCTTTGCAAAGAAAGACAGACTCTTAGATTTTCCTGTGTTTTAGCATTCGAAACCCAAATGAGATAGTTGTTGTTTGAAGATAAGTTTGGAGTTATTAGTGTCTCAACTTAACAAGTAACGAGTGCTTTTTTAAAGCAACTTTAAACCTGCATCATGTTGTCTGGCAAACTGCATCTTGTCAAAACAGTCAACTTGAGAAAAACAGTTTAATTTTGGGAAAGGTATAGTTGATTTTTCTCAACACAGATGTTGTCGCTCCAAAAAAGCCAAAGTGTGAACGCTCTTTGGATTAGATGTGCATCGGCAAATACATTGTATAGATTTTAAGCTTAATGTTTATATTTTTCATATATGACATGGGCCATAACAGTTTAATTTAATACATATTTAATACATACACAAAACTTAAAAAGTTAAATTCCAAGAAAATAATTACTCTGTCACATCTTCACTAACGCACACGTTAAACAAATTTAGCCTTGCATGTGCCATCCATTAAACGATGCCAGCAGCTGTTAACATCAGCTTTACTCACTACTGAAATCCTTGATCAGCTTTGGCAGAATGTTTTGTGTCCTGCCAAGAAAAAAAGAAAAAAAAAAATTGTGACTGGGATTTGAAAGGCAAAGCTTCAAATGGCATTATACTCATATACCTGTACGTTTTCATTCTTATGAACAACATTACATTTCTCTCTCGAGTCTTTATTATTGCATCCACTTCAATACTGCGGTGGTGTTACCGGTTACTTTCATATTTCCGGAGCTGCAAGGTTAAAATATTGCCATCTATTTGTTTGAGACATGTTTGCTCGGGAAAAGAATAAAAATATTTGTGTGGATTTTCAACTGCTGACTCCCTGCATCGGTCTTCATTTTTATCTCTAATAAAAGCACACTATGAAATATGAATTTTAAACAACACGTGTAAGATAAAAAAAGAGACAATCAAATAATTTGACTGTATTCAGATATGTTTTTGTTTCATGGAGAGGATTTCGTGGGAGCCCCTTGAACTCTTCCCAGATTCCTGCTGCTTTTTAATATCTTGTGTGATCTATTTGTCTCCTAAGCTGCTAATAGCTGAAGGGAATCAGGAGAACGCAGCGGGGGTGCTGCTCAGATAATGGATTGGTTATTTTATGTCTCTTCCCCCAAAAAGAAATTAAATAGGGATTTTCCCTTCCCCCTTCCACTCTCAATAGTTTTTGAAAAATTATCTCACCCCTTCGTTTTTTATTAGAAACTATTTGGCCCTGTGGTACCCTGAAAATTCAGAGTCAGCGTCAGGGATGTTTAGGGGAGTGTGCTCTAGCAAGGGCAAAGCCCGGTGTCTGTTGTGTATCAGGGCAGGATGGAATTTCAGGACCCTGCACTCAACCTTGGCAAGTGGGTGAACTGAATCAGAGGAACTTTATCCTAGTGGGTTGAGAGTGATTTTTGAGAGTTCTGAAACCCGATTCTTCATTTCACAGTTAAAGCACTGGTTTAGCTCTGATATTAATGTGCCCTGAAACGTGCTTAGGTTTGTTCTCGTTTGGTCTGCGTGGCCCTCAGTTGCATGACAATTACTCAGAATCAGAGCACTTGCTAAAAAATTCACACGCGTGATTTCCCATCTCTTTTCCAACTGCTGTATCTTGTCCTGTTTCGGGGCACAGTGCGAGAGAACTGGGCTCAAATCTTTTCCTCGCATCTTATCACAAAGCTATCAGCATAATCGGCAAGCTAATTCTGCATGAATTAGTGATAAGTTACGTAAAGGCAACGCAGGTTGATGCATGTTTTGTTGAGATGGGAACGGGGTGCAAGCTGCGTTTCTCCACTATGGTTCCGCTCGGCTGAAGATGGAGGAAGTAACTGACAGAAAAAAAAAATGCTGCCTGCGTTCCCATCCCTCTCGATGGTCCGCAGAGACAAAACAATTCTCTGTGGCAAACACTAAAAGCTGTAATGTTGGGCAATGTTGCATAAATGTTTTAGAATCACAGTTCTTGTTATGGGCTAGACCAAACCTCAGCGGACCAATTTAGCCTGCCTTATAATGGCATCTCTAATGCTCCAGTCTACATGAAAATAAACAAGTCTGTAAGACGGAATATTAAGTGCACTGTATTATTGCTTATTCCCAAAGAAACAAATTGATGTTTTTATGACATTCAATCTATAAAACAAGGTGATGGCTATTTTACAGCCGTAGCCATAAACAAATCAGCGAACGGCGTTTTATTACTTTTCATATCCGTAAAGTGGATGGAATTTCTTTTTTTTTTTTATCTGAAGTGATTGGCTACACCTGATGAGTCCCCAAGGTTGTGAATGTTTGTGTCCTGTGTGTGAATGTGTGTGCGCGTGTGTGTCATCTCTGCCCTGGAGAAGTGTGGCTGATTCCCTGATCAAACAGGTTAAGGAGGGCTTTGGCTCTGTGCTGCTGGCCCATCTGGACTGTTTGCTGAGTTCCATCCGCCCGTTGCTCCTCCGCTCAGTCCAGACCCTTGGCATTACAGCTGTGGCAAAATTTTAATGGTCATTGACCCTGTGTACCTCAGACGATTGGGCGAGGCTCAATACGTGTGCATAATCCTGTGCCAGATGTGCTTCCAGCCCGAAGCCACAACAACAACGTGCACAGGCGCACGGGAGTACAGATGGAAGGCTCAAATTATTTTTCCATATTTGTCCTGTTCGGCCATAACACTGATCCTTTTCAATCTGTTGTTGGTGACTTTAGCTCTAAAATATTGTATTTTATTTATTTATTTTTGCTTTTTTTTTTTTTGCCCATCCTATCCTGGGGCTCAAGCCTGGTGTGACCCCCACCCCCCCACGCTCACCATGAAAGCCAAAGAGGATCAGTGCTTAGACCCACTCAGATTACCACCTTCTTTGTCGACCTCTCACTGTGTCTCTCTACTATCTCCTTCTCTCCTCTCTACTCTACCTATAGCCACAATACCATTGTTGGACAAGGACACATATTGTTGTTGGAACATATATAAATGTATGTGACACACATTCCCACACACACTGTTGGTAGACGCTGCTGCAGGGGGGCTGGGTAGAATTTAAGGGGCAGGAAAATGTCATCTGACCAGGGCCTCGGTGGCTCGCAGTCATCCATGCCTGTCAACTCCACTAACATCAACTCTGATGCACAATAATGGCACAAAGACGGCCGGCTTTTTCCTGTAGCTTCTAATAGGGCGGCTATCAGTCTCTGAGTGAATCAGGGGCTGACAGAAGGAGGAGAGGAGGAGTATAGCATCAATGGGCCTTTGTGTCTTTTTATTACTTGCAGAAGAGACGGCCGTGGGGGGTGGGGGGGGCATTACATTCAGAGGACTGTGCCTCAAACATGGAAATCTGCTGCTGTAAAAAAAAGATATATGTTACCGTAAATTGTTTCTTTTTTTCATTAATAAGTCAATATTCATTGATGGCTAGCCGCTCAGGCGTAGACCGGCTTCTTGGGGCATCATGCACGGACTGGGTGGTGAAATGTCAGCAGCTCAGTTGGATTGTGGGCAAAGCCTGGTGCCAAGTTTGGTCCCGTTTTCTCTCTTTTAAAATGCCTGTAAGGAGTCACATCAGTGCATGGTTTGATTTGTAAAGTCATCCTTAACCCTCCTCAATTACCCCGAACACGCTCTGTGAGAACACAGTCTCAGTTTTGGGAAAAGACGACAAAAACGGCAAGACCGACGGCAAATTGAAATCTCTCTCATTATTTCCTGTCTTTATGATTGAATCTTTAATTTTCCAGACTAAATACTGAATGCATTTGCCTGTCATTTATTACATTTTATACAAGTCTAACACTACAGGTATTCCTGCTGTCACTTAAAACCTGTGCTACACACACACAGTATATCTTATGTGGCATTCATCCTCCAGATTTTAGTATAGCCCATGATCATGAGATGCAACATTGATTAAAAAAAACAATACACATATGCATACACACACACACGAAGCAGACTGCGTGCAGTTGGCCATTGTTACTTAACCCCCAGTCATCGTCCCACACAGTAAGGCACCCAGCCTCATGACACCATTCCATTTAGCCCACACTTCTACCGGAGGACTCAGCTGAAGCCTCGCACAGACATGGCGCAAAATAATTACTCTCGGTGTGAAACGTACCAATCAGGTGACATGTGGGGAGGCATAACCTTGACAGAGGATGCTGTTTTTTAACATCAGCCAGAAACCCTGTGTTGGGAGTGTTGAGGCCGAGAAAAAAGAAAGACATTTTTCTTCTTCTCAATTAATCTCTCGGCTGAACTTATGTAGGATCCCAGCATACATTCATCACTATTCAAGGCTTTTTCTCCAGCTCCTTACAGACAGTAAAACAGGTTCAAACTGGTTCTGTGTCCAAAATAAACTGAATCGCATGAAAAAAAAACAAGAAAACCCTTCTAAATATTCCATCAAACATATAATTTGCTCATAATTCAAGATCATTGTTACAGATTGTATGTATTTGGATCATTAGACATCACCAAAGATCAGAATGTTTATGATCAATTTGATATAGAATTTATAATATCTATATCTGTGTGTGTGTATGCATGTGTATATGTATC
>CAJRST010036666.1:14957394-15067787 GCA_907169785.1 Menidia menidia
ATATATATATATATACACACACACACACACACACACACATATATATATATATATATATATATATACATACACACACACATACACACACACATTATTTAAAAGCGTAGAGAGAAGACAGCATGTGCAGTTTTAATGTGGGATCCTCCGAATACAATATTTTTTTACTTACAAAGACATGATGATAAGTTGGATTTAGATGGATTTGGACAAAAATACCCATGTTCTTCATTACACAGGGTAAAAGAAAAATATAAAGCAATCCGTTGCTAAGTTCCTAATCTCCCACGCATTCAAAAAGTGGTTTCTCTTTCTTTTTTTTTCTTTTCTTTTTTTTTTAGGCGTGCACATCACATTAAATGAAGAACAGCAGAAAATAAAAAGTAAGAGTTATCAAAGCGCCTTCTCTGGTGGTTTGTAACAGACAACAGGATCTAACACAGACATAGTGCTGGAAAAAGGTTTAGAATCACCACCCGAAGCCAAATACAAAAGAAAGGTGAATCATGTAGTCTCATTATAAATAAATTAATTCGACAATCACAGGAATACATAGACAACACTGCACCACAGACTCTAGTTATTTCTTCTCAGTGATTATTTCAGGTTTGTTAAAATTACTTATTGTTTACATCTGTGTGTCATTCCCTAAATGGTATAGCAGTACTGAATTCAGCTCATCACCCTTGTATCCTAATTAGGCTTATTGTTTTTCTCTCCATGACAGCACTCTGTATGGTAATAGAAAAACACGCACAATGAGGCTAACAGTGTGATAAAAGCATCAGTTAAATGGAGATGTATTTTCTGTGTAGTTAGCACAACGATTTCATATCTGTCTACCCTTCTGCGATTAACATCAAACATTCTGAGTTATTAAAATATAGATGCAGCATTAAGATATACATGTAAAGACACACCTCAGAGAAATATCTTCTACATATCTGAAAAGCCTCTATGCGGAAAACACCCTGCTGATCTTACGTACGGTTGGTAAAATAGCTTTTCTGGGGGTTTTTTTTAACAGCATATGAAGTAGAAAGAAAATGGTTAAATCTTAGATCCCTGATTTACCGAGGATATTATGGAAAGGGCGGTTTCATTTTATGATTTTAATAAAGCAGTGGATATAGATACAGATTTTATGGGCACTGAAGATGTAAAATTAATAGAAAAGGTAGGAGGAAAGTCAATTTTTCCTCCCACCATCAGTTTGACCCTGTGATGTGATATCCAAAATTTTCAAGTCAATCAACACAGAGTCTTTGTAGGAAATTGGCATTTTCATTAATTTGCTCAGAAATCTATCGATCTATTTTACTATTGATGTGTGTGTGTATATGTGTGTGTTTTGAGAAAAAATGAGCTGCGCGCCTGCTTTTTGGAAATACGCCAATTTGGGTCTAGATGATTTTACTGTGTCTATATGCTTGAGGGTGCACACGTGCATACATGTGTGTCGGTGTCTTGAATGTCTAATGCGGCTCACTGTGGTTGAATGGAGAGGTCCCATTCGAGAAGTCGCAATTTGAAGAGAGATCGGGGAATTCCTCCGACATCATGCTCCTATAAATCATCTCTTTAATCAGCCAGAAACTCCCTCCGAGCACGCTGCCGACAAACACATACACACACGCAGACATCATAATGCAAAAAATCAAAAGAGGAAGAAAAAAAGAGAGAGAGAACAGTAGAAGCGCTGCAAGCTGATGGAATGTGACGGCGTCACATAGTGGGATGAACGAGGAGTAAACCAGAGATGAAGGTGGAGGGACTGAATAAGGGACAATATGAGATACAGAGTGGAAGAGACATTCCTCACTCAGGTTGAGTCAGTGCTGAGCCAAGCGGTGCCAGGTTGGTAATTGGATCGTAGACCGGGGAGGGGGGGGGCAGCCACTGGGAAGGGGGCAGGAGCTGAAATCCTTGTCTCCAGAGCATATCTGCCAGAAGTTGCCACAGACTATATTACAGACTCATTTAGTTGATAGAATTCAACATCTGGCCTAAACAAGACCCAAATCTAATCGCGATACAAGGGGGTTTTATGCATTTAAATATATAAGGTCTTTGCTAGGAGGCTTCTCAATCTGATATACATAGAAATTAAATGTCTGAAACTATAGCCAAATCTATATTAATGACACCATTCTCACTGGTCTTCAGCCTGAATGAGAAAGGCGGAGGGAGATAGAGAGAGATAGAGTTGTCCAATGGTTGTATTACAGTAATACCTCGGTTTAATGGATGTCTGGTTTGGAAAAAGGCTGTACTCAAACCAATTGAGATTGTGTTGTGTTGAAGGGATGAGGTGCCCCCCCATCCCCCCACCCCCCACCATAAATCCTCTCCTAGATGAGATTGGGGTTCAGAATGAGGGAATGAGCGGACAGTAAGAAAGACAGAATGATGCTCACAAATCCAGCTGAGGATTTTTCTGTTTATGGCCATGAGTGTGATGGTGGGAGGAAAGGAGGTAGGGCGAATCCTCCACGCTGGCTGTGTTAATCCTCCAGTCAGATCCGACGCCGTCTATGTGACACACGCGTTTAATCACACCGACACATCGGAAGATCTAATGTTCCTCAGACGCAGCTCTTTGGGGGACAAAGTTATTTTGTTTCTTCTTTTTCATATTTATTTTTTTTGTGTCCCTTCAGCTCTATTACTTTGCCTTTTCACATTCACATTCTATGACATGCTCTGGAGCCTTCCCCTTCTGGATGTAGATGGGCATAAAGAAAGTGTAAGTGAGGATGTAAGAAGACAGAGGCAGGAGGCAGAAACAGCTGGAGATGGTAAAGGTCAACCTTCAGGTGGATGTGCCATAAATTGTTGCCCTGCTGTTGGGCGCTTAGGCTCCCCTTATAGTACGCTGAAGGAGCATAGATGGTGGGAGGAAATGTCAGAGGATAGAGATGGTAAAAATGCGAGCGTGGCTTGCGTGCAGAAGGCACGATGGGGAGTGGCATTAAAAAAAAAAAAAAAAAAAAAAGCAAAGCTGAAATACTTCAGGAGGTAGACATTGATGATTTTATTGAGTTCCTGCAAAGCCTGCGGGAAGGAGGAAGGGTCAGGTTGCCCGTGTGTAAACAGCAGATGTGCAAAGCCGCCTGAGCCCGCCGCCACCCCAGGCTCCAGCAAGCTGCACAGTAAAGGACTCATCGCTTCTTGCCACCCATCTGCCGTTGCCTTAGCCCCATAAGCTTAAGGTCTGTAAAGACATTGACAGTGACAGCTACCTTACGCTTCTAGGATTCAGGTGAGATTAAAACGAGTGTTGCCTCAGTAGGGTTTTACACACCATAGTCAGCAGTAGGACAAGCAGGTCTGGGCCTGTTGGCACTCATTAGTTGTGTGGACTCTGTACTGGCAGGGTCCTAATTGTTTTTGTCTTTAACTGAGCAACTCCATCAATAATCATTAAAAGGTGCTCAAGCAGACGGGGCTACTCCTTAACTTTTACACAAGCAGCACAGCGCAGACAAACACATGGAAGTCCTTGTCATTTTCCGTTAGAGCCTGCAAAGTAAGTCTCATTATGCTTATTTAGTGGGATGTTTATGCTGCTTCATGGGGCCACTGATAAAAGGAGAAAATAGAATAGAGAAATCTAGATAGATTGGAAAATTCCAGTAAAAAGCAGATCAGTGATCATCTGTAAAATGTGGAGAGAAATAATTTGATTAGAGGGCGGGAGAGAGAGATAAACTGCATAATATCGAAGTAGAGGTTCAGATGTTATTTTACCACAGCGCTGACCACGGTTTCAGCGATGTGTGCTTTGGATTTGTGTGCCTGCTTTGCACAAATGTGTCTCTCTCTCTGTGCACAATCCATTCTCTTGCTTACTGTTGCTGACATTTCAGCTGTACATTTGGGAGCATGCTGCGTTCTGAAAAGGTTGTCATAGCAAAGTCTCACCACCTCAGTGACTCAGTGTCTCCCCCTCTTTTCATCCTCCTATTTCTTCATCTTTTCCTCTGTCGCTTTCTGTCAATCATTAAGTTAATTTTTTTTATCGGTTCTGTCTTCTTTTTGTCCGTTTTTTTCTCCTTGTCTTATTTTGTCTCTCTCTCCTGCCTTTTTGTCTCTTAATAACATGTGATTATTATATACACCCACACTGCTATTCTTAGATGCTAATAATTCACGCTCGCATGACCTGCATGATAAACATACACTTCTGGCTTGACACTAATCATCTGGCATGTTCCATCTCACTTTAGCTTATTTAAAGTTTTATATAAAACATTGACATCCATAGAACTGTTTTATTAGGGTTGAATCTTCTTGAAAATCTTAATTCTTGTGGGATTAGTGTGGTTAGACTGAGCTGCTTGTGTCCAGAAGGGCTCTTCTACCATAGTGTGTCACCGTGTGACTGTGGTTGGCTGGATTTAGAGGGCTGGAGGTCTATCGGGTTTTCACATACCGCCGGATTCAGGTGGGCAGTGCTCCGGTGATTACAATTTGAGGTGATGGATGTTGCTACATCCCGCACGCTGGGCCTACGAGCTCTAAAGTTGTGCTGGTGTTTATTCCCCACCCCCTGCTCTGTCACCTGTTGCTGATAGTTGCTGCATATTAGAGGAAGCCAGCCCAGGGGCAACCTATTTGTATGGGCCGTGTGTTCTCACAGCCTGCAGAGCTGACAGAAAAGCTTTCCAGCAAAACACACTGTGTGTTCGAGTCCGCGCTCACACACAAATCACTCCCGTTTGTTTACTTTTCTTGACCGGAGGAGATGTCGCCGTGCTGTGGGAAAAGTTTGCCCTACCCTGGCGGGGCTCAACGTCTCTCGGTGTGGTTATGTCTCAATGTGCATGTATATGTGCACTAAAGCCAATGAGTGGGCATGTTAAGGGCAGTTGAGGGGAGTGAATGGCTTGTGGCCCCCACAGGCGTGCTTGAGATGGAGACACAGAGGGGTGAAGACATAAGGTCAGATAAACCAAAGTGCCTTATGACAGAACAAGAGAGACATATATTTAACAAGTGTGATTTAAATGACACCTTGCTATTATCAGCCGTGGTAGTTTTTACCCACAATTTAAGATGGATATTGCCTTTTTGTATAAACTATTTATGTGATTTCCTTTTATGTAGCATGACGGAATCATTTTCAATGTCTGGTCATCTTAATGTGTAATGCCTTCTTGTATAGACTATTTATGTGATTTCCTTTTATGTACCATGACGGAATAATTTTCAATGTCTGGTCATCTTAATGTGTAATCCCCTAGGGGGATTGTCCTGCGTTGTGAGAAAAAAAAAGGTGTAGCTGACATTAAATAAGTAAATAAATAAATATCTCCCAGTATTCCTCTCTAATCCCGCTTTCCTGCCTCTTAGAGTTTTTTGTTATGGTGTGTGAGTGACAGCAAATGTATGTGAGTTCAGAACAGTAATTAAATCAAGGTCTGCTGCTGTTAAACACCGGGCATCTAGGGGTGACAACACCAATTGACAAAAATCTAGCTAAATGTCAACTGCCCCTTTCCAGTCCAGTCTAATTTCATGTTATTTATCAATGTTGTCAAGCTCAATAGCTCATTTGAAGTCTGTGAAGTCAGAGTGAAAGCCAGTTACTCAGACGCAAAGGTATTTTAGCTAAAAGAGAAAGGCGGAAGTAAGCACTCGTCTCCTTTTTTGAGAAATGATATCGTTCTTTTTCCATCTCCTTCCCAGTGGCAGCCTCTGTTTCTGGCTTCTCCCTCTTTTGGCGCCCGTGTCTTCCGTACAGTTAGTTGGGTTGCTCCCCTTTGGCTACTCACAGTGAGAGCGGCAGGAAGACAGAAGGAGAAGCAGCCGCCTGAGACTAAAAAGGCTGCGAAACGAGAAAAATGTTCGATGAATTTTGCACCTGTATGATTACAGATTTGCATAACCAAAGCCACGCGTGAGGTGCGTGCGCCGTTGTAAGGAGCAACGTCCCCGGCAATTTGCGACATGAAAGATCAAAGCGGAGCGCTTAGGCAACACTTAAGTCCACAGGTTGCCCTGTGAGAGTCTGTAGAGTTCACAAGAAGTTTTTTTTTTTTGTGGTGGTGCTCACTGAAGGAACATGAAGGAACTCAAGCATGCAATTAAGACAAATTTACAGGTGCAAAGATAACAGCCTTCATTCGTATCATACTGATATCAAAGACGCCCGTTGTGAAATTTTAATTTCTTTGCTCCAAAAGCTTTTTTTTTTCAACATCATTTTGAAAAAGCAGCATCAATATCATTTAGGCTAAAACTGAAAGAGTGTGAGAGATGAACCCAAAGGAAGAAGGATTCTTATGAGTTGCTCTTAAGTAGCATAACGGATTGAAATGAACAGACTACATGCTACTTGTTGCTATGGAAATAGAAAAAAACATTGGTTGAATGGATAAAAGTCAAAGTTGGTTGTTAATTTTGCTATGGAAATGGAAAAAAAACATTGGTTGACTGGATAAAAGTCAAAGTTGGTCGTTAATTTAAACCTTCTAATGTCCTCTCTGACCAAACAGCAAAGTCTGGAAACTACAAATTGAAGTGCAGGCGATATGAAGATGAAAATAATCTTCGTAAACAAGGTAATCCATGAGGCCTGGAGAGTTATATTCCAATTATCACACTAAATAGAGAAAAAAAACGTACTATTAAATAGTTTCACTGGTTAGGTGGAAGTCATTAAAAAATGCAGCACCTTATAAAAGTTTTGAGCCATCTTGGAGTCCTTTGAATAGTTTCCAGAAAATAGGGAAATAGTGAAATAAATAATTCATTGTTTGTAAATATAAATGGATCTCTCTAGCTCAGTACATTCTGAGCAAAAGTATTCTTGCAATCTATTTTAAGTATATTTTAGGCATAGTTCTCCAGGACTTCCTAAAGCTCTTCTTTGGATGTTGGCTGCCTTTTCGTCCATTCTCGGGATGAGCCCACACGGCATCAATAATATTGAGTCCTGGGTTCGGCAGAGGATGCATCCCTCCCTCCCATCAGACCCGTTGACACTCATTTTTAGTCCGATTCTTATGTCACTCGGCTTGGCTCATCCTTTATGTCCATATTTCCCTTCCTTAGGAATTTCATCTTGACAGCCACCATTGAGCCCATTTCTGATAAGGACTGAGTGAACAGTAAATGGATCATTTTTGGATCCAGATGTAACTCTTCGGTCCTGTGCCAAATCTTTTCTGGACTTTGTGTCTGGATGTCACTTTTTAAATACTGTTTGTTAAAAAGTTATTATTAAACATGCCATTCGTTTTCTTGTCCAATTCCCCATTTTATAGTTTTTGTTTTCCAATAGCGCACTGCACTTCATGCTGAAATGTGTCACATTTTTGGGGCAATAGCCATGAGGGAGCAGTCTGCAAAATACCATTTTGCCTGCTAAAGAAATGGGAGCATCCTTTCTGTTTGGTAACGAACGCTAATGATAGTGTCTGAAGTTAGTATTAAAAAAAGGTTCTTTGCTAAGTTTGGAAAGACTAAACTCTGATTCATCCACTTACTAGGAGCCTAATCTTTTTCAGTTTGAATGCGTAGGTCAAAACTAAATTATATGTTCAGATACCAAGGACCGGAGGGGGAAAAAAGTTTTTTTTTAAAAGAAGTGTTCATCGCCTGGACATCTTAGAGACGATCTTGTGAGGTTTTAGTAAAAGTGCATCTTTCCTCCAAAGACTAATGAGATGAACAATGACTGAAAGTTATCTCATCTCCTTACTCCTAGAGTTTCTAAACCAGAGGCTCAGCACAAATGTAGGTATGACCAGTTTTGTTTCCTTCCTTTTTGCTTCCCCTTGTGTTTATTCGTTGCTGCAATCAATTCCATTACCAAAGCTGTACGGGGTTTGAATGAGAAGAAGGCTAATGGAAAACAAAAATGAAAATCAACAACAGGGGCGGTAAGACACCTTTTCAAAAGATGCACTCATTAAAGAATTCCTTCTGGATCTATATGGGCCTGCATATGCATGTCTACAGCATATTTTATGAGGTCATTTTTTAAGGTATAACCTGTTTACATGAAGCACCGGAAACTCCTAATGTTTTGGACAAGCAGCCTCGAAGCTCATAGTCACACACAGTACTGCTTTGGCCACTTATTTGCATGACAAAGGCTTGGTTAATTATTAAAGGAGCCTTATTTGATCAATACAGGGTAGCTGTATCCGACTGCAGGGACAATCTGAGCCACTGGATTCTATAGGTCTTCATTATTCATGAGAACCACAGAGAGGGATCAGGACAGAGGGAGAACGGGAGAAAAGAGAGGGAGCTAAGTGATAAAGAGCAACAACAGAGGTGGACGGGTCTTGTTTCATGTGTATTAAAAAAGTTTTCCTTTTTTGGTGCCAATGAATATTTTAGAGGGTTTGAAACTTAGATGGGAGCTCTCTCCATTTGTAGGGCTGAGAGCGGGTGGGAAAGGGTTAGGTGGTGACACTGTCACTGTGGAAATTGTGGTTTGTCTCCGGATGAGGAGGGTCACAGAACTTACAGCACTGAAAAAAAGAAATTTCTTATCCACCTATTATCTGTAAGGGCCCAAAAGTCTCTCACAAAGTGAAATATTAGGACAAGTCCACCTCCAATTTAAACATACACTGAATGCTGCCATTCTCATTAGCATGAATAGTAAAAATCTGCTAGTGTAATGGATTGATCGTATATGCATGTATATATGTACGCACCCCTATAGATGTATATGTGAGTGTATATAAATATGTATATATGAGAGATAGACAAACAGAGACAGTGCAAGCAAAATACTGAGATCCCGCAACAAAAACATAATTGTTCCCCGGTTGAAAATCCATCAACTTTTATTGACTTCTTCTCTGCTGCAAACACGCTCCTCATTTAGATCTTGCTTCATCAGGGATATTTTTTATGCAGCCCTGATGCGGCTCAGCCTATTGCAGTGCAGACGAGTTATGTCTCTGGATGGTGTAAAGTAAGCAGGGGGGAAAACTGTGAAGCCAGGGGCCCACAGGCAAACACTGCCGGAGAGTTAAACTGGAAGCAGCACAAGTTTTTGTCCACGTTGTTTCCATTTTGTTAGTTTTTTATTTCTTTTTTTTTTTGTCCTTTTGTTCTTGCATTTCCTTGCATTTTTTTCTTCTCTTGTTACAAGAAGAATAAAAAACATTTTAGTTGAAAAACATTTTAGCAGGTCAAGGCGAGGAAAAAAGGTCCCTCAAGCGGCTTTTTTTGGGCTGCGGCAGTAGATATTGGCTAGGTGTGAGGCATTATGGGACTGTGGAGGATGCTCAGGGAGTTGCAGAGATGGACTGAGAAAGAGAGTTCTATTTGGAGAGACATCTCTGGCTCACCTTTCTGACTTCTGTGGGGATGTTACCAGTGTCCGATCTGTGTGTACGTGTGTGTGTGTGCATGTGTGGGTGTCTGTTTCCATGCACATTTGACCACACATTCATAATTGGGCCCAGTAGCTCGTTAGACTTTGAGTCAGAGCTGTCGTCATGCCAACCAACCTCTCTCCTTTTGTGTCTTTTTATTTTGCGCGGAGATGGCAACAGCAAGGAGATGCCACACACACACAACACGGCAAAATGCACCAGTCATTAGGCAGCAGTGTACATCCTTACCTGGACTGAGTACATTCTATCCTTTGGTGAAGCGTTTTTTTTTGTTTTGTTTTTTTTACTGTATCTTGGCAGCCCTTTAGTCTGGGTCACAGACTCCAGGTAAATGTGTCAATGGCACGTGTCGTGTCTCACCTGTAAGTGTCCCTGTGCGTATGTGTGTGGCATCTTAATGGGACGTGTTCAGGATGAAACTATGTCAGTGTGCTAGTCTCATTAAGAGCTTACTCCCTTTCTTGGACACCTCTCTGAGCAGCTGATTGGACTGAGATGAGCTGATCCCTACCTATCACAGCACCTGCTGTGTTGACATCTGGAGAATAGGAATCACCAACATCGCTGCGGTGAAAGAAGACAAAAAAGAGAGAAACAGGGGAGGAGATAATCAGAAGGAGATCAGATGCAAACAGAGATGGAGATAGAGTAGCTGTTGGATTATTAATTATATATAAAAACTGTTAGACGTAAAGAGAAAGGAGCAGCTTGAAAGAGTCAAATTCCTCTGTCACACTCAATAGATCAAAGAGGTTTCCTCTCTCCCTTGAAACCATGTGTTGGGCAGCCATTTCTGCCTGAGACCCGTTTTGTTCTTCCTCATTCTTGATTTTTCTTTTTTTTTCCCTCATCTGTCACAAGCTGAAATTTTGCTGTTTAAAGGCACGGACACCTTATCTAACTCGACCCGTGCTATATTTACATTTGCTTGTAATATGTCCGTCGTTGAAATCGGTTTAGCAAATAAACTAATTGGATTAGGACTGTTTTTAATCACACCAGTCTGTCACAATAACTGGAAGGATTACACTGTGTCGGTCTGGTTTCAGCTATAGATTCTGGGTCTGCATTCAAATGTCACCCTTAAGCTTTTATTGACACAATGCAAAGATTTCCTTTGAAAATACACTGCTAGTGTGTATTTATCTTTTTTAGAATGCTTAAGCCTCTTTGTAAGTGGAATCAATGCGGCTGAGCTTTCTGACACAACTGACTGTTACTTGAAGCCTCTTTCAGAAGATTCCTCCAATGACCATTCAAGTCTTCCCCCCCCCGGCATAGAAAAAAAAGGGGAAAAAAAAGAGACCAAAACTTTGCGCTTAGCTTGAGGTCGAGCAGGTTTCTCCAGCTGAAGCATCGCTTCTTGAGCATGGCCCCATTAGCAGATTACCAGGCTGTGAGTAAACACTGCTTGGTCTCTTTCGTGCTCTCATAATTGTCAACTATGAAGTTCTCATCAAAACTAATAGCCGGTATGGTGCCATTACCCCAAGCTTCCGTTGCCCCTGGCAACCAATAGAGTCTCTTTTTGCGGCGGGGGTTTGAATGGGAGCAAGAGAGGAGATATAGACACAGACTCTGTGAAAGAGCCAGAAATAAAAGAGCATTCTAAAGAGAGAATCAGAGGAGATAGACTGCATCCTGATAATTCAGAGGGAAGAAAAGAACACATGCTGGGTCTCGGCAGATGCAAATGTCAGTTGCATTGTTTGATGTGAACAGTTATGAGGAGGAAATACCTGCGTCTTTGTCTCCATTTTTCCGCCCTGAAATGTGTGCCTAACACAGGCATAACTATAGCAGGCATGGGCGGCCCAAAGGACAGTCTGTCTTTTTCTTTAACTCAACAATATATGTGCCAGCCCGAAATATGGGGTTATACTTGTTTGCCTATCACCGCTAAGCGCACAGTTTTGTGGAAGGTGAAGTAAAGGAGAGGAGCCTCTTCCCGCAGCTCATCACTGAGCTCACTGCTACCGCGTTGTCTGCTCAAAGAGTTCTGGTACCCCGCTGGGAAAGATGAGAGGCTTGATTACAGTCAAATTAGCAAATGAGCAGGTTAATTACAGAGCCAAATTCCTGTGTAAGGACCGTCATTTTTCTGAGAGATGCTCCTGCTTAAAGAGCCTAAAGTAAAGGGTAAGGAGGATAGAGAAGAAGAGGCATTCATTTTCCGTCTGTTTTTTTTTTTTCTTTTAAAGGAAAACTCCCTTGTTTCTGCCTGTCTTTGCTCAGAAGCTTACCATTTGAGGTTAAGAGGAAATGGTTGCATCAATGAGTGATTTATTTTTTTATTTATTATTTTTTTCAGAGGACACTTTTTCTCCCCTGCATTTTTTCTTCGTCTCCCACTCTCTTTCCCCTCACTCTGGAGACCGCATCAAACCCCTCACTCCAGCTTTCTACGCACTCACCCACTCACTGGCTTTCATCCTTCACTTCACAGGCGCCTTTGGGAGGCTTCAGATTTTTTATTTCCTACAACCACGTAGACAAGAAATTTCTGAGACATTGCCTAAAGTTTGCAAGGACATTCTTTTTCGCACACAAACATAAAAAAAAAACTGAGCTTAATAGAGAATGCAAAAATAATGAAGGAGATAAGATTACTGGCAGTGGCGTTTGATCTGTTTGTCCTTTCTTACAAGCCCACGATGTGTGATTAGGCCCGATGTGTAGCTCGGCGCTGCATGCTCCGCTTTGATTTGACCGAAGGATTTTTCGGGTATTTTGTTATGACCATAGATGGTGGTCGTAAGTGAGACATAAATGGAATCTGTGGGCAGATGCATATGAGGTCTGGAGCAAATGGAGTGAGAAGCAGAGCAGCTGGCAGAGGACAAGAACTAGGCTAGCAAAGAAGATAAGAGATTCACAAGCTCCCAAAGCCACGACCGTGCACACACAAGCAATGACGAATACTGGTGGTGGTGGTTCACACAAGAAGTGACATGACTCACATCGGTTCATGAACAGATGTCGTTTGTGTGTCATTCTTAGAGACAACCTACTGTAACACTGCTAACTTAATTTCTCCTGCCTCGTCACCCCCATGTCATCATCTGTCATCGGCTCAGTAAATTAAACTTTCATTGCAGCAAGTGTTTTCTGGGATTTTTTCTTGGATGTTGTCATATCTCTTAATGGATTTGAAGTTGTGAAAGTTGGCAGTTGGCTTTTTATAGATTTATGAGCACTGCTGCAGCCAGAGGGAGACACATCAGAGAGACTTTGCAACTTCGAGAGGGCAGTTTAGTGACATCAGTGTGAGCGTATCTATATTTCATCTGTCAGTCATGTTTTAAAGGGGAGAAGGTAGCAGTTTCTTTCTGAGGATAGCTTCACAGAACTCTATCAGCAGTTTTTATCCTTTTTAGATAACTGGATCAGCAACTCTGACCTTTCCTCTCCCTTTGTTCTTTATTCCTCCAGCTTCTGACATTCATAGTTCTGTCTTCCTCTTCTTTCTTCTTTTCTCACCTAGACAACTCTATTGGACTTTTAGTCCATTCCAAATGAATTGGGCTGTGGCACTCATGTTGAAACGAGGCAGTCGATGGCTTAAATGTAACTATGCACAGTTATCGCGACTGCAGTGCAAGCCATTTGCGGGAAGCCTAAACATTATAAACAAATAAAGCAGCCGTATTGCCTCCAGGCCTTTGGTTAGGAATGCACTGCAGTGTCTGGTGAATGAGCAGCCGGCGTGAAATCCAATATAGGCCTGTGTGTGGAGGAGGAGGGAGAACACTCCACTCCAATCTTCATCAATAAAGCACTATACAAGACTGGTATGGCTATTGCCACCAAAATACAACCGCTATTATTTTGATCACTCTCTGTTACATCTGATTGTACAAACACCAATAGTGCCTTGTGGTCTTTTTTTCTTCTTCTTTTGTTTTCTCCGCCATACAGACAAAAACAGGATTCTGGTTACAGGATTCCCCCACAGAGCTGTAATAAATCTCTCCAACTAATTAGAGCAAGCGTCTCAGGTGGCTCAAAGAAGTGAATTCAGATGTCCTGCTGTTCGAGAAAAAATGTCCCCCGATGCCGTCAGTTTCGAGCATTTCCTGAACTAGATTTCAGGTGTTAGATTTTGCGCTAATACCCTGCCCTTGCTTCAGTGGCAGCCTTAAGTGCACATCCCGTACATATATATATATATTTTAAATTGCTGATGTAAGTGTAGGATAAGAAGTTTTCCCCCATTGCTTTTGCATATAAGAAGGGCTAATGCAATCACAACTGACACAAAATCAGTGTTTGCTGTTGTAGTTTCAGTGCCAACAGAAGCTATTATTAATAGCCCCAAAGGCCTGATTAATGTTTGTTGGACCAAAAAAAGAAAAGCAAAGAAATCACCTTGATCGTTATAGATGGGATGTCGCATGACATCAGTGCTGTGTTCTCTCCTATCTGGACCGCTAACTCTGTCCTGGACTGTGTTTATCTCCTACTTGCCTTTTGTAATGGTTTAGTATGGTACTGGAACAGCGAGGGATAAATCACCAGGGGTCTGTGTGCTGCAAAACATGGATTCCCAGAGGAGTCCTTTCGCTTTACTGATTTGCCGAGAACCCTCTGGTTACCATGGAAACCCCTTTATCACGAGCAGTTACTGGGACATTGACCCAGAACAGGGGCCAGGGCTAAGTGTGATGACCTCACGCCATTTTATTATTTTTTTTGCAGGGTGCCTTCCACCAACTGTTTCTGGGTAGATCCTCCATCATGCGACCACACACTAAGGCTCGAGCACTCGCAGATCCAAAGCCTTTTTCTATTGGCTTATTTGCTTCAAGCCCCGTGGCCGGACCCTGTGTTGGTGTGTTTGTAAAAGCTGGCACGGCTGCAAATATATTAAAGCGTATGTAAAGATATTAGGGACAAGGCTATGAATCTGTCTGTACATGCGATCTTGGAGGATCCTCTGCCATCCCATTATTATGCCTTTCCCGGAATGGCCAGTTCTATCTAGCCTCGGCTGCTGCCAATCCTTTCTAACCTCTCAAACATTAATTACCACAACCTCTCGCCCGACAAACAGCTTCCATCTTGACAAGTTATTCATTCTTATTTTCAATTTTATAAACTTATTTGCCATAGCTGAAGAGAAGCAAATCTGCCAATTGGATGTGATAGGTCATTTGTTTCTCTCACTATAAGTGGGGCATTTCTGGAATTATGATTGTAAAGGAACAGCAGTTGCACTTGTTGCAAAAGCCATTATGTTATATGCCCATCCCAAGATTGTTCCAGCTCAGTTTGGGGCAGATGCATTTTTTATCATTAATTTTAGATTAACTGCCTTTTATGACTTCATTTCCTTCTACACTATGTAAAAAAAAATGTCCTCACTAATTCGTGCTGTATCCCAAGAAGTAGTTTGGAAAACCATGTGAAAATTCCCGATGCCATAATCTTGGCCGGTGTAGTGTGCCTTTTATTCAACTTGAACTGTTGCATTAATTTCACTCATCCATCTATTTCTCCCTACTTCGTAGGCATTATGGATATGGCTGCTTTATAAAGTATTTTTATGAGACAGCTTAGGCTTTTTTGTCCAGCTATAATGGCGAGTGGCCTTTGCAAATGCCTAGGAGTCGTTCCTCAGTTTCCCCTTCTTACCCCTCATTTCACTTCTTCTGTATGCCTTTCCAGCCATATCCTCTCTAATGAACCTAAATCTAGCATGTTAAATGGAACCAGTCAACTATGTCATTGACGATGGAGCAGCTAGGACTGTCTGCTATTGGCCCCAAAGGCACAAACACTCCAAGACGATAAGTCTGAGGCATTAGAGGCATTCACAGCATTCAAGTGCAAACAACATAGACCCAAGCAGGCAAACGCTTACCTGAGAGAACCCTAAAGTATCAATGCTAGCATGACCCCACAGACAGATTTGCCCATGCGTGGGCTGTGGAGGACGGATAAAGTTACCAAGTGAAAATATGCATTTGGACCTTTAAATGTAGCTGTAGTTGAGAATGGCACTGTACTAGAGATCATGAGGAGAAGGACATGCGCGGCGGGAGACCATTCTTTAGATTGCACCACTCTGAGCTTCAAAGTTCTCAGCTTCAGGATTTTGTTTAGAATCTAATGGCTTTGGAGTGTGAGCGCTCCCAGTAACATAAGTGGAAAAGCACCGTAATATAGGACCCTACATGGCAATCCAAAAAGCACACACACTTACAGTTGCACGCGCTAGCACGCACACACGGCGTGTCAAATCTCTGACTGAAGTCCAATATATCCCTGACAAACCCATTAAAGGTGCTTCATACAACAGCCTCTCACAGAATACAGAGAGGGAAGTGAGAGCAGAACGGACTGAGAGGGAAAAACAGAAGAAGTGGTGTGTATTTGTTAGGTGTTAAGAGCTAAAAGACATTCTCATGCCCATTTATACTATTATTCCCCGAGTCAGTTATGTTTTTGATAGCGACGCATACAGCTGTTACACGTGTTTGCTCATTAGGTTTAAGACTTGTAGGAGGCAGAGCAAATTAGCAGGAATTTTGAGTGAAGCGTCCTCAAAATTGCTGAATGCAGACATTCATCTTCCTGTCGAAAGTGTACTAAACTGGTTTTAACATTAACAGAACAAAAGAAAGACAAAATATTTCTTTGTAACTTACTTATCATTGTGGACTGATATGCTTCTACTTCAAAGTTGGACTCTGTCTACACCGACTCATTTCTGTCGTGTCGCAGCCAGCGTAATAAAGAAAGAAGGTGACTCAAACATGCAATTAGCAACTAAAGTGTGAACCTCGGGGGACAACACTGAAATAGCTCACATGCCAGACAATACAAAGATTTTAGGCCCTGAACTTGTTTAACATTAACACTTCAAACATCACAATTTGGTAGTGTTTATACAACTAAAGTAGACTTTTAAATGATATGTCAAACTGAAACAAATCAAACCATTTCTACGTTTTATGGGACTCAAATTAATTGTTTGGCAATTCCCATCCAGATCGCTTATTCTTAGTAGGGTCACAGCATACATTAGGTGAGAAGCGGGGTACACCCCAGACAGGTCGCCTGTCGATCACTGAGCCACATGGAAACAAAAGACCACACACACTAACATTCATTCCTTGGTATTTTAGAGTCTCCAATCAGCCTAACATGCAGGCTTTTGACTTTGGGAGTCGACCATCTCACAACACACCACAGGAGGAAGTACCCAGAGTCAACCCACTAATACACGAGAAAACATGCAAACTCCATGCAGAAATCTCCCGGGGAACCGTCTTGTGGTGAGGCGACAGTACTAACCCCCACACCGCCGTGCAGCCCTTATCCCAGACCTTTTTTGAAAAAACTCAAGAATTACCCAGACGAGAAGGGATTCAGTAACAATCGAGAATAACCTCAGTGGGTGACATGGATCTCATGTATGAAGTAAAAGAGACATAAACTTAAAAAATGTGCTTATTTTAAAGTTGCACAGTTCACCACTCGAACTGGCAACAATTTTCTTTCACCTGAATAGTTTTTCATTTGTTTCAGTGGACAAGTCAGAAAAAGTCCAGTGCTGCCGGACATAAAACGGAACATCCTACCACCTATCCAGGTGTGCCCTCCGACACCTGTAGACTGTGAAAAGGAGAAGCATAGTAATTAAAAGGTGGCAGAATTCATACCAAGCGTTATTTTAAAAAAACAAAAAGATTGCGGATTACACTAAAACTTCACTTTGATGCAATTCCCCATCCTGAGCGTGCATTAGGCAACGACTGAGAGAAAAAAGGAAAATAACTCTTTCTATCTGTCTGGATGGGCCATCTGTCTGGACTGGCTGGGGATTAAGAGGACGGGATGGTGGGAACAACAAGCACCTAGACACTAGACCAGGAATACTTTCTCTAACAGGCACAACTGTCAATGTGTCAGATGTGCACAGAGAGTAAAGACACTTTCCACTCCTAGGTTTACAGTATTTCTTTTTGTCAAAGTATGTATGCACAAGGCGGGCAGCAGCGAGAAATCAGCCTTAAATCTGATGCGGCATATGCATCCTGCACAGTACTGTTCGAGTATGTGCGCTAACAGCTGTTGCTAAGTCGTTTAAAGGAAAGACTGCATGGCGCGGTGCTGTAAACAATAGAGTTAGTGTAAAGTTTTCAATTTCTCCAGCCCTTGGCTTCATTTTGGACCCTGGTCAGACAGGGCTGACTAACAAGCTCGAGTTCGTATTAAACTTTTCGGCTACCTGTGTGATTTGAGCAGAATACTTAAGCGTCTCAAATTACTCCACGGGTCAACGATTCAAGATAGTAAAATGTAATATTAATATTCTCTGCTCCTTTAGTGGCACACGTTCCAGTGTAGAGGACTGTACCAAGAAAATAGTGTTATTCTCAGGGCCTGTTTTTTATTTTCAACAAATGGATGATTTAAACCACCCGCGTACATCATTATTCTTTAAAACTGTTTTTTTATTATTTTTTTTATTTTTTTATACAATGTTTGGTTGTGTTTTTTCCACCAAAATAAAAATTGAACCTTGAGAAATCCATTTTCTTTTCACATCCTTCATACTGCTTATTGAGAATAATTTTCAATGACCAATTTCTGTGTTGTCAATAATCAGGCGAACGTTTCATGCATGTTTCATGGTTAAAATTCCTTTTTCTGAGGTTGCATTAGATAATACAAATACAAATTCCAATCATCTTTTATTTCATTTTATCATCTTGAGCAACTTTACATCCAACTTAAAAATGCAACCCACAGATGAAAAAATTTAGATAAATTAAACTGTTCCAGTCAAAGTTAATTAATTAATGTGTCTCGTGTTTTGTCTACTTGGTGTATGATACCAATATAAATCTCTTTCCCTCCCTTCTCACCCCGTTTTTGACATTTTAGCCTGAGGAAATGAATCTTCTCTGGCATTTATTCACTGCTCCAAGGTTGCACAGCCCTATAGCTGCTGTCATTTGCACTTTTTAATGTGTGTAAGTGTTACTCTTTTCTGTTTACATAAACAATTGCTGGCTTTCCTCTAAATCGACAGGATGACAGAAAAAAAAAAATTGCTGCAACATCCCTCAAAGTTTCCCCTCAGTGTAGAGTTATGGCCTGCACACACATATAAAGGCAACGCATGTCGTACACCTAAAGCAAGCCAAAGCCTACAGTGTGTCACCTCTGTCATGGTGTTAATTAGACAGTGTCACCGTCTGTCCCCAGTGACATTTATTGCACATTTGAATATTTTACCCAGACAGATGGTAAGAATGTCAAGGCATGACACTGAGTTATTAAGCCCTGGCCCTCTACGTCTGCGACAGAATGCAGGCCTTGTCAGCACTCGGCCGTTTTAATAACTCTCTGACGGTAGCGTGGAAAAAGTTTGCCCTGACTCCTGCCGCTGCTGCGAGCTCCCGGGGCGTAGGTGCAGAAGCCAGCACGCCGTGCCCATGTGCGCCCGAGCAGGTGCACACCGACCAGCGTGAGCTGGGCTCCACCGGATGAAGATTAAGAGGAATTCCCTCTGCGAATAAGAGAAACAAGTAGCATTGCTCTGTGACCTCTGTGCCGGCGTTATCCATCTGCAGACTGCCATGCCGTTTTTTTTTCTTCTAGTTTTTTCTTTTGCCGCGAGTGACCTTCACCCACGTTAACACGCTGTCTCACATGCACGGCTGAGCATAGCTGTTAACTCTAAACTTAAGATGTGACACCACCACTCTATGGTAATGCTTCCCTTTCACTCTTAAGTATTGTGCACTTGACTCGTGGTATTGTGTGAAATCAAAGCCCTTACTACTTCAGCTACAAACCTTCAAAAATATATATTATAATGACCTGAATAACGTTTTGATGCAACCTGCAGCTATAAAGGCAGTGAGACTTGCTTCATTTATGTTCCAGCGCGTATGTTAGATCTTAATCAGGGCACGATCAATATGTCGCAGATTTGTGAATGTAAAGCTATGGAAAGAATCCCATTGGCAAAATTCCATTGGCAAAATCCCATTGGCAAAGAATTCAATCTAAGGTTGAATTCAAGAGAAGTGAATATCCACAGCAAACCGTCTATTATGTCTGAATAGGATTTTTATATTCATCAGAGGGGGTTATGTTACAGTTGCTGCCATTTAAATACCATCTGATTAACACTAATTTACACCTTTATCTCCTGCTATGATTTTACAGCAAAAAGAAAAAACTATTAGAAAACCTGTTATCCAGCTCATTATATAAGTTATGTACTAAGTGGTCGTTTTTGGGGTTCTCCACTTCTGTTACGGAAGTACAGTGAAGTAACATCATGTTACCATTATGTTAACATTATGCCTACCCAAAAACACTGCTTGGCAATATTAGGAACTTGGATGAGAGTTTCTTATTTTCCATCTGGCTTCAAGAAAATTTTACCTTTTAGAGAGCCAAACTTGAGAGGGACATAGAATTAAACTCAGCCCACTTCTCAACACTATTGCATGCTACATTTGCCAGACGACCCACTTTCACTCAGGATTATGGTGTAACATTTGAAATAAATAACTGTCCGAGAACAATTTCATTGGTTATTTCTTGCATTGCTCAATTGGCATATTAAAAAAGAAACAAAACAGTGATTCAAGTTTATTGTGCAACTTGGGACTGATGAAAAGAACCTCCAGGAATACCTGCAATAGCTGTGGCCTCGGACCAAAATGGGCTCTTATGGAGTTGGTGGGGAGCTTGAGCTGAGCTTTAGATTTGGAGCATATTTTGTTACCGAGTGCTGTGGATTTGAAGGTCCTTTAATAGAGATAAACACTTGGCAAATATTGATTTTTCGGCATTTTATGTTGAGTGTACACTGAAACAAGCCGGCTGCACATAAAGCAGACCCCTCACATTCACTGCTGGTGAATAAAATAACTTTATACTCCTCAGCTGCAACAATGTGAGTCTATAAAATAAGTGTGTTTGTCACTCCAAGTATATCCATCCTGCTGTCACCGTGTCCCATTCCCACAGCTCATTCTCATCTTGCCTGTCATTTCTCCCTTGAGTTTTTGAGCTTTGTGTAATTACCCCCATTTGTTTGCACCTTGGCTCTAACTGCCTGTCGTCTCACAGCCAGCTTGTGTTCACAGTTAGCACTATTGTGTGTGTGTGTGTGTTTGTGTGTGTGTGTGCGTGCGTGCATGTTTGAGAGCTTGCATGTGCCAATCAGTCCATGGCAAATACGTGTATGACAGGCAAGAGTATGCAAGAGTGAAAGCGTGTTTCTCAACACATGTGTGCATCACCCTGGGCCCACTCTGGCAGACACAGTGAGACAGAGTGAGGGACCTTGTCGTTCCTAATCCCTTTGTTTTGAGTCAGATTAGAGCTCTGTGAGGCGTTCGCGAGGCCTGCAGAATGTGGATTTAAGGATTAGTCTAATAAACAGAGGCTCTGTGGCACTCTGCAGCCCAGTGTGGAGATTACACAGGCACGAAGAGCAAGGAAGAGAGAGGGATGAATTTCTCCCAGCTCCCCCCCTCCCCATCCGTTCATTTCCATCCTGACAAATGAGAGGATGAGAAAGGAGACGTAAGGGAGAAAATTGAAGGTGGATGAGATCTGTTCACAGTTCCTGATCAGTGTGGCAACTTTCATCCGTCTCAACTCCCTGCAGGGACTAGAACTGTGAGTCACATACAAAAACCTTGGGATATGTAACTCCGAGTCTGTTCTCGTGTATGACCTCGGCAGCACTACATAACTACTGTACTCAGGCTGGCTGATCGCAAGGGATGCTCCCTCATTCAAATACAATACTCAGCAAAGCACAGGCAATGTACAGAGGAAGTATTTCAAACAAAAAAAGAATTGTAAGAGGAAAGTAGCAAAAAATCTAAACTATTTAGCCCACAAAGAGTCATGCCTCGTGTGCTTTTCTGCAGTATTTTTGCTTTTGGTTCTTTCACACAACAGTATAACAACTTGCAGGCACATACAATCTGATTGAACTGGCTGAATAAAAAAGAATATGTCTCCTTTTATATTGGTAAGAGTGCTTATTGTTCTGTGGCAGTGCAGATGAAAGGCAGCCTAATTTGTAAAACACACTATGCACACTTATTATGTGCTCACTTGCTAATGAGGGCCTAGAAATTAGATACGGGAGTTTTCTGCACATCACTGCACTCTGGAGCTATATTTGGACATTCAAACCCAAAATGTCCACAATAATCAAACAATCCCTGCAGTTGTCATGTAAATATGACAGTTTCATATTTTAGTGGCAATATGATTCCTTTTTCCTATTCCCATTTGCAATTAGGGGAAACAATTTCTCTTTAATCAAAAATGACTTTAATGCTCCAGCCTCAAAACAATTCATGTCGAAAATAAACATGCCAGCAAACGGTCACAGAGCCAGAAAATACAATGACCCATCACATTTAATATAGGCAAGTGATTTTTACCTATTTGGCAGTCAAGTGGCAGATGTGATGAGGGTGTGTGGGACAGAGGGAGAAAAGAGAGATGAAAAGTGTTTCCTGTCCCGCACCACCCCTCCTCTCAGCCGTTGGCTCGCAGAACCTCTTGGAACCGAAATGGACCACGGTTTCCAGTTGAACTGGAGCCATCCAAGCCTGCCCATAACCACCCTTATGCCATACATGCAATTACATACATGTATGTTGGTGTGGCTTTTGTATTTGCACACGCACTTTCAATGCCACACAAGATTGCAGACATGATTTATGACTCTTGGACTCGCAGTCAGAGCCAACTACATGCAAAGCCCACACCAGGCTGGTTTGTGTGTGTGTATGTGTGTGTGTCTCTGTCTGTTTGAGAAAGAATAATAGAGGTCAGAGAGCATTATCAATGCAGCTACGTACAGGAATATCTATTCATGCTGATACAAGTATATAACAAAAGCACACAGATCTGTCTGAGTATGAAAAGTCACAATGACACAGCCCACACACACACCTTACATATTATATCCATACAGTTGCATTTTATGTACATAATGAGACGTTTGTTGATTAATTACAATGCTTCCCTGTGTGAACTGTTCATTATACCCAGAGAAAAAAATCAAAGACAATAGAACAAATTGAACATTAGGATAATAAGGATTTGTTTTACTTTGGGATGTTATGTCAAGTGCATACTGCTCAAATCTGGAAATGTAATTGGATTCTCAGTTGAATTGTATGTCTAATGTTTTAATCTTGACTATGTTTGGACTTCTAGTTGGATGCTTTCGCCCGTGTCAAAATGCAAGCTGCGCTTTTTGATGGTGTGTAATTGAGTACAAGTTTCATTCAAGGATTTGTTTTTCGTCTTTATTCTTGTGCAACCTCTCTGTTCTCTGCTCCCTCCCTGTCTACTCCTTTGTTTCTCAGAGTCACTCTGCGCCTCCCATACTTTGTCTTTGTGAACAAACTGTGTAAACAACTTAATTTGAGCTGCACCACAAGAACAGTGGAAAATGGAAGCCAAATGCTTTATAGCCACTATTTCGTCTTTTGTGATAACAGGGCCAGGTTTTCAAAAGGCCATCCGTTGCTATACAAATTTCATCCAAATTAGGAAGGGGTGCGAAGACGGAGAATGAAAAAGACACCAAATGAGCTACTTCATCTCCTTTTGACTAAGATTATTAGAAGAACGAGCAAATTTTCCAGTGGAAAGACTCCATGCTGTGTTTTATCAGGCTTTTAACTGCCACTTGTGGGTTGGTTGTCATGTTTGGTATGTTTACGATTGAATTAGATGAGCAAAGTAATGGCTGAATTACAGACCCACGTAATACAACATTAGGATAACAGAAGTCAAGCCCTTTGTTTGATATATCTTGGTAGAATGAAAGTATTTTGAATGTGTTTCATTGAAAAGGTAGTGTTGTTTGTCTAAGGTGCAAGAGAATGAACTAAGCCCACACATCAACATTAAAATAATGAATTAAGAAAAAGGACTACATTCGATGCTCATGGATTAGAAAAAAACATTTTTTTTTAAAACACACGCACAACTAAGTGTTGTGCTCCAAACTCCATACAGAGATATTAATTTTCCAGAAAATGTTGAAGTGAAAAAAATGTGTGAGCATGTTTTAAAAGTCAGACATGTATGTTTTCTCATGAGTGAAACAGTGGGTACCCGTACCACTGGTAGCTATCAAAGAAAAGGTGATAAAATCTTTGGTCTTGAGGGCTGAAATCTCCTTACATTGCAATCTAATCTGCTTACCTTAGAGGTGATTGTTCTGACGTTGATCTTGAAAGACACAGCTGTCATACGTCTCATTAAATACAAAAAAGGAAAGAGCCATACAAATTTTGTTATCTGGCCTTGTGGGAAGGTTAATAGCATGTCAGTGGATGTAAAGAGAGACCGCGGTTTGCATAGAAGGACTGAGCCCTGTTTTTGTTTCCGTGTAGTTGGCTGCCGTTGGAGTCATCTGGACAGGAAGCCTCCCACAGGGTGATGGCTATGAACAGTGTCTAAGGCAGCATTTTCACATCACCTCCGTGCTTATTTGTTTGAAAATGTGCGCAGGGGCTGGATGGAGTCTTTGCTGCTAATTGTCTTTGGGTGTCTTGCCAATGCACATGTAACCATTACAAATGCAGTGAAATAATATGCAGAGTCAAACTCAAGTGGAGTGTGAGGGGCATGGTCAAAGAGCTGGGTGCGTCTGTTGCAATTTCTGTATTAGAGATTTGAGTTATGATGCAAAAAAAAAAAAAAAAACGCAGAGTACCTGAGACAGCTTCAAGCCACTTATGCGCTATTTTATCTATTTCTAAGAGATGTTTGCTTTGCTTTTCCCCCAATGGAATGTTCATTTGACAGTGTTTCAAATAGAAAAATAAAACAGGATTATTTTTCATCTTAAAGGCTCTTTTCAGGGTAATATTTCAAAGACATGCTTTTTTCTTTTTACATATTATAAATACTTATGCTTAGTTTTCTCACAACAACCACCCAGAATCAAGTGGCTCAAAAGCGTAGCCGCCCCTATATCTGATACCACGTTTAACTTCTTTCTCTTCGGTAAATGATTGCTCTGAGTTGAAAGGGAAACCATCTTGTTTGATGCACACTAATCCACCGATGTCATTAACTTCCTATTAACTGGGTGTGATTTCTAGTTACAGTGAATTTACACTGTGCCATTCTCCATATTTTTCATCAGAAGCTGTTATTTGCAAGGGGGGGAAAAAGGGGCTATTATCTGTCCCAAACTCCACCCCTATAATTTTGAAAATGAATTCTCCACCCTCCCTGTCATCTTCCAATTACATTTCTCATTCTGCCTGGATTTCATGGTCACTTCACGGTTGCCCGTGTGTCTCTCTTCTGCTTCGTCCACCTCCTTTCTAGCCTGTCAATGAAACGTTGCTGCTTGCAATTCATGTGTGTGTTTGTCTGCCTGTCGGCTGAGTCCGTCAGGTTTGTATGAATATGCATGTAGCTCACTGGTAGCAGGTCTTAAAACTACATGTGAGTTGTCCGAATTAGTATAAGCCATTATACTTCTGATAAATGAATCCTCAGTGAGATCATCTATGGAGGACTTCTTATAAACCTTGAAAAAGTCTGCTGTACATATGTTTGGATGAGGATTTAATGGACTTGTTCTTTTTGAAGATTACTTTTCCTTGAAGAAAAAATAAATAAATATATATATATACACACACACACATTGCTTTGAATTACATGGAGTCTGTGGTGCTCATTGGGCAATGCATGATCCCTGGATTAGAGAATTGTATTAAAATTCCAAAGAAATACATCAGGCAGCCTTCAGAAAAAACTTGGCCTTGGGTTAGCATACGACCTTGTACTTATAACATGCTTGGAATTGTACAGTTTAAGTGGTGAAGAAATGGTTCTTTAAAAAAAAAAAAACGTTTTTGTATCATAAGCATTCAGCGATAACAAAAGCATTTGGCTCAAAAATTTACAATTTTTAGCCAAAACATTTGTTTAACACGCTTTCTTAGAATTTCTCAATTGCACAATTGTATAAACTATGCTGGCTTCCTGTATCCATATTATGTTTTTGCAGAGTGTCTGTTGGACTATTATATGCTCCAAATTTCTGATGTTGATATATTGTGCCTTGTATTTTAAGGAGGTGAAGTTTAAGAAAAAGACGCTAAAGGTGTTTGAGACAGGAAGTAACTAAATACACGCCAGCACAAAACCGTAATAGACCATTAATTGACTTCACAGCAAAGTTCCAGCCCTAAATATGTACAGCTGATGAATAGCCACACTTCATAATCTCCAGGACAAACAGCAACGCAAATGTTAGAAAAAAATTTAAGTATATGCCAAAAAATAATGACATAGACAATAGACACATAGGCATGGCAAATTCATTTTCGTAGAACTTTTTTTTTTACAATTCAATTATAGGTTTTATTCTAAACCGTATGGCGGAGAATGGGCAGAAAACAATCCTACTACCAATTCTTCCAATTAAGTACTTTGGTATGGGGCAGGCAAAGGAGAAATCGGAGTGCACGAGATGGGAAACACAGCAGAAATTAGGCAGGATGAGGATCTGCAGCATCCAGTGGGCTGAGGGAGACCGTGACAAGCTTCCCCTCTTGGCCAGATTAACACATCCAGAGATCTGTATTTAATGATGAAGGAAGAAGAGACAGAGTCACATCCTAAATGACCGTCAAGTCCTGAAGTTTTTCCTTGCCAAAGCTTCTAAATGTCCAATTTCTAAGGTATGCGAATGACATTTGGGATTTGTAACTGGCAGGAAATTTCTTAAACACACATTGACATTTAATTAAGTACCAGCTTTGGTAATTTAGTAAATGCTTTTGTGGTACTCGGTAACTCCAAGTGTCAGTACGTGACAGGCTGGGTTGAGCTATACACTGCTCTCTTTTTTTTTGCAAGACTTCTCTCATTGTACTTCTACAATAGCTGCGTTCCTAAATCCATTCACTTTATGTGAGTTGACAGCAATACAGATGGATTCATAGGTACTTTGATTTCCAGTTCCTTTGATTTGAAGTGTTTCTACAACGCAATCATGGCAAAACATCCACCACCCTAATGCTGATGCACACAAAAACAAAGTTATATTGTCCCGTTATATTGTGCCCGCTGCGCTTCTCTGCTGTTCGCACAGCGCCAGCCAAAAAACGTCCCCGCGTTCCCAGAGCCCATATCCCACTTTATTTGTCCGTCCTCCTTTCAGGGAACAAACACATTAAGGTTGAACACCTAATAGCTTCTGTGATGGATGCCCAGGCATAATGAGCTCTTTATGAGACTTAATACCTACTGTTAATCAATGGACATAGCAGGGCACTTTTGAATACTACCTTCCAAGCATTATAAAATGAGCCCTCATTGAATAGATTGACTCACGTAATGTAACCCTTTCTCTTTCCTTTTTTCACTCTCATTTCCCCTCCATTGCAGCAGGCAATTAGCCACATCACATATTCTAAATCAAATGGCTGTTCTTCACAGACACTCTCTCCTGCTTTGCTATGTAATAAACGCTGACCAGTCTGTGAGCTATTGTGAAGGGAATACAATGGTGAGCTGCAATGCTGTGGATGGAAAATTTTCCTTGGTCTCAATCAATGGAACTATGGATGACTTATTTATTGCCGTAAATATCAGATCAAGGCAGCTGCTGGAAGTGTTCTTGTCAATTACTGCTGGTTCTTATATTGCTGTACTTTGATCTTTAGCTCTTAGTGTAAAGCATTGCTCAAGGGTGCTCCACTAGTATCAGGCTTTATTAACATCATAATTGTGTACGATCAGCATCCACAATTGTGAGGTGGCTGCGATTAAAAGCCGGTGTTTGGTGTAGAGATGCATATATGATGTCATAATAGACAGGTTCAGATAAATGACTGAGGTGAAGATATTTCATAAGCTATGTCAAGTTCAGATGTCACCATTTCTTCCTGTACTTCTGTATTTTCATCTTTGTGTGTTTACAGTTTTGCTTGTGTATGTGCGTATGCATTTGGGTGTGTTTGATTATCCCTTACAGCCTCTGAGGGAGCCAGATTCATTCTCACTTTTATAATGAGGGAGAGACTTCCAATGCCCTCAAGTCATTTCTCCTCTTCTTCCGTCCTTCCTGTTGCATCCGGCCGCTACTCTCTCTTTGTTGCCTTTAACATTGTCCTAATCTAGATTATCTATTTGTTTTGTCATGATTCCTTCAGTCTGTTCTCTGATTTCTGCTCGCTTTTGTTGTATTGATGCATCACTGACATCAGTTCAAGCTGGCTAGACCGTGTTTGAGTCACTCTGTTTTTATGTAATAGATTTGAATGCTGGCCTCTTCCATTTTTCATCAGCGCGGTCGATGGCTGACTATCTCTGTGGACCAGAGACCTGGCAGCTCTGCTTCTCCCCACAATAGCCCAACTTATCGTGCATCAATACACCAATGTGTTGTATATTTGCCTGGTTGCTCAAATGTGCATTTGCAGTGCTCCTTCTTACCTAACTCTCCCTGTATATTCTGCAGAGAGTGCAAGGCCGAAGTGAGTAACAGCAGTGTGTCCATTAATTCTATACCAACCTTTTCTGTGTTTTCCACCCTCTCTATCTTTCCTTCTTCCTATCTCTGTTTTCCAGGTGACTGAAGCAGAGACTGACATTAGGGAGGCCCTTTAGGAAGGCCCTCCATCTCTCCCCACAGCCCTCTCCTCCTTATCCTCAACGTCCATCTCTAACCCCTTCATTCCCGCCCCCACCTCACCTCCGATCCGAGCATGGATCTGAAGGACCGAAGGCACCGCTCTCTGACTAGAGGCCGTTGCTCCAAAGAGTCCCAGTACAACACCTCCTCCTTGGACGCAGACGAGTGCCGCGTGCCGACCCAGAAGTCATACAGCTCCAGTGAGACCCTCAAAGCGTTTGACCATGAGCAGAGGCTTCATTATGGTGGCTGTGTGACTGACCTGGTGCACCATGAAGCCGATGAATACTCCAGGCAAGGTGGGTTAACGGAGCAAAAGAAACCCTCTCAACTACTCCGTGATTCCGTCAGATTTGGGGCTTCCTTCATGCTGTGCTGACAGGGATAATTGAGACGATATCAGGTCATTTAAGGACACCTCCGTAACTTGTTTAATTTAATCCTGAGAGTTAGGTGGAAGCAAGGGTAGGTTTTGTGCTATGCCGTAGACCAACGATATACTTACTTTTTTACCATGAGCCAATATTAACAGCCATCGCCACTGCCAGCATGTTTGTTCACTCGCTCTCCAGACTAAGCCACTAATTAGAGGCTTCCACTTTGGGGCACAGTATCAAACTCAGACTAAACAGAACGTCAGGATTTGCAGAACGTAAACATGGACCATGTAGATGATAATGGAAGTAGAAATTTGTTTGAGTATCCGTTCACGTTTGTACATAAACCTCCTTTCACCTTCATTTTGCATGCATGTCTAGCAATTTTACTTTCATGCAGAGCCTCCCAACCAATGTTCAAAACAAGCACAAGTTAGACATCATAAACATGCTAATCATTAGAATAAGTGTTTTCCTGGCCTCAAGTGAGGAATACTTGAACTGGCTTCAAATTTGAAAGTCTGTCCACCATACTTATAAAGTTTGTTCACTTAGCTGTTTTGAATTTGAAATAGTGAGTTTACGGAGTTCTATTTCAAAGTAAGGTTTACATTATGTACTTCAACAAAATGTTTGGAATGTTTCATCTTCATCTAAAACTTATTATAGTTGACTATGCTTTTTTCAGTCTTCCACCATCATTCCCAGATATCGGCCTCTTTGCTGAGCCCATAATAGACAGTAGCTCCAGCTACAATCATGGATCAGCTAAACAAAAGTAACATTTTTGCTCAATTAAAGAAAAAAGTGAGCGTTGAGCATGAGTTTCTTGTAGGTGCCCTTAATGAATGACTTCCTTATGTAAATAATGAGGGCTGCTAACTGCAGTTGAACTAGAAAGCCTTCCAGTGCTTTGTTTTGATCAAACATAAAGTAGACCTCATCTGCCATACATTGCACACACAGTGTTACGTAACTATGGAAATGGTTTCAAGCTCTTTTCAAGGCAGTGTTTGTGTTTTTTAAAGGGCTTTGTTGAGCTGTTAATATAATCAGATGCTCTAAATGGTGCCAAAGCAGACCTTTTAGCACTGGCAAGGCTCTCATAATGAACTTCTGTATCCCCCCACGAGCAAGTTTGCCAATAGGCCGATAGGTCATTTCTAAAGGGATGGGTCAGCTCTGATAGTCGTCTTTAAAACGTGTGCCTGTGTGTGCGTGCTTGTGTTTGTGTATATGTGTGTGCATGTGCATAGCTTGTAAAGGGACATGAAACAGAAAGTATTGATTCTTGGCTAGTGAAAGGAGTCAGACTCAATGGGATTGATCTCTGCTAAGCTCTGTTTTCTCTGCATGGACACAGACAGAGGGGAAGCCAGCTCAAAGCAACACTGTAATGTGGAGCGTAGGGTAAAAAGAAAAAAGAACACCAAAACCCACCTGAAAAATAAATAAAGGTACAGAGCAAAAAAGTCCTTGATGGTATTTTCCAAATGGAACACTGTCATTATGGCTTGAAAAGGGAAACTTGCTGCCAAGGTTTCATGTCCTGCTGTGTGTGGTTTCGAGAAATTACAGAAATGGATCAATCTGACTGTAGCTCATGGAGGAAAATATTCAACAGCAGTCTCTCAAGGGAGCGACGCGTTTTAAAGAATAGAGTACAACAAAAGAACATAGTGCTTCGAAGGCAAAGGTAACAGCAGAAAATTGAGGATTGATTGGCAGAATCCACGATAGACTAAAAGTCAGTGGTGTGTGTTGCTGAGACACACTCCGGTGCTGCTCTGAGCTGACCTCACACCAGGCAAGAGCTGGTCGATACCACAGTCCTCTCAGCCTATCGGCTTCATCGAAAGCCCAGAGCCACAGATGCATCGTGGGAAGTGTGGCCACAGGAGACCAACAGTGTTGCAGCACCATATGGACTGTGACACTATGGGAGGAGGAGGAGTGTTGGAAGGATGGGGAAGGAGAAGGAGTTAGTGAGAAAGATAGTGTGAGAGAGGCAGCACATAGAGTTTTTCATAATCTTTCAGATACATATTTTTGTAGCCAATGCAGGAATGAAACTGTCTTTTCTTTAGAATAGCTTGAAGTTTGGGAGATTGTAAATGAGGACATTTTGTTTGAGAAATGGAAATGTAGGAGAATGATTTAATAAAATATTCCCTTTGTTCTATTAAGCATCTAACAGATGGTTTGAAGGATATATTTGTATGAACTGGACTGGAATATTAGTTTTTAATAGCTAATGGGACCACATAAAAATATGATTCACTTTGATTAAATTGCAATACTGTTTTTGTTGTGGTTGGATGAGCTATCATTGCATTTATGACGATTTCTGGGAAGTTTCATGGCCAACTAAGGCTATTCTCAAAGTATTATTTTAGATTTACTGTACTGTGATGTGTTAATGCACATTGACTTGCCCTTATAGCTGCCATAGGATTAATCTTTTATCAGGTTCAATCATCAATACACATAACACAACACAAACACAGTGAGTTTGATATTCCTGAAAGGCTAATTAAGACACTTACATTGGAGAAGACTGATAAATATTCATGCAATACTGATATTTGCATAGACTTTTTTTTTTCTTTAGACATCTTCATTATACACATTCTAATCCTATAAGCACATATACTACATTATCTAATACTGAAGGTTAATAAAGTCAGACAAAGCAGCAAGTTGGGATATAGCCCATGTTGGATGGAAAACATTTATCTTCTATTAATAACTTTACATTTCCAATTTTGCAGACAGGTATATGATTAGATTTGTTTGTTTTTTGACAACTTATGTGCTAACTGAAACGTGACATACTTTAGCGTTGAGTCTTAGGGAAGGTGTAAAAAGAATATCCTCATATTTAGGCATGTTAAGTTCACTAGAGTTTCAGTGTTTTGAGCTATATATTCAGCACAGAAAAGGAGAAAAAAAATCTCCTTTCTACAGTATACTTAAAGTGAATTTTAAGCCTTTCATGAGTGCAACACGCTTGCATTCTTAATGAATAAGTCTCTATGCAATGCTATCCAATATCTGTAGTATTATAGCATGCTAATACGCCCACTATACAAACATCAAACATTTCACTTACTATTTATTCTACGTCTGTTTGAAATATTACATAAAGTTTTGTTCTCAAACAATGCACAGAAAAACACTGATACAATCAGTCCACTGCACCCCTTCGAATCACCACCTACATATTCAGGTTAGTTCAGTTATATAAGTTCACTTGACTACTGCATCCAACAGAGGCATCTGACCATTTCTGACTATTCTTACTTAGGTTATATGGCTTTAAGGCTAAAATATATCAGCCCTTTCTAGTTTTCTGCCATATCAATCCATATTTATGTACTGTGTGTCCACAGTGTTTCTTTGGATCAACGGCGCTTTTTGAACGTGTCTGCATTCCCTGAAAATTCTTCTGGGTTAAATAACGGCAGAGTAACAGCTTCATTAGCCCACAACTTGAGAAAAACATGTTTATTTCAACAAACAAAGACACTTCCATGCCTTCACATGGGGTTGTGATAAGACAAACTGAATACCGTAATCACACAGGATTTAGCAAGTCCTAGACGAGCCCAGCGTTCGCTTTTTGTGAGAATCTTTTATGAAGTTAACAAACTCAGTCAATGGAGGTGAGCCCAAGCTTCAGCTGTTTCATTAATCTATTTTACTAAATAAAGAAAACTACACATGATATTACTTTGTAAGGCAGCTGGTTTTGTTCTAGATCTGTGAAGCTGCTAATCACAAGGGAATCCCAGCTTCCAGAATACAAAGTTTGCAGTGTGAGATATGCAGCTATTTCTGATCAGTCAGTGTCATGTACTACAGTTAATGATTAGCTTTCTGGTGTGACGACAGCTCATTGAAGAGGTCAGGATTAACAGCATCAGTTATGGTGGAGACAAACTAAATCTTTAATAATAGAATGATAGAAAACCATGCTGAGAGCTGAGGAAAATGTGGGGCTTCTCTTCTCTTTGCAACTGACTTTTGAGCTAATTAGTAAAAGGTACCTCGTGAAAGAACAAACTAGCAAATGAAAACAAACCTTAAGCTGAGTTGATTTGTGTTTGGAGAATGTACATAGGAATAAATGAGTGGAAAACATTTCCACTAATTTACAGAAAAAAACTGTTTGCTTGTTTGAAATATAACTTGACACCTGTAATGGGGAATGAAGAGACTTGCAAATATATCTAGCCTGGAAAATATCAGAATAACTTCAGAGCAGCAATTTGCAGCCTGGCTTGGAATACAGTTAAGTTGCTGAATTGGCTGAAATCTTCCCAGATATGTTACAATTTCATGTATATATCTTGAGATGAAAGCCATTCCTCGGGATGCTGTATCTAAATCTTCCTGAGCTGGATGCCTGCTGCAGTTTCTTGCCTTATTTCCTCTCGTAAGGAGTAATTTCCATAAGGACGGCAACTTCTTTGACTGAATTACAACGACAAGCTTCGTAATCAGTTAAACAGGAGAATACGTCGCTTTTTGCCCTTCTTTTTTTGAATTTTCTCTTTTTTGCTTCTTTCACTTCAAATTTTCTTTGCAAGTGATCAGAAAGCCAACTAATGACTGATAATATACAGGAGAGGTTTACGGTCTCGCGCTGATTAAAGGTAAAACGCTGTCGGAATGTCCAACACATTTTGTAACATCAAAACGTGTGATTGAGCTTTTGCAGATATGTCAGGCTGCGTATCTTCATATATCTGCACATTATAGATAAGCACTTTTTCAATGTTGTGTGTTTTCGGTGTTCCAAACTAGCTGTCTATAAATGCTCTGCAGAGAAATTACAGTCAAAGCTTAGGTGGGTCTTCCAACAGACCCCCCACATTCATTGCATCTCAACTCCACTGTTTCCCTATTAAACACTTATTACTTAGTCTGCTAGGATAAGCACAGCCAAATGACACATTCTTCTCTCAACATAACAGGCAGCAGCCTGGAAAGCTCATTACAAGTGTTCGCTATTTAACACCACAAAGCAAAACATTTCAAACCGTCGGTGATGCCAATAACGCACTAATCTAACCCCCACAAAACTCAGAGGCTTTTTTTTTTTCCGTTTTCTTTTGGCTCCATTTTACACACACTTTAAAACTCCAACTAGTTACAAACACTTCCATATGTTTCGTGGGTTTTACTTAGTGGTGTAAATTACTGCTAAACCACTAGTATAAAAGACAAATAAACAACAACAAACAACAGTTTGAACTCTTACAAGTCCTGTTGTCTATTTGTCTTTTGCCTTTCTGTCCTTCTAGATTTTCACCTCACACTGCAGCTTTTGTCTCAATTCAGGCCCTTCTGCTGCTCCTGTTTAGTACATCCCTGGGGTGTGTCATCCCTCCAGGTCCACCTCCAGACAGCAGGCATTATCACAGCTGCTGCAGTCCCTAGTAGCTTTGGCCTTTCCTTTGAAAGCATCTAAATGAGCCCTTCTACATTCTCATCCGCTGTTTGCCCCCAGGGCTGGAAAGCACACTGAGAATCCACCACCCACTTGTATACCTTCCTGCCCAGACAAAGCTCAGCATCGTCTACTGTCCCCTCTCAATTGTCTCTCCCTGTCTGACTCTCACTTTTTTTTTCTCCCCGTCTTTTATGTCCTTTTTTGCTCTTCCACCACACCTTTCATGCCTGCTTTCTCTTGTCACACTTTTTTTTAACCCCCCCCTTGTTCCCTCACCCATGCTGTTCCTGCATTGTTGCTTTAGTGGTCATATCACACATTTGTTATGTCTGGTCTCTCTATGGATTCTTAGCACAAGTGCGTTTTTTTTTTTTTCAGTCACACTTTGTCCTTGCTGCGAGCGGTATAGTTTGGAACTTTCATCTTTTGACAAACATTGAAATGTGCATGCATGCATTTGTAGAAGAAAGATCTCTGTACCCACTGCATATACATTCTGTAGTGCCACATTACTCAATTTGTATTCCCCCTTCTCCTTTTGCTTTGATGTTAGAAGTGACTACAGCGGCCAGGTTTGGCTTTGTCCAAAAGTTCTGCCAGACCGCTATTCATATGCCGGCGGGATTGCCTCTGCAGTCCACAGTGATGACTGAATGGCATGGAAGAGATAGGTTTCTACCTCCTCAGCCCATTCCATTCTTTAGCGAGACTTGCAAGTATCTTCAACACAGCAAAAAAAGAAAAGAAAAAAAAAAACTAACCCTAGTCTAAAGAGGGTAAAAAGAAAAACTCCAACTTTTGTGTGAGTATTTGTAGGATCTTTTGTATAAGACGAACTGACCCTGGGAAAAAAAAACTTTTGATGAAGTCTATTGTGTGATAAATGTAAGGTTGTTGACCATTTGAAGTCTCTCTTTAACAAGAGAGATACTTCTACAATGCCGCTGTCCTCCAGAAGATACTGCACAGCTACAACACTGAGCATTATGATATTTTGCAACTTATTCTAAAATAAGCGTGTCCTGCAGGCGCTTTGCCTTCACATTTCTGTGTCACTACACAAAAACTAACTTTGAAAGTGATGTAAAACTCTCAGTTAAGCTCAGATTAAATTAATCAAATTTATATATTCTGCATTATGGGGCCCTATCAACCACAAAACAGCTGAATTCCTAATAAAGGTTTACACATATATACGTACATCTAAATATTCTAAGGCTTTACTATAAACTCCATGTCTTGGCAAGTCACATTAACTGTCAAAGAAGAAGTATGTATTTTCTGTCTAAAGCGCTACAAGCCAGCATAGTAGCACCAACGACGAGGGCTACAGTGTACTGGCATGCTGGATAATACAGAGGCTTCGATTTGTATGCTCCCTGTGTCGTGCACGCATGCTCTTGTGTTTACAGTCAAACTGGACTGCTTCTCATCGAAGAGAGAACAAAGCAGCTGCATGCCATTAAAGATAAATGTCGATGAGATTATTTACAATCCCATCCCTCCGATTCCCTCCATGTCTTTATCTTTGCGGCGATCGGTGCCCATGCCAGCTGCCGACACCAACCGGCATCCCATAGCTGAAGCAATAGCAAAGTGCAGTGCTGCTGAAGAATATCCCGGGGCCGACTTCACACAGTCCTCAATGCACTCCCACACACCCCATCCCTTCACATGCTCTTTTAGATATGAAACTGTTAGGCAAGTTTTTATGTGTGACCTAAAGGCAAGGCGACTCAAAGTAACTGTGTTTTTAGATGGACACTGCGGATACTGGTCATGTCAAAGGGGCACAATTTACCGATGTGGAACCTTTTTAACGTCCACATTACAACCCCGTCTTTATACGCTGTTTTTAAAAGAGACTGAAAAGGAATATTAGTTGTTTAGAAATTATGTACGTGTCTGTCGGAGCCTGGTGCGCTCCTATAATTAACGCTCAAATTGTCCACCAAAGCAGAGAAGAGCAAAAAATAATAAATAAAATGGTCCCACTTACTTCGGCAAAACTAAAAGTGCAAGCTAGTGTCATGCATGTACAGAAGCACAGAATGTGTGACAAATGAGACAAATAATATGACGAGGCTTAGGAAATGCATGCCAAAGGTGGTAGCCACTTAGCACCGATGCTAGATCCAATTAAAAGTTACACACACACGGGCACACACTAATATTAGGTAGCAAACGAGACAATTAATCGGCAGAGTCCAGGGAGATGCCTGCTGATATCTGCAATCTAGGAATAAAGATAATTTATCCGACAGTTTTGTGTGGATTTTGTAAGAGTTGAGCTAATCTATGTTTACTATGGAATGACCCTTTTTGACTCGGCTTTGGCAGCTTTTGATAAATGAGGCAGATTGTAAATGTCACTGTTATCAAATGTTTTTTTTTCTTTCACTCTCTCTGCGGAGTCACTTGCTTCCTGAGCTGTAATTAAACAAGCTACAGAATTTCCTTGAGTTTGAGTGCTCCACTGTATATCACATTCCTTAATGAAGTTTGTATATTCAGGTTATTATTGAGTTGCGTCTTTCATTGCTTCTGTCAAAAGCATACTATTGGATTTTCTTTTTAAATTACATAAATATGTCCTTGCTGTGTGTTGCAAAATGGTTTACTATGAAGGAAGGTCAACTAAACCAGGTTTTCTTTGCATACTGACTTAGAAAAACCTAAGCCTACTTACAAGGAGATCACTGAACTATGGTCATGAGCTCTTTTTGCACAGCTAAACTCCTCTTGAGACTCATATTCTCTCGTGGCTTGAGATTGTGCATTTTCTTATTTTTTAAGAACAGACTAGCCAGCAAATTTGGAGCATGTTTGTCTCAGTTGAATTCCTTTTTTTTCTATTTTTCTTTTTTTTCCTTACCCCTAAAGGGAAATTATTTTGCATTGGTAAACCACATTGGTACAGATATTATTGTTGCTGGTAGCTAAGAAAAGGAAAACAAGGCAGAAATAAAAAGTAATTGAAATTTCACTGTTAAACTTTCCGAAAGTGTTAGGGAACTTTTAGTGTACTTAAATACTTGGTCACCTGAGTCAGAGAAATTTAACAGCAGCAGATTTTTTGTTTTTGTTTTTTCTATGCATTTACTCCCCAAAACCACAGATGCAATGTGCTTCAGTCAGTACCTTGATTCTCCTCCTGTGTATGTAAACTGGAACCAGCTCAGGGACCGAACGAAGCTGGAACCGTAGCTCGACTCAACTGTGCATGTTACCGTGCCGACTAAAATTCTGACTTTTAGCTCAAAATAGCTCACTAAGCCAATAATCTCCTTTTGCACAATCCCTCCAGTCTGAAGAAAAGATTATGGTATTAAAAAGCAAAAGGACAGACAAGGCAAAGAATTTTTCTTATTAGAGCATATGAAGAGAGACATAGCCTTCATTTGTTTAAAACCTCGTGACTCGTGTCTCATACATCCTCTTGGTAGCTTTTACATGTGCTTGGTGGATTGATATGTTTTGACCAGTGGAATGCATTAGAAGTAGATAGCAGAAATATTCTTGGAGACATAGGCCCAATATGCAATAGTTATTTTCTGAAATTGTTGTAGAATTGTAGAAATAGATTATCATCAACACAGAAGTGTCAGTGTTACAACTTATTCTGCAGAAAAGCTGCTACTTTGCAACTTCCGTGTAGCTAGGTGATTGTTGACAGTGTCGCAGTGTCACCTGGCTTTTCTTTGTGTGTCAGAGCTTCATTATTCTGTATGACTCTTCATTACTTTTCTTTGCTCTCAGTTAAACTAAATTTAAATCATGATTTGTATACATTTTTTGCGTAAATCAGTTTAGTTATTGGGCCCAAAAATAAAACGCAGAGAGGAGCCAAACTAAATGTGTGTCATTTTTTATCATGGAAGATCTAATTCACAATTCTCTTTCAATCTATGAGCAGAAATGTAACATACTAGCAGCCCATCTGTATTGTGGGTTGTATGTTCTCTTCTTCTCAACAGACAGCTTTAGAGTAACGCTGATTTTTTTTTTTTTCAATGTTCAGATGTTAAATCAGTTTTTAGCTTTCGTGTTAACTATTTATTTCCCAGGATTCCAGAGAGTCCTGTGTTGTATCAGCATTGTTTTGTCAGCGGATGTGCACAACTCCACTGTTACAGCCAGGACTTAGGTATGTCTCCTCATCAGTAGGTTTATCTCTGGCCTGCTGTTCATGGATGAGAGGTGTTTCACCGCCCAGAGCCACTTTTTTTTCAGTGACAAGACCTCCTCCACAGTGCACGGTGTTGTGTCATGTCCTGTCATGTTGTGTCCTGTCCGACTTCGACTACTTTCCTTTGGGCAGGAGTGGAACTAGCTCAGGATTGGATGACATTTGGTCTCACCTATTTTGGTCTCTTCATTAGGAGGTGCAAAGGCCCCCATGGTTCAGGCAGGAACCGAAAGAACGGATGTCATATGGGATGTGTGGGAAGTGGTTGACCATGACTCTCCTATTTGGACATATTTGTGAGGTTGTTACCGCGCTGCTAATGGTGGTGATAATGACATGGCACATGCTATGGGATATGCATGCGCGTGCACGTGTCTGTCTGTGGCACGTCGGCCCAACAAGATTCACTGTCAGTGTGTGCTACATTCTATATCACAGTAAATAGGCACAGCATAACAGGTGCGACCATGTAATGACGCCAAACACTTGTTTCGGTTCAAATCAATTTAACTTATTTTTTATTTCAACTGGAATATAGAAAATATCCTCTGTCACTTAAACCAGAGCTTATTTTATTTTCTGATATAAAATGATGGTGCAAGACTTTTGAATAACACTTTTTGAATAAAATGTATTGTTTACTTATTACGGTGAAATAAATGTTTTTTTTAACTATCAGTATCACATTAACACACAACTTTTTTTTTTCTCTCTTCAAATTACATTCAAAGAACTCTTTTTTCCAGAGATCATATCCTCTGATTTTGATAAGACTAATGAATAAGATTTAGAACAAAAATAATCTTTTAATACCAATCAGCCGAGCCCCGACGCTGAAATGACTAATGAGTGCAGAGAACAATTATGGTCATCTTGTTACCATGCGATATTCCGTCATAAAGCACTGCATCATTTCTTTCTTCTTTCTTCCATTTCTTCTTTCATGCTTTTATTCCACGTCATGGCTATGTAGCGGCCTTCTTCCAGAACAATGCGACCACAACCAGCCACTAAACATGAAATTGCTCAGGACACAAAACGGCAAGCCCAAGGCTCTGGCTGTGCCTCCAATCTGATCAGATCCCAATCTAAATGAGCACCAGCTCAGTCTGACCCCATTGTGTTCGCTAAACTTTTTCTACTCAATATCTTTGAATCTGCTGTTTGTTTTAGGGTTCAAGTGCTCCTTGAGGCATTGATGCAATGGCAGCCACCAATGCCCAGGTGTGTGTTTTGTGAGGAAAGAAAAGAGATGGCTAGTGTTTAATTTGTAATTCAGGAAGTCCCATTGTGAAAAATGGAAGTTCCAGTCTCCCTAGCTGATCTGTGACATATCTCAGCTGTTGCCTTTTCCCATTGCACCTTCATATTTGATGCACAAGGTATGTAATATCTAAGCTTAATTACGACCTAATGTGAAACCCAGTGTCCAGCAGGAGATAATGACAGCAACCAAACAGTGTCTACTTGAAATTAAACTAAAATTGACTTTTTTTTTCTATCCACATCTGACTATTATGAATTTTCTGGGGCTAACAAGTAGGCTTGCTTTTTGTTGCAATTAAAAACTGAGAGAATTCCTGTGATTTTTTTTTTAGCTCCCAGAGTTGGTATAAAGGCCATCTTTATTAGCCTCATCACCCCTGATATCTGCTTGTATGCACCCTTGCAACATTCACTTTATACACTTGCTCAGCTCATCACCATGGAAACCTTGATTTGTCAAACTGTTTATCAGTATTCGCCACTGCTGCACTGTATTTATGTGTGCAGGTGTCTGGGTATATCTGAGGATAGTAAATGATGTTCAACAAACTCACAAAGTCCTTTCCTTTGTTTCAGGCAGTCGGCAGTCAGCTTTAACCTTGGTCCTTGTGTAGCATTCATTGAAGTCATTGCTAACGTGCTTTCTTCTGCTTTTTGTCTCCAGGCTGTCATTAAATCCACTGTATTGGCTTATTTTTCAGGTGTACACAGTCCTAATCAGTTTGTGTGCTCTGTCTGCATCATTTCTCTTCTCCGTCGCCCCCTCCCCGCAAAAAGTGTTTACTACGAGCGAGGATTTCATCAGTCTCCGCTTCCTCATCTTATGATCCCCATTTTCGTCATCAGCTCGCCTCACTCTCTATTTCACTCCCTTTTTTACCCCCTTATCAGCCCAAGAGGAAGTACGTTTTTATCATCTCCTCCCAGCGTAGCACCGCAGCAGACTGTGCAAGCTAAAATGCAGAACAATTTTCAGTGCTTTGAGATGACAAAGAAAAAGATTGATTTCAACAGCCGTGTATTTGGGAGATTTATTTCATTTTTTTTCACACCCAGAAACTGTGACCGGGCGGGATCTGCATCTTTTTTCACATGCTGACATGTTCTCTTTCTTTTTTCTAACTTCTTTAATCATAAACTGTTTGAAAGTGAGGAGACAAAAAGCAACTGAGAAGTGCAGCGGTTTGAAATGAGCTTAATATTGTGGCCATAGAATTATAGACACCGTGTAGCTTTGATGGTATGTGCGCAGACAGTCTCAGTACAGTGGTTATTGCTGCTATTCATTTTTTGTCATTTGGAAAAAAAATGAAAACATGTTGATACAAGAAGTCTCCACACTGACCTGTACATTCGGTAAAAGGTTTGAAAACTGTACATAGTTTTTGTAACATTGTACTTTAACCCTTGATTATTATTATTTACCATTACTCATTTCATTTCTACACAATATTACCTGGGAAATCAGTGCAATAGGCATAGATTTAAAAGAAATACATTGAATAGACTAAATATGATATACAGTATAAATAGTGACTGAGCTTCATTTTATCTCAGCTGCTTATATTCAATGTTGTTTTCAGCCATTCAGGCTTATAAACTATATACACAAAGCAGTTGTCAGAGCGACACACATCAGGCTGGTCTTAAGCAGACTGAAGGTGACGAATAATCCATGTTTTATGTCAACCAACTTTAGATATCAGCAGTATGTCCTTGAGAGCACAATGAAATGGTGTGCAAATTAATAAATTACTCATTTACTCAACAGACCAAATTTACACATTTTTCAAATGGAAAAAAAAAGAGCTCATCATGAGTTTCATAGAGCAGCATACAATAAAAAAAAAGTTGGGAGGGACTCCAGCCACAACATTCTGGAGACTCCTTTCTCATATTTGTTTTTTTTTTCTTTTTATAATGCAGCAAATGTTTGGGTTGCTGAAATCTCTGAACCGCAGCCAAGCCGGTCCAGCACCCAGGCTCTGCTATTGTAAAGTCGTGCTGTTACAACAGATTCAGCACAGGCTTTAGCATTGTCTTGCTGAAATATTGAAATATTCAAGGTTTCTTCTAAGAAAGCAGACAGCCCTTGGATGGGAGTGATTGTTGCTCAAAAACTGATATATATATAGGTATCCCTGAGTCTTTATAGATGTGGAAGATGCCAGTTCCGAAAGACTTCTCCAGTGGTGTTTTAAATTTAGATTTCTCAAACTAGTGAACACTGTTACACTTTGTCTCAGTCTATTTTAGATTGAACTCTGCCCCAGAAGGACGGCTGTGTGTCTGGATCATGTTCACACGGGCTCTTTTATCAATAAAGCTTCAAGATGAGAGACACGATGAGGCAGACCTTTCTTGGTCCCACAAAGAGAGAACCTAAACTGTGTTCACAGAAAGTTATTTCTGGCAGTGTTCTGTACGTTTTGAAGGGATTTCACTAGCAGAATCCTGACTGGGTAAAAGCCAAAGATCATAGGTGTCCGATTTAGATTTTTAACATTGTTACATGAACACAGAGAGATCCTCAAGACTCTGAGCATCTTTTCGTAAAGTTACCTGCAGTATGCTTGGAAGACGCAGCAGTGTTAAATTAGGGAACATATATATTTACTCCACAATTTACAAATGCTGCTGTCTTGCTGAGCCTCTGACCACATTTGTGGCTGTGAGACCCCGGGGTGCTCGGTCCTGTCTTGTTTCTGATCGGCTTGCTGATTAACCCATTCACTTACAGATTTTTTCTCAGGCATCTTATTTATAGTACCTCTTTCCACCTTTTTTTTTTTTGTCCCTGACTCTAAGACTAAAACATGTGGTGAATTCAAATATGAGCTAAGTCCTTTTCACGAAGCAAGGCGATGTCTCACTTTCAACATGTTTCAACTGATGCCAGCCACTGATTTTGAGGCTGGAAAATTATTGTATTCTGTTCTTATTTAAAGTAAGCTTTTTCCTAATTTGGGCTGACATGTTGCTCTTTTTCGAGGTCACTTTGTTTTTTGCATTAAGACAAAAGAAAGGAAAGCCCATTGGGATTTGACATCGGGTACATGTAAACCTGCTGAAAGATGGCTCCTGACTTATAATTGGAACCCACTTCTTCTTTTCCACTGTTTCTCAGTCACTTAACTTTTTTCCATTATGTTGCTTAAAGTTTCCATTATACAAAAATAATATATGTGTATACTTCTTCAAATTTCCAATGAAAGAAAACTCAGGATAACAAATTAATTTTCTTTAGGAATACTAAAGTGCAGTGAAAATGAATTTTGAAGTGGGTGCAAATGAAAATGGAAAATATTAAGAAATGACACATTTTGGCTGCTATTAGTCACAAATTCTAGCATTTTCTTCAATAGGACAAAGAAAATGAGGCTTTTACTGTTATTAACGGTAATTTCAGCTATTTCAGGGCATTGCTGGAGAACCTACCGTGCACAGCGGCGTGTGCTTCCTGAATTTGATGCATGTTCCACCGAGGTGCAAATCAGTTCACCAGTTGAGCACTTATGGGCAAATCAGAACTTGTTCTGAGCTTGCACTCCCCTGAATGTTCAAAATGACATGTCCAAGGGTGGCCTTGACTGTAAACTGTTCGATCTGGAAAAAGCAACATAATTGCAGGCAATGAAATCCACAAGTTCTGCCTGCTTTACATCCTCTACAGAATTACTCAGTGGGGTAAGGGAAAGTCAACCAGCATAATGCAGAGTCCTGCTGCCTATACTTTTCCTGTCAAACTGCTAACAAGCACAAATGATTTTTTAATGATAGGCCCCTCTATCCCTCAAAGCTGTCTCCTCACAAACAGTCGGACTCATACAAATACAACACACTGCTCACACTCACTCCCACACACACGCTCATGAATTCCATCAAGGGAGGTGCATTAACGTTGATTAATGCCGTTCTTTGACATATACTATTCTATTGTAAGTTCCAACAACATGTTTCCCCCCATCCTTAATGCTTTTCTGATTGACACCGTGCAGGTATGAATACTCCAAAAAATTCTAGTGCAGGAGCCTAAAGTTTGTGAGCAAAGAGACGAGATAGACTGCAGATGCACCTGTCACATTTTAACCAAATAAGAATAGATAAAGAAGAATCTGGCTACAAGTAGCTCCTATATTCCTTTCACATGTGCCTTTCCTTGACACAGTTGGAAAATATGATATAAAGGAAAGCTGGCCAGAGAAATTCATAAAGATGACAGCACAGCAATGGGAAAAGGACGATATGTCACTTAACTGGGATATGGGCTTGCGCTAATGAAACCGGAGCTGCTTATCTTTGTCTAAAATAACTTAAGCTACTTTGTGTAAAGCAGTCGTTTTCATTGTGTCATGGAGGCTGTGTCATTGATAGTATATATTGTTATTGATAAAGAAAATACATTCTATACAATATTCTATACAATATTTAGATAATGACAATGCTTTTGAGGATGTAAATAATTAAAGTAGAAAAATGTTTTTTTTTAAAGATGATTCAAAATGTTGACCAGGTGCTGTTCCTTTAATTTATTATTGTTTAGTGTTTCCTATGCCAAAGAAGACAATTGAGCAAGCACTGAAATTCATTTCCATATTATTTAGAGCATTTGATCAGTACTTATCATGCCTTCGATGCTTCTTGTTCCACTTATCAATCAGAAATCCTACTAAGCACAAAAAAGACCCTCTGCATGGCCTCTACTGTGTTGCAAAGGCAAAGGACTCTGGGTACTGATGAGATAATGAAATAGGATCCAGGAAGTCCTGTTGGAAAAATAGATCCACTAGAGGAAGGCTTATCAGATGGCAGAATGGTGCATAATGTCTTCCAGTATAACGGAAAGTGATTTTACTGATCATCCTTTTATCTCTCCTCTTCATGATGGAGGAGAACAACGGAATGTTTGCATTCAGGTGAAGCACGGCAAAAGTGTGTGTCTGTGTGCGTGTGTGTTTGAAACAGCAGGCTCCATTGTTTCAAAAGTCTCTCTGTTTTGCCCGAGGCCCTTTAACCTGGAGCAACACTGCTTCATACTGGAAAGATTCTGTAGTGATGGCAATTGTGACGAGAACCATGTAGGAAATGAGGTATGATAGAAGGAGCTACCGCAAAATCCCCCAAAATGTAGGCAGACTGTTTGAAAACATTTTGGTTGTGATCCAAATTAAAACAAAACCTCATTTACTAACCACAAGCACATTCTTTTTAATAGTGAAGTGTAACAATGTTGAAAAAAGCTCCATATTTGGACTTAAACTGAAATGTTTCTCTGGCATTGGTTTATTTTCACCCAAGCCTTTATCCTCCCTTGACAAAAGCACTCGACGGACCCTTAATGCTGCTCTAACCTCTGCTTTTTCAGTGTGTTTTTAGGGAAACGTTTTGGATAATACTCGCTTAGATGTGCTGCAAAGTCTTCTGCACTCACATTCACCCTTGTTACATACCTTCCAATTCTGTATAGCGCAGTACCTTCTATTTACGATTATTCCATGTGATATATAGTGTATTTGTTAAAACCGTTCTGTTTTTCAATAAGACTGATTATGCTAATTACCATTATTGTACAGTTACTCTTTTCGTTTCCATGTGCAGGGATAATCAGTTCCTAATGCAATAATTCTCTATTCAGTGGTTCTTGTCTTTCTAACTAACGGTACCGCACGCAGACACACTCACCTGCTATCGCATATCGTTTGGAACATGTTTTGTTTCTTTCCCTCATTCAGTCCTTTCATCTGTTTGTGAGAGAAAAGTATTCAGTAAAATGCTCTGACTCGCTATGCTTCAATTTTACTGAGCGGTCTCATTCATACAAAATATATATCTAGTGAATACAAGATCCAATACGGATCTTTCAACAGTGGGGCCAAAAATCTGAAGCTACATAACAAATCTCATATATATATGAGGTCAAGATGTTCCCAAAATGTGAAATGGAGATGAAATTATATTCAGTTTCGAGATCAGCAGATTCTATTTAGCAATAAATGGCACCATATTTTAGATTTAATCCCCTTCATTGAAGCAATTGTTCAAATGACCTTTGGATTTGATATACTCACCAGAGGTGTGCTCAAGTAAATCATTTTACAACTATGATACTATATATAATGTGGCAATACTATACCTGAAGTTTCACTGAGGAACTGTTAATGCCACCAGAACCACAGTTTAGAGGTCTTCTCACTGTCACATAATTATTTAACTGTATATCGACAACGTATATGACACTTTAAACACATTTGAACAAACCAGATCCTTTGAGTCCAGCTCATCCACTGATATACTGAGGATAAAAAGCAACTTGAACCCAGAAGCTGCAATTGCTCAAAAGAAAAGGCAAAATTGAACCGAGGCTTAAGGTGAGAGGAATGTCGAGTTGCAGAATCAAAGGATCGGTAGTTGTTTCCTTATTACAAATAAGGAGCGAAAAACAAGAAGAAACTTGTGGTTCTCCAGAACTTCTTAGGTGATCGGGAACAGCCACAGTTACTGATGAATCCAGGAGAATTAAACTTGAAAGCTTAGACTTATTCCACAACTCTCATTCTGAGGCAACAAGCTGCTGCCTTTCCCGAGCATCAGAGGAGAGATGTTGTCAAAACGTGTCGGGGATGACTGTGCCAGGCTAAAGACACATAACTGAGACACGTGCTTTGCCCAAAAGCAGCATCTGAAACCACAAAGGGCTTAAAACAAATATCGTGAGCCCAAGTGTGACACCGGCAGCGTTGTAAAGGCTGAAAGGAATTGATCTGATTAAAATGCAACACTGCATTATGCCCCCACATCTGTCATAATATCACATAACAAACATGCAATTGGTTTTCTATTTGTGGAATAACTAAGATAGATTTTCATGTCTGCTCCAACCCCTCGCACCCATCCGTCTTTCTTTGAGTACACGGGACACTGGGCTGAGTCCACAGCTGATGGTGATAAGGAGAAATTGGATTTTACATGTGTAATCACTGGTTATGGGATGTTAATTGCACAGAGCAGTGTCCTGTGGGATGTAACATTAGATATGTGTGACAAAAACACACGCACACACGTGTATACGCACTCAGTAAGTATCCACGTACTATGTGTGGAGACTAGCTGTGCTTGTGGTTGTCAGATTTGGCAAACTGGCACCTATGAAGACTAATTCCAATTGTGGGTGTAGAATAGTTTGGTTCAGTGTAACTTTTTTTTTTTTACTGATTTTAAAGAACACATGTGTTTTACTCTCTCAGGCCTCCTGGAGTTCTCTCCTGTCCTCCTACGATACCTCATCTCAGGTATGGGTTGAACAACCATAGTTTGGTCCTGTGCGTACATGGTAGCATTGTAGTTTCCCTAGTGTCACATGTAGTAATTGAAGTAATTGTTTTTTTTCATCCTTTCTGATAAGTGGGAGAAAAAGACAACAAAGCCAGGAAGAGCAGGAATGGTAATATTCCCTGGTGTCTTGCTGTGCTTGGGTGCCTTTGCTCTGTAGCTGTTTGGAAGCTTGACAAGCTGTAGCATATTAGCTGAACCCACCTGTGGAATTATTCTCCTTCCACTTCTCCCTCATCTAGCCCCATCTGTTTGCCTGAGTAGACGCATAGAGCCTCTTTCCCGGATAAGTTTCCTTTCAGCCCCCTCCTCATCTCTTTCAGCACAACTCAGGAGTTTTAGAGACTCTGCAAAGGAGAGCTGTGAAGATCCAGCAGATGATTTTCATCTGTTTGATTCTTTCCTTTATCTGATTGCATCTGTATGCCTGATGAGTCACAGTTAAGCCAGCCACACAGCTGTGTGATCCCCAGCACACTGAATCACACAGTCCTCCAGCCACAATGCCAAAGTCTCTTCATTCCCCTCCTCCTTTACCCCCCAATACAAACTGCTAATGAAGTGAATTACAACAGTTTTTCCCTGGATCCTTTTACCCCAACAGCTGAGGGTGAGCAATTGTATCCGCAATACTCTTTTAATTAGTATAGAGAATAAATTGGTGAGCATCCCCTTTCTTCTTGATTGCTTTTTCCTCAGTTTGGTTTTAATTGGACTGCAGTGCTGTTTATCGATCGCCTTTGATGTGCTTTAATTTGGATAATTTTCTATATTTATTTTTGGACGCGACGTGTCGGTTTGTCTCGAGGGGAAGAGTGCTGGGCATCCGCACTGGTGCTGCATCGGGCCGCAGTGTGTTCAGTGAGCCCGAGGTTCAGTGTGCGATGGCAACTTGGTGGAGAGATGATCAAACCCACAAGGCAGCAACGCAGCTCCACTACACTCTAAGAGGCCTCAAGTGAACAGTCCTTTGATCTCACATCAACAGCTCATGAATGCCAATGTGAAGCGGTAAAGCGAAGGAAGCAGCTTTTCTAAGACACCGCTAACAGGCCTGCAGGCCAGTACATATTTCCCGGAGCAGCTAGCTTGTATTTTGTGCCTGATTCATGCTGCGTCATCTCTCCCCCTCCTGCCTGCCACAGTAAAGCCCAATTTTCATCCCTTGCCTTTATAGTTTCAAAAGCTAGCGTGCTTCTCTGCGTGCAATAGTTAGAGGGTTTTTTTTGTTTTGTTGGTAGGTGTGTGCAATTGTTTGTGTCGATATTGTTTGTGCTAGAGTGTCAATTTTACTAAATGAGTCTACATAGCTCGCTCCAATCCGCCTTTCTAATGCCTCTTTCTCCCCCCCCCGACAGGGGGTAACTTCACCCTGGCTGAGCTGGGAGTGTGCGAGCCAGCTCCCACTCCACATCCCGCTGCTGTTCCCTACTGTCCCGAGCTGGGACTCCTCCAGCGGGGTTACTCCCTCAGCGCCGGCTCAGACGCCGACTCAGACCCGGAGGGGCCCCTGTCTCCAGAGCGAGCCATCCAGCTGTGGGCCGGACGTGGAGGGGCAAAGTCTCGCCGCAGCTCCGGAGTCTCCAGCCGTGAGAACTCGGCTCTCACTCTCACCGACTCCGAGAATGACAACAAGTCTGACGACGAGTCAGGTAGGATTAAGAACTCCGGGGTGAAAATGGTTTAGAATATCAAAGTAGAACCCATTGATTTAGACACACAAAAAAAAAATGAGAATGAAATTTGATCAAAGAAAAAGAACAACTTGGGGAATATCATGTTTAACGTTTAATGGGGTCATAACAGACAGCTATCGCATGGTATGAATTGCAAGAGAGAAGGTTTTATTGACTGAATCTGTTTGTGATCTGAAGGACAGTGGCTGGACAGCCCCCAGAGAACCATCCTCATTTTCATCAATAGCACTTAGGCAAAGTCCTTAAACATCAACCTTTTGAACCAATCATTTGCTGAGATCACACCACTCATCCTCCTTTAAAAAATGGTTTTGATAATAAATTATATTCTAACCTCAGTGATCAAAGCACCACAATGGTGTAAATTAAGTGAAATGCTACCAAAAAAATTAAACCTATGCCAACGTGCCTTTTTTCATTTGATATGGGATTCGAGTTATTTGATTGAGTTATTTGACCTCCAATTACTGACTCGGGTACGAAGTTCTCATTGCAGCTGCTTCCTCTGGAAATGAATAACAGCCCAAAATGTCACAGGCGAGTCTTACATTTGAATGTTGCTTTCAGTTGCATCTGCTCTTTTTATTCAATGTTTGATTAAAACAGGAACCTAGTCTGCTTATTTACAGCAGCAACTGTGTCTCCAGTGTGTATGAATGCTGTCTCCCTATATCATTTGCGTTTTCTTGGGCTTCGAAGCTGAAACAGTCGTCAGAAGCATATCTCGGTAGGGATATTAGTTTGGATGTAGCCTTAGAGGGTGACTTTTCCCAAGGAATTTTCTTCTTCCGGCACTTACCCCAGAATTTTCAACCTCGTGCCATGCCACCGTTACCCAACGTTTCCTCGTTATTTCTGACGCCACCGAAAACCCGTGCGCCATCTTCCCCGCGATGTCAACGGAGGTTAATGAAAAGTGGATGAAAGGAAGAGCAACAGTCTAATTAATTGACTTCTCGGCAGGCACACGTATCAGCTGTGGATCAACCTCCCTTACACTGCAGGCCTCTGAAGCAACTTCTGTTGACTGATCAAACTACTCAACACCTATTAAACACGTCAAGAAACACCTTCCCTGAGATGCGCCTCTCATCCAACCACCCGATAATTGCTTTGTGGTTAATTACCAAGCTAATCTTGCAGCCACAGATATCAGCTGCAGACGCCACTCTTCCTATCTGTCTCAGGGCCAGAAGAACGCCACCGAACTCTCTGTCCGCATTTCCAGGCCTTGTAAAATGAGCAGATTAATCCAACTCCATATTCTGATAATCATTTGCCGGAAGTTTGATGTCACTGAGCAAAGATCAAATAGTGAAGTTTTCTTTTTTTTTATTTTATTTCCCCTTATCCTAGTTTTCCCACAACAAATTTACTTAAAAAGGCTTATTCACGGATCTGTTGAGGCTCATACGTGGGCCAGACATTCAGTTGTCTGTTGGAGACATTTGTATTGATGATTATGCAGAGCATCCGCCACATCAAAGTCAATTAAATTCAATTCTCAACTTCAAAAGGTTGCCTTCTATAGAAGTGTTGAAGGGAACCACCAGCTCACACGTTTAAGCTCATCTGATGGTTTCACAGACTAAAGATTAGATCAGGCTTTGCGCTGGTGTCTCTGCCAGCATGAGCAGATCAGAGGAAGATGCGGCAGCACGATTAAAAAAAAAAAAGGGAAAAAAAGAGAGGAAAAAACAGGTTTGTGACTGATCCAGTCAATTCATTAGTCACTTACAGTCGTCGCCTCGGATGAGGAATCCTCACCCCTTCTGCTCTTGTATCTTCCTCCGAAGAAAACATCGGGGGCCGATGCGACCAGAGGAAAGATTTAACTCCGGCCTAACCGGAGGCTGCACCCCAAACAGTGTGGGCGCTGAGGGCTCACGCCTGTACATTTGACTGGGTCTGTCATGTCTTCCTGTTTGTTTAGGTGTTAGCGAGTGCGAGCCCAAACCTTTCATGTGCGAACCAGGTGCAACGGTAGATCCAGTGTCAAAATAGCAGGATGATGATCTGATCTAATCATGGAGACTGACACAGGAACACGTCAGAGAGCGCATAACGGCGTCGGCGCTGAACACAACAAACATCATATTGCAGTGCTCTCATCTCCCTCCTGCTCTACCTTTATCAATTTTCGAAAAAGGCTCAGCCTCTCCTGCATCTCCTCCTGCCCTCCATCTACCTTCTCTGTCATCCCTCCTCTTCATCTTGCCAGGTTCTTCATCTGTCCTCTGCTCCCTCATGCTGTGCCTCTCACCAGCTCTTGTTATGCTCCTGTCAGGGCAGCTTGGGATCCTGACTGACAGATGTCAGTTTAAGAGTAGAGGTCTGCCCTCCAGGGCACAACGTGTGTGTGTGTGTGTGCGTGCGTGCTTATGTGTTTGTTTGCCCTATTACCGAGTTCAGTACCAAAATAGAAAGCTCAGGGAAATGTTGTCAGTTATTAGAAACCTCTAGTTTACTGTAATTTGTGTACATGGGAACATGATGTTTCAGTGTATGATTTTTTTTTTCCTTTTTATTTGTGTGTGTGTGTGTGTGTGAGTGTGTGTGTGTGTGTGTATCAGCGGGGTAACAAGCTGTCAAGAGAGCGTTGAATATATTTAAGAAATTATTTTACATAATTCCTTTGATCTCCATTACTCCATCTCATGTCCTGACAGGAACAGATGACCTCTAAAATGAAGTACGACTACTTTTCATGGTGTCTAAACAGGGTTTTCTATTTTTAAATCTTGGACTTTGGCAGACATGAAAAGCCTGGAAAACAAACAATACAAAACCTGAGTCAATAACAAATTTAAAAAGTGTGATCTGTGCAATAGATGACTGACTTTGCTAGTCTCAACACAGTTAGCACCACATATACATCTTGTGTGACTAGAACTTACAGTATCGATGTACTGTGGAGCATCTAGAACAGAATAGTAGTATTTTTACAACATATATATATATAAGACAATCATTGGTAAAGTTGGGAAACAATGTGGACTGATGTTGCATTACAAATCATGTTTCTGTTATTTTCTGGAAAGAAAGATTGCAAAGATAAGTGGGCTATATGATCTACACATTAAATAATACAGAGGTAATTAGAGAAAGCATTAAAGATTAGCAGGCTGGTAACTATATATGTACCATAAAGAGGAATTGAAGACCCACACATTTCATGTTCTCTTTCTTTTGCTGTCACATACCTGATATTTCCAACCCCTTTCAGTTCCGTTAAGAGGGGTAACTCAATTATTTTGAAGGGTGCCAAGAAAAAAGAATAAATAGTTAACATTAATTTTTACTTTAACACATGTTGAACTTTAAACAAAATATTTAAAAGGCTGTTATAACATATGACTGTGCTCCTCATTCAGAAATGACTGTGTACATTCTGCTAGTTTATTTTTCTGCAGGCTGCTGGAATTGCATCTTGATTATTCCCCTCTTTTTCTGGTTGATGTCGTTGTTAGCATTTTCATTTACATCTAAATTCCAATTACAGTTAAGCATGCTAAAGCTGAATGTATTGGTTTTTTAAATGCAACTCATGGATTTCAAAGTTTCCTTAAATCCAGCTTTATTGTCGAGTATTGACTAAAAGACTTTTTATAACCTCTTCCAGACACTATAAAAATAAAAAGACTACAAAGTTGACTTGGCAGCGCTTCTCTCGTTTTCGCTCGGCGACAATACTCAGATATGAGCGCAGAGACCAGCATCCGGTGATTTCATTTTGGCAAAGAGGAAGAAAAGATTTACCGTCGTACTGTGCACTGCCTCGTAAAACGCCCGTCTGGAAACACAAGCACAAGAATAGGAGCACTTGTAAATCTCTACAGCAGTGCCTGCTGCTTATATCCGAACTCCATTGATCAGGGATGTGAATGAGTCAAACATGCATTAGATTAAATAAGAGTAGGCACTGACATGGAATTAGCCAAAGGCCCAAACGGACCCTATGGCCACGGTCTGTTGTCCTGTGCTCTACATATATACCCGTGTGTATGGGGAGACTCCATATGCCTTTGTGCTTTCCCGCTCATTAAATCGCTGCCTGTTAAGAAAACAGACAGAATCTCATCCCATTTCAGCCTTGTTTCCCATCAATAAATCTCAGCTTTACTCATACAGCAGACTTTATATCCACAGACCGACTGCTCGCTCCACGGCCGAGGCCCAGACCAATCACACATGCATGCTGATTAGGTGCTTTCAGACGACTCTCGCTCTCCTCCTTTTCTTCAGTTGCTCAATCTCTCCATCTGGTCGTCTGGATAATAAATCACGGGCTAGCATTGTGACGTATGTGGCAGGACGCATTAATCCCATAATTAGAGAACGAAAAGGTGGCGCTAAATTTGGTGTGGCCTTTCTGACTAACCCCGCCCCTATCTGGGCGTGCTCAGTGGCCCGATTTCCCTCACAGACTACCCCCTCGCTATCGGCTGTTCCTAGGAGCCGCTTATTTGCTGAAGGAAAGAAAGTTGGCCTTTAGGGAGCAACAATCTAAATTCAATTTAGCTTTGTTGTGTTGTTTCGTTTTTGTTTTGTTTTTTTCAAGCTGGACTTTTAATTGTGCTTTGTGAAATAACATTTCTGCAAAGTGATTCTTCTGATTGCCTAATCAAATCTGATGCAGAAGGCACAGGCCCCATGCCAGTCCTTGTCTCATCCAGATATTATAGTCATGTACCACAGTAAAACGCCACATATTAAAACATATTCAGGCCACATGACGGGCTTTTTTCACACAAGGTTTGAATTGATTTTGTTGTAATCAAGGAAGTAAAGACAAATGCAAATGGTGCTTCTAATGAGTTTGAATGAAGCGTTCTGTACTATATAATGCACATTGCAGGAAAACTGGATGTGACTTGCTGATTGGAGGACGCAGTCGCTCTCAACCACCAGCAGCTTTAGTGCATGCGGCTCAGTCTATCACATGCACTTATGGAGTTGGGCTGGTGGGGTCCCGCAAGACCGCTGCTGTCCCCCAAGGCCCTCTGTGAGTGTGTGTGATCAAGAAACTGAAAGTGAGAGCTCACAGATATGTGTGTGTGTGTGTGTGTGTTAGAAGGGTTGGGGGGCATTAGCCTCTGATTGAGTTTTCAGAGAGCAACGTGGGGTGCGAAAGGCTCCACAATGGTCTAACAGAATTAGTAGCTTGTGATGAATGGTGTGTGAGAGCAGCACTGACAGCTCGCTTTCACAAATACACACCACTCCGAACGTGCCCGAGTGCGTTTGTGTCTGTGTGCGAGAGCGAGTTCCTGTGTGCACCTCCATACTTCACCCACTGGTTCAAGGACTTTTTGTCCACGCACTAAGAGCCGCACATGCCGGAATGAGTAAAGTAGCCGCAGACACGCATGCGCGGCAGTGGATATCTGCATGTGGATGTCTTCCGCCCAGGCCTGCAGTTTGAGAAATTTCCCGTACGCTGGATGGATCCCGGCTGGTCCATGCAACATGCTGAAAACAGAGCTCAGACATGCTCGTACGCCGCAGCAACAAAGTGGTGAATAATAACAAAGCGAAAAATAAATAAATAAATAAATAAACGCTCTCCCTCCTCTGTGTCTCTGACGGAATAACAACGCTTCTGTACCAGAGCTGATCCTGAAGTAAATGCCGAGAACACACACAAAGACAGACACGCACACAGATTTAGATGTATAAGATCAGGGTTTTATAAAAGCCTCGGGATATTGATCACAGTAGATGGACGCTAACTCGCATAAAAGGATGAAAGGCTTTGAAGAAGAGGAGAGTGAACATCTGAATGATGAATACACGAAAAGATTTGGGGGGGATTATTGCACACAGATGACAAATAAGTTGTCCTCTATTGTGTGTAATTGGTGGTGTAAGCAGGCAATAATGATCCACCCATTCTTGCAGAGCAACTATCAGATCAAATGGTTGCAGATCAGGTTCATTTCTATAGCATTGGGCTTGTTCACATCTCTCCTGCCTTTTAAAGAGAATTTTGTAATTTGTAATGGTACCCCACACTGTCCTCAGATCTAAGAAAGGCAGAGAAGGAAGAGAGAAACGGTGCCTGAAGAACAAATTCAGAAATCAATGTTGAGGGGTTTTTGGTGGTTTATTCATCTATACTTTGCCTCCTGACGAAGGCTGATGATGTCTGAATGAAAAATAAAGGCAAAACATCATGTGAGGGTGTGGCAGCATTCGCTTTCATTTCTTCGACTTTATCTTTTATGTCTCTCAAGTCATATCTCTGCCTCTCACGCACAGTTTTAGTTGTGTTTTTATTTATTTTGTGTTCTCCCACTCATGCTTCCATTCTTTGGTTCTCATAATCTTTTTTTGTTTTTGCTTTTTTGTCCCTTTCCTCCCACCTTTTCTTTCTTTCTCTCCATCTATTGCTGCACCAGTTTACCTTGATGATGAGGAGGACGAGGATCCATTTGGGGACTATGTGATCAGTAAGTTACCCACGACTGTAGCCTCTAATCAATCCATTTAACCGTTTTAGACTCATCTGCGTAAAATGTGACTCTGTTTCCGTTGTATTTCCCCATCATAATCATGCTGTATATGGAGCAGTGCACTTTCTTCAATGTTAAACACGGTGTACTGTATACGTCGGCGTTCGGCAAGCAGGGGAACGGCGAAGTAATTGGTTTTCGTACATTACTCTTGTGTTTCATCTGATTCGAGGCAAAGCCACTTTCCTTGTTCACATGCCTCATCTACATTTACGAGTGCCTTTCATTATGATCTCCTGTTCATTAGCACACGTCCAACTGGTTAATCTCTTTGCACTTGATCAGAGGAAATTTCCCAGAGGGTGCATGTTTTTTTGTCCTCCTTTGCTATTGGAAAGTCAGCCGTATTTACTTGAGATTGTTTGTCTCTGTGAGCGTGAATTAGTGTTAATGCTCATGTTATTGGGCTGTGGAGTTTTCATCAGTTTTCATTAGCAAGACATGGTAGATGTGAGAGTAGAGTGTGTAGTTGGAAAGGACAGATAAGGTTTTTACGTGCATTTCTGTTTCAGAGGGTAACGTTATTTTTCTGTGTTTGCCTTAAGGGCTGTGCTAAAGGATTTTTTCTTTTCTTTATCTTTTTGAAATTTCTCTTTTAAGGTTACAACCTTGAGATGAATAGAAAAGAGTGCATTCATGCAATTGGTCAGAAAGTACGGAGAAGCTGTTAGTGCACAGATTACTTGAATAGCATCAACTATTGATTTATTTTTCTTGAAGCGTTTTGAAATGATTGAAGATTGTCTATACGTGTGACAGTATACACTGTTACAAGGACAAATATGTAAAGTAGATTAACACGCATACATACAGGAGGGACACAATTTTTATTATTTTGCCTTATTTTATTATTTCTATCTGTAGATGCAGAAAATACACTATTTGGTGTGGGCCTCTGTGTAGTAAATAAATTGTATGCCGTTCTTTAAGATTAGAGTCTTGTAATCTAGAGTTTGAACCATATTACTCATACAGTATACATACACTCCAGTGACTGAAAAGAATAACATCTCCCCTTTCTTAATATCATCATAATAAAACAACAAAAAATCTGAGAAATTCATAGCTGTAAAAAACAAAATCGACTAACTTTTTTGTATAAATAAGTGCTGCAATCCATGGTCGGCACCTTTCTTGTATGACATCAGCAGTTCTGAAGATTTATCACTTCCTCCATGATGGTTAAGTGCACCATACAGTTATTAAAGCCGTACTTCTTTGACATATAAGGGCCGCTTTTCCCTAGAAAAAGAGGTAGAACTAGAGATACACAGATAGTTCGACACCGCATCTCTCACAATAGCGTATTTACAAGTACAGTGTGTACAGAATGCCGTGTAACACTTAATGAGCTGTTTACTGAGTGTATCACTCATTCAAATGTCAGATATCAAAAAAGAAGGATGTACAACTCAGACACTGAATGCAAAAACTTGGAATGCTGTCATCAGTCTTCTAAACTGCCTTATTGGCAGTAGACTCTGTGATTGATGTCCCAATGTTCGGTCCACTTTTTAAAACATTTTTACGATGCAGACAAAATAGATACAGATGGCAGTGGTTATTGCATATTGCGGTCAATGCCAGTGCATGGCTTTTGGAATGTCACCTATATTCATTGGTCCAACTAGTATGAAAGAAGTTTATTAACTGAAAATGACAGTTTTTTTGGCAATATGTAAGTCGTGTACTGCTTTTTTGTTCCAGAAAGTAACGTTTCTGTTCTGCCAAATCCAAAACTACAGAATCGTAATGGGAAACTTTGGCCTGATCGTCAGCGTTGCTAAGTAACGAAACATGTAAAGTTCTGCAATATCCTTCCTTTTTAAGTAACCTTCTGAAAGATGCTCATGACATGATGATATGAGCATTTTTCACATGATACACCTGTCTTCTATTTTAGATTGGAGGCCAGCAGAAACTCGCTGTTTGCTGACCATGAATAACTCCCCTGAGTCACATGAGTCTCCTGCTGCTGCTGCAGCTGATTAATGTACCTGACTGGATTAATTATGACCGACAGTAAGGAGACAAATGTTAACGTTAGTTTACAATTTATGAGGAGAAAAGCAAAAAAAAGTCTAACTGGTGGGCTTGGCAAAAGAAATTAGCGGATTTATCCCAGACTTATACAGTTGCATATATGCAGATGTGGCATACTGTCCCAAGTGAGCTAACACAAGTGTATTCAGTTAGATTATTAATATAGAAAAGCCAAACTAATAGCAAAAAATGAAATAGCCTACCAATTCCACACAGCTTTGAGTCACTGTCTACAGAAGGAAGCACAGCATAAACAGTCCCATAATGAATTAAGCGAGTGTTGCTCTGCCAGTGGGTTTTAAAAACAAACCATTGTGAATTTGAAGATGCTTGTGTTGTTCCTGTTGCTGCGTGATGTCTGTAGGTATTTGTTAATTAATAATGAATAAATTATTCCATTCTCCCTGGAAAGAATTTGAAGTCAGTGTACAGGAAGTTGCAGCTAATTGAAACAGCTCTGAACCAAGCAGAGTTTGGAATTGGTTGTGGGATTATGTCTGGTTGGTGAGAAGAGTCAGAAACCAGTAGCTGTCTTTGCTCAAAGACAATCAATATTATTATAAAAAAGGCACATAAAGGCTCTAGGGTTTGTGTATTCAGAGGCATCATGTCATAAACTCAATAGTTAGTTTGTAGACGTGGGCTGAAGCAGCAGTCACACTGTGGGAATTAATCCTAAATTTCTGACCCTGTCTTAAATTCGCTGCGGGCTTTCTTTGGTCGTCAAAGCTCCAAATGGGAACATGACTCACTGCTCACAACTCGGACCACCACACTGGATTTATGACTGCAGAATTTTACCGCGTTTCTCTCAAGACCCTCCATTTGCTCTTTTTAGACGGACCAAAAATTACAGCAAGTGAGGGAGTCTTTTTAGGCACGGGCTCTCTAGACAGAAGCAAGTGTGACAGAAGCAAGCCGTGTTAGAAAAGCCACTCACAGCAGAACATGCTATTTTCCATTTGTTTTGGGGTTTCACATAGCTCTCACACATCCCTGTGTCATGTATCTTGTTTTGTTTGTTGAATAATTGAACTCTCAGAAAATGAAATACTTAAAATGCGGGGGTGGGGTGCTTTAGCCAGTGGTTGAAGTGTTGTCAGATCATGTTATTTATAAATATATTTACCACTCGAAATAAGGAATAATTTACTGTTCTTTGTTTCATTGTGTGGTCAGTGTAATGGAGTCTGATAGCCGGTAAGAGCTGAGAGTTCAACTACAAAGAGTCTCAGTCACACACTAAAATCAATTTCACATGTTAAAAATACATTTTTTTTTATCAACCATAGTCTGACAATTTTTCACAAATCCTGACTTGTTTACCTAGATATTTATCCCATTCTGTTTGTGAGCCTACACATGGCATCATCAAGTGAAGAAAGATGACTCATTTCATGGGGCACCGGTGAGGGCTCGCTGTATCAAAGGATTTTGATCCACTAGATCATTTGTAGTGGGAAATTGCTGAGGTGTGTGAAGACATAAAGTTGGCAAAGTAGTTTGCCTGACAAGAAAGCACAGTATGAGGGTGGTAACAGTCTGGAGACGCCTGACAGATCATAAACTATATTTATTGTCTGGCAGTGAGCAGACATGGTGTCCTGATGAAAAACATCTTGTGAGACAAGTAGTTAGAAAAAAAAAGAAAGTGAGGTATAGAGTTCAACTTTTATCAGAGAAAATCACAGTGAATAGAACAGAAATGCTGTGGGGGATTAGATACCATTCAGAGACTGTGTAATTTTTAGACTGGCAAGCAGCTGTGACTTTATTGTTTTAGGAAACAGTTTAAAAAGGGAAATGAGTATCAATATCATCATTAAAATGATGGAATCAGTAGTGCAGTTGGTTAAAAAAAAAAAGTCATAATCCTTTTTTTCATATTTTAAATATAGAACTCATCCAGCAAATGTTCAACTGAAGACCCTTCGCTATTCTTTTTTTTCACTTTCTCCTCTTCAACACAAAGCAGCTGCAGTTGGCGTTCTGCGCTTCCTCCTCCAGCTGAGTGATTATGACAGGCTGATTGGTGTTTTGTGTTCTTGGGGATGAGAAGATCAATGCAGGGCTGATAGCGAAGGATGGGCCGGCGGAGGAGAGAAAGGATAACAGTGAGTGGGGATGAGGTCTTGTCACTTTCGAGCAGGAAATGGGGATCAGCAGATTTCAGGCGGAGGATCGGATATAGTTAAAAACATCACAGAAAGGAGTTAGAGCTGGTAATGAGGAGGTTTCTTTTTTTTTGGGGGGGGGGGGGATTTTGCAAAGACAGAGAGTGATGGGTAAGAAAAGCGGCATGTTCAGAAGGAGGAGCCATTGAGAGTTAGATTCAGATTTAGCCCCACAGTAGAGGAGATGGCTGAGGATTAACATTCTGCGACTGTCTGCAAACGGCAGGATAATCTCTGGTGTCCCGCGGTGCACCGTGGGATGCACACAGCTGCAGCAGGGGTGGAGGCCTACTGCCGGGGCAGTCGCTGTTTGTGTTGGAGCGTTTGGCTCACAGTCTAGGTGTGGCAGGTGGAATGAGGAGCTGATTCCTAACCCCCCCGCCGGGCAGTTCTCAAAGCAGCTTGATGGATATGCCCCTCGGGTGGCATGAGGGGGTACGCTGCCCAGGCCTACTTCTCCGGTGACAAGATGGCCCTTTAGTCCAAATCTCGCTCAGCATCAGCTTCCCACATTCCCGCTATGATTTAAAAGGGGGAGAAAAAAAAAGTATGCAATCAAGTTCCAGCACAGCATGTACTTTCCTCACGTGTGCAGTCGGGAGAAGTCGGCAGATAGCTCCTTACAGTGTTTTAATCCATATTGATTTGTGCTCCATGCTGTCTCACCGAATGGAGTGCAGCGCTGTGGGGCACCGCGCAGCATGGCGAGGCATGCCACCGCGTTACCTCACATGTCTCCACCGGCCAAGCATTTGTTTATGTGCGAAACGGAGAGAAAGAGGGAGGGCTTCGTGGCAAATGCGCCATCGCACAGAGGCCTTTTATTTGCTCGTGCTGCACTCATTCGCACTCGGCTGGAACATCTCTGTAAGGCTGAGATTCAAAGGGTATCCCTGCCATTAATGATCAGTCTTAATGAGTGTTCACACACACACACACGCCAGCTCGAGCATGAAGCTAGTGGGCATGTTAAGCATTAAGTGGCAAATTTAGGTAATTACCTTTGATTGGGCAGTTATTTCCTCCCATTGCCACTCATGCTGTAGTGGTCAAACAAAGTGTGGATAAAACCCTTTCATTCCCCAACCACTTCATTTTGGGCCTTTACAATTAAAAGATGAGCCCATCAGTTTCTGTGTCGGCACAAAATCTAACGCGAGCCACAGTGAATGGTTTTCATTTTAGGTCAGCAAAATGACAAAACTGTCGGATGCAGGAGGAATTTGTTGAAACTGTCACCGTTCTTTGTTTCATCACAATAGCGCCCATTCATTAGCCAGATAACTTTGCTGGGTGTTTGTACGGAGGCTAAGCAAAGACATTGTCCCCGATTAAAACCACACCGTTCAACAGAACAAAGCGGTGGCATTGATGTCAATATTGTTAAAACCGTTTCTTCTCCACTCAATACACACTTTAATAGGCTGGCTTTGTTTTGCAGAGAGTCAAATGGGAGGAAAGAGATGAGATGAATAAATCCATATTAGTCTCTAACCTCTGATATTGCAAGTGCTCTTTGTTTTGCCACTTAACACTCAGAGTCCGCTAATCAGACACACATCTGACTTTGCCTTCCATCTCTTTAACTGAGCATTGGGACAGGCTGGGATCTCAGCTGGTCCCAAATCTCCCTGTCTATGCCTCAGCCAAGCATCGGTTGTACAGAGAGACAGCCAGACACCCACAAAAAACTACAAAAAGAGAATATTTTAAATCTTTGTAAGCTTATTGACTCACTGTTTTGCCTTTTTTTATTATGACTTGACTTTGCAGACAAGCCGTGTCAGAAGTGTTTAGTCTGTCTTTACTCCTACCACATATTTCTCCAATTTTCTTAAGCCATAAGATTAGTTCATTTTATGCAGTGTATCTGCCCCTGTAGTTAGAATCAATAGTGCATCTCGGTCACCTTTATACGTAATCAATGGGTCAGGCTGGACTACCCCAGCCTTTGTCCCCAGTGGTTCCTTTGCAAAGTCATAACTATCTATTTTAGGGCCGACAGCAGCATGTCACTATAATCAATAAAGATGCATGCAGGACAGAAGTTTCAAGCTGATCTTTGAGATCAGATGCAGGGTCAATCAAAGCATGAATTAATAGATTGGTATCAACAGCAAGACAATGGACTGCGTCTAAATGCGCAGAATTACTAACGCAGAGTGTCAGTGAAGAAATCTGACCAAAAAGGAATGGAGCACCAAGCAAAGCTTCAAAGCCTCTTTGATTTATAACAAGCTGCTGCTTTGTACCCATTTCAGCAACATTTTTCTGGATTACCACACCACTAGAGTAGCACTGTTGGTTAGCAACTTATGCTATGAGATGAGAGGAAGCTGGTCAAATCCTGCTTAAAGCTCTCATTGTGATTCTATACTGGTACTCCAAAATGTACAGAAAATGTATTAGTTCAAGCACTCGATTGTAAAAGCATCCATGTATCTCTCGTTTTTGCCGGGCCTTCAACTAGACACTCATGAATTAAAGTATTGTTTCACTAACCGTCACATTTGATGAAATCTGCAGGTTCTGTTCAGCCGTTTCCCACTGAACACCTCGGCAAGGGACTGTATAAGAATTACAGAACCAGATCGATATGAGTACGCCTCAGTCACCTCTGGGAATAATTAATGCAGCCCAACCCTCTGAACTTTTTCAAAACAAATTGACTAATTGCAGATTGGTATACTGCTATTGCCTTTCGATTCCTATCCAAAGGCAGAAGTGACTTGACATTGCAAATAGCAGGCACAATAAAAAAGCAGAAATAATATTAAGCCAGAAAAGAGTGTGCAAAAAGACTCACATTTTCAGTGCAATGCACTTTACAATCTTGGCTCCTTTTGTGTACCGTCTTGTCGTGAGGCCGTGTCTTTATTTAAGATATTTTTTTATTCCATCCCCTTGTCAGTGTAGGAAAACTGAGATCCCTTCAGTGTCAGTACTTTTCTGTCTGTTGCCACAGGACATTTCCACCGCCTCCCTACTCTTAGCTATTTTCTTTTTTCCTCACCGTGTTCCTTTCTGTTTTTTTCCACAATACTAACTCACTCCCAATTGGTCCTCAGCTATTCATTCTCACAGTGTGCATGGTTGTGTGAGTTCTTGTGAGCTGTGAGGAGGCAGGAGAGCTATATCTGGCTGTATCAGAGTGAAAATGTCAAGAAGTGTGCAGAAGAAAGATCTGTCTGTCTTTGCTCAGCGTATTCACCTGATCTTTCAGCCTTTTGCTCTGCCAGTATCTCAGTGGGCTTTTTGTGTGCGGGTATGTTAGTACCTCAATCATTGTTTTGGGTTTTTTTTTGTTTTGTTTGTGCCTGGGTTTGCAGAGACAAGCGCGTCTGCAAAAAGAAAAAAAAGAGAGTGGAAGACAAGATTTACACTTTTTCTAACAGATTTCATTTCTGCCTTTATACTCCATCTATCTCTTTTATCGTTTTTGTTCCCCCATCTCTCTGAAATTCACTCATCTGCCAGATCTTTTAGCTTTTTTACCACCTAACTAGAAGTCATCATAAAAGCGTTTCTTGGCCTTCTTAGGCAAAATATAGAATGCAGGTTTTTTTCATTTGCTGCTTTAGTTCTTTTTGTTTTTTCTTACATGGATTTTGTGCTTTTACTTGACGTGGAAAAAGTTAGAGTTAAAGATGAAAACAAGAGGTGCATGTCTGTAAGATCCGCTGTGCTCGAATGGCTTTTAGAATATTTCTGTACACACCCTCAACGATTTACACAAACTATGCACACACTTTATCACACACATAGACAGACAGGGAAAAAGAGTGTTCACATACATAGACACTGAACTACACACACATCAGTTAACAATTAGCCCTAAGTATACTTGACTCTATATGTTAAGGACCCATCTAAAGATTGATGGTGTGGGATGAGAGGTATAAAAAGTGAGAGATTACTCACCCTTCCTCATACACCCACGCGCGCACACACACATCAGCACTCACCTCTTTCCCTCTTCTCTCACCGTGCCTCTTGCGTGTGATTCAAAACAAAATCCCTTTTTGCCTTCTCAGGCCCACACATTTGCTCTGCTACACAGCGAGATGCACATTATGGGTCTAAGTAGTTCTGTAGCAATGTCACATAGCCAAGTCCCTTCCTAATCAGGCCACTTACACACACGCAAACCCACATGCACACACTTTGTGGAGGCCATGTGTTGGGACGGTGATAGAGGGTTGGCAGTTGGCAGACAGACAGCAGACGCTGTTCTTCGACATCAAACGTCTCAGAGCAGAATCTCACTTTCATGCCTACTCACTCCCTCTCTGTCACACACACACACGATCACGCACACACGGACACACATTTCTTTCTGATCTTGCTGCCAAAAACCCAAAGAGTCGGAAGGACTAACGCACACACAATCAAGCACGTACACACGGCCGCATAACAAACCATTATAAAGCCTTGAATTAGAATTGCATCAGCCAATGCTGAACCTGTTCCATGAGACATTGAGAAAAAGTCACCTGTGTGGCTTGAATATTCATTGTGATCTCACTTTTAGCTACTGTAAGGGACACAGGAGCTTAAATGCACCATCTGAGCCCAGTTCTATTCCTATAGCACCACCTTGGTCGTCAATTGTAATTGTGCTTTGTCGGGGCCTTTTGGCTTCAAATTCTGGCATCTGTTTAGCCATATTTATAGATTTATTACAAAGACCATAACATTTTACCTAAGCTTCACCAAGTAGTTATTGTATATAAAAAGTAATAAGTATTCTTTTGATAATAGTTGAAGGGTTGACATTGAATACTGCTCAGCACTACTTAGAAAGTTTATAAGCGTGTCAGACTCATAGGAAACAAAATATAAAGGTATATTTGTCCGCACATCCAAAATGCATTGTTTTCACAATCCAGGAACCTCACCGTGTACTGCGATAAACTGTTAGTCGGTGGGACTTGAGCCAGTGAAAACAAGTAACTGCGGAAGCAGAAAAGCATACAGGCTGTCATCATCAGTGAGTTTAGAGCAGAAACAAAATCAAAACTCTGGTACAGTCCTTGGTTAAATCTTTGCCTAGCCCCGCTGAATAATTTAAAGGATTCATGATGGATGAATGGTAGCAGACAGTGATAGAAAGTGGACTCAACAGACAAGATGGAGAGACACTGCATAGAAATGACTAATAAGATGGAAAATGATTCATTGACTCAGCTTGGCCCAGCAAGAGCTGCAAACAGAGCCAAGGGTGGTAAGCGAAGGAGAAACTGGCTTCTTTTTGCCTTTGGAAAGTTCGGAGGAGGACTTGCGAAACAAATGAGTGAGAGGAAGTGAGCAAACAAGTGGACAATACATCTCTGTTCATGAGAGGCGCATCGTCCGTGTCATCTGGGCTGGGAAAGCTTTTGTCACCTTTACCCACAGACCTGCCCACCTTTGTGAGTTCCCCGTGTGCATGCGGCCGCCCACAGATCCACTCTAAACAGACAGGCTGTCTTCACCTTGACAGAGGTCTGCCTTAAGATGCAGTATTGATTCAGAGAGCAGAGGCGATCTACTGTTATGAGTATGTGTGTTTGGGTGTCAAGGAATGCACCCTATTTATTCGGTGCTGTTTGTCCGCTCGTATCAATGCACATGTATTTGTAACCAGCCTCTCCTCCAGAGAAAGTTGGTCAGCCCCTCTGCCCTTCAAAGTCATTTGGAATTCATCTGCAAGCCTGACCCTGACAGCTGTTTGTTTTTCCTCTCCGGAGAGAAGGAAGAGGAATGGATAGATGGCGTTTGGGGTGTGGTTAATGAGAGGGAAAGTGACACATATTGAGGGGGACAGAAGAAGAATGGAAGGGAGACTTGGGTGGAAACTTGGAATGAAAAAAGCACCGGAGGACTGTTTCTCATCGTGCCCTTTGTGGTCTCGGCGCTATTTGGTTTGTTGTGCATTTGAGGCGCACGGAACAATAAGTGGTGCTCTGAACGGCTTCCATTAGTATCCCTGGTAGACCACTAGTTTGAACGTGTTGAATCTGCTCAGCAGCATGAATACAAAGCAGGGCGAGGCAGCGGAGATGAAAGGACAAGAAGGGTCTCCAAGCAATCCCTGGGTGTAAATATAGATTTCTTCATGAAAAGAAAGTTGGTGTATTGTATTAGCGTGTCATTTTGGGGCAAATTTTTTTTTTTTTTTTAAACCTTCTGCAACTGAGTGTGATAAGGAGGAACCCCACTAAGATGGAGAGTTTTTTTTGGGTTTTGTGTGGACAAGAACAGCAGCGAAGAGCAGGAAAGAAGGAAAAAGGATGCTGGGATGCCTTGAAAGCATCAGGGAACAGCAGCACTGAGGGGAGAAGTGTAAGGACAGCAGAGTCATAGGTGAGAGCAGAGCAGAAGAAATGAAAGCGAGGAGGAGGAGACTCGCGATTCGATACATAGGCAGAGAGGAGCGGTGTCAAGGGAGACATGCTCTCCTATTTTTATGCTTCTCCTGGGAGGCCCTGCTCACTCGATCTATCCATCATGATGACAGAAACCCCCCTATACTCACTTGCAAACCTTTTTTTCCTCCGTCTGCCTTGCATCTCTCTTTTTGTATGTAGCTTTTCCTTTTGTTAATTTTTCTGAAGAATTTCAAGACCTACTTCCAACCATTTGCAGTCAAGACTCCCAGATGGGAAAAAAAAAATCATTGGCCTAACAATAACTTAAGTGCGTATCCCTCAATCTAAGAATGAGCTCCCACTCACAGGACACCTACAGTGCTCTTCCAAGGCTCAATCCTCCTAACAGGTTTATGTGGTCTTTCTTATGCTGTCACAAGCAGTTCATTTGGTGATAGCTTTTGAGTATTGATCTTCGACACTGTCTATGATCCCTTTCGTCAGCCGAATAAGCAGCCAGCATGGGTTATTTACAACTCTCTCTTGCCTAAAATCACTTCCTTGTTTGATGGAAGATACACATTTGCTTAGTTGATTATGATGTTTGCTTATGCATGGAGTCTAAAAAATTTTTTGATTAAGCTCGGGATTGGATTTTTTTAATGCAATATGGGGATACGGCCGAGCACTGTGTTTATTCATGTTGTTCTCTTCATTTATCTATGATAGGTTTGTTGCACCTGTGTTTTTTTTGTTGGACTTTGATGAAATTCCTCACAGAAGGATCATAATCCTAATCATATTTTGCGTGCAGAAGCAAGAAATAAACAGCGAGCCAACCCCTGTGTTTGATCAATCTGTCACCCCGTTCTTCGTGAGCATTTTGTCATCCTTTTCTTTATATGCTGGCTTTCCTTTCACATCCTCACAGCGCCATGTTTGCTATTTTGGAAGGTCATTTGTTCCTATGTTGCAACTGTCCCGTCCCCCTGCTTGTTTTATCTAAATCCACCAAACCCTCTGAGCTCTGCATCATCATCCAGATTTGTGATGGTCAGAGACTCTCTTATGTGTTTCTGCTCTTCCTCTCTATTTTTCATGGGGCAATTTACATTCATATATGGTACTATGCAAATACTTGATGCACTTTGCATATTCAGAATCTTTTCCATGATGGAATACCATCAGGGAGGCATCTGCTGGCTCTGGATTTCATTCTGTGTTGCATGATAATGACAGCAAATGCTCAGCCAGAGTAAACACAAAGTATAGTTGGTGATAAGAAGAACAAAGAGTGCCACAACAAATGGTATGCAACTTCTTTGGACATGACGTCAATTGATTAACTCTTTTTCTTTTTTACGAGTTTCTTTTTGAAATGTGGTCTTGTTGTGTATGTTTCTTTTTCTGTTTTCTTTTTTGCTGTATTATCTCTACCTGATGGCCCCGTCTGACTTCATCCATCTTCAAATCCAATATATTTTGAAAATAATGTAACATGTTTAGCATCAAGGGGGGCAAAGAGCCATGCTGAGCCCATGATGAAAATATCCCACTTCAGGAAACCAGAAGTGTGTCATATATCACAGCTTGAGATAATATTTACAGCTGCAAAATTAAAAAGTTGTGTCACACAAGGCCATATGACTGTCGGATTTGATTAAGGCACTTTGTTTTTTGAGCCTGTCAGCAGCTACTCCCAGGTTTTGGCACCTCCACCAGCTTGCCACTCTCAGTGAATGAAACTAAATTAATACACCCTGATAGAAAATGTTGACATGTTCCACTCACAAAAAAGGGGAAAACTGCAGGAGATCTCATATTCCTTGTTGAGATAAGGCAGAAGAAATATATCCTTTCTCAGATTTGCTGGTTATAACTACCAGACATTCTTAAGCTGGACTTAAGATATAAAGCTGGCATTTTTTCCGCTTTGTTTTAGAATTGAAAAAATAGCTAGGCATAAGCATATACTCTGTCATATACTTTGTGATAAATTGTCAATTAACTGGACCTGTGGGGGATTCTGTGGTTAAAAAAAGCTTTTGAAGCCAGTTCCAGGCTAAATTGTTTAATTGTAGCAAATTGTGGCAAAGGTTTATTCCCCTCAATTATCCATACAGTGGGCCAGGTATTTTCCCATTGATTTCACAGACTACACCCCACACAGTTGATCTCATAGACAAGCAGCCATGCACACTCTTTTTTCTGTGATAAATATAGAATCACCAATTAACAATAACATGCAACTCCAGGAAGGCTCCCTCTGAGATTCGAACAGGAACATTATTCTAAGGCAACAATGCAAACCCCCAAACCATCATGCAGCCTACATGTGGAGTCTTATTATTTGCTACACTTCACTAGCCTTTATGAGAACTTGAATTCTTTGAGTCATAGATTTTGCTGATGAAAAACAGTATTTTTCCTCTGTCAAATTCTATGTCCCTGTAGCAGCCGCCAGATCAGCCTTGCAGGATGGAGCCTGTTCACAGAAATTGTTTATGTTTTTTATTTCCACTGTAAACTTTTAGTTGTATTGAGATCTAGACTGTTTGGTGGCCACGTTATTTGGCTGGTACATGTCTCTCTTGCAGAAAACACTAAAAGCTATCTTCTCTGTGTCAAGATAAATGATCGTATACTGACCTCTGGCATCTATCCTCTTTCATAGGAGGCATATTTTGTTCACCGATGCCCCAGATTTTGATCAAAGTTGCCTGGGAACTACCAACATCTGCGTGTTAGGGTTTGCATATGGGGTTGCAGGTGTTCCTCATTATTAATTCTGTTTTTTTATCCTCTTATGGACCTTGAGGAAAATATATGGCAAAAATAAGATGAATAAATTAGTATTTAAAATTTGTGAGGTTATATTTAGATTAATTTTTATTTTCAGGAAATGGGTAAAGGCCCAGAATCCTCCACAAATTGCCCCTCTGAGATCAACTGATGTATTTTTTTATTAAAATTGGAAACATTTCATTGGTGTTTTTTGTATTTTTTGTGTTTTTTCCATTAGTTAGAAAAACTCAACCGAATATGGGTGATATTTAAGTGACTGACACAAATCCAGCGCACTTTTGTGTGTGTCTGGGTGTGCCTGTTGGGTCCGTTCTTCAAATTGTGTGCGCTTTTGAGTAATCTTGGATCCAATCTCCCGCCTAGATCCAAAGTTCCCCTCCAGAAGAGCCCGGTGAAAGCCTTGTGGCTCTCCACTCTTCTTGCTGTGGGGTGATAACCTTTTCTCTCTTCCCTTTTATTCCACAAAATCCCTTCTTTTGGCATCTCATGAAACACCAACCGCCCATGTGTGTCTGCAAGTCAAACAGTCAAATGAGCATGGAGATGAAAGCCATTTCATGTAGTTGTGCTTGAATGTGAGTCAGTGTGTCTGAGGTGCAGAGTTTAAATTCGAGAGGGCAACAAAAAAAAAATAGAGAGAGCACTGAACCCCCCTTCAGCCCTCCCAAAATCCAGTGACAATCCCTATTTTGCTTTTTAAATCAGGTTTTACTAAAACCCTCCACTGCTTCATCCATTCATGCGTCACTTTAAACTCCAGATTTCAGTGATTTCAGTGGTGTACAGAATTGGTATTATTCCCACTATCAGTTGCTTGGAACATGCAGTGACTGCATACTATAGCTTGTATTATTTTTAACATATTTCCAACAAGCACATTAGTTCCAACTTTTAAAAATGCATTAATGCTGCGTTCTGCCATGCAGATTGAGCTAATCCTCTGTTATCATATCAGTTACGATAAAAAACATTGAGATCGTGTTTGTTTTCCATTGCAGTCAATCTCATCACTGTGCAACGCAACTAAAGTCCTTTTTCAGAAGGAAAACATCTGCTGATTGGTCACATCTCACTTCCAGAACCAGTGCTGAACGAGGCCCTACCTGGTGTGTGCTTCACCATGAGTGTGTGTGTGTGTTTTTGGCAGTGCAGAAACCCTGGCTAACCTCCTCTGTGCTTCCCAATGTCCTGTCTCTGAAGAGCAATGGCCATTAAGCAGCTGTTCACTTCTAAAGCCGCAGAAAAAATGGGAGAGCTGCGAGAATGCAAATGAGTCTCGGTATGCGCCAAAAGTCCTCCGCAGGGACGGACTGTTAGGTCAGAGACACACAGGAGCTCATACAGCACAGTACAATGCACCAGCACGAGTATCTACACCCCTCGAAGTTGCACAAATGCACTCGCATGTGGCTAGGTTAGACTCCCTATTATGTAGTGCAAGGATTCTCTTGAGTATCAGATGATCTTTCTGTAACTACATTTCTCTTGGAATTGGAGTGCAGAGGCTTTAAAGTCTGATACATCTGATTAAACAGACTCAGGCTACAGGACTTTTTCCATTCATACTACCTGTCTGAGGCTACAGTTTTTCATTTGGATTACAGGTAGAGTAGCGTGCCTCTCTTATTTAGAGTGATCATTGTTATTATAAGGTCCCATGTTGGGCCCCAAAGACGGAGACCACTCTCAGGATACCAGCAGTGTACTTGTCAGGTACCTCTTTTTTTATCGATTCATTTATTTTTTCCAAGCTCCGTTGAGGCAGGCATGGATGGAATCTCGTTTACCGTGAGACTTGATTGGGCCCAGTGGATTCAGCTCGGTGGTATAGATTTTATATGGTGAATGGTACATTTTGTCTTTAATTCCATACTCTCGTGTTTAAAAAAAACAAACAAACATACAGCTCTCATTCTCTGGATGAAAAGACGTATAAAAAAAATACAATTCTAGCTTTTGGATGGTGTGGATGTGTGTTGGCTCCCATGTTGATTGGTGCATGTGCATGCACTCCTGGTGCTCCCGCCTAATAAGAGCTTAACCTTATTAATCACATTAGTGTGCTGAGGGTGGCGTTGGCAACACTCACACACCCTGTCACTGATGCACACACTCAGACATGCACACATAGGCAGAGGCATGTCAGTCTGTCATTAGTTAATAGCTCATTAGCACAAGGTGATTAATTACTCTCGCAGGGTGTGGGGATGACAAGGGTGGGGTGTGGGGTTGAAGGAGGAAGCAGAAGGACCACGGAGACAACAAGGATTCTCCATTCGGGATAAGAGAGGGAGTTGGGAAGGGTGAACCGGTGTAAAAATGGTTACCTCCTCTCACTTCCCGTAGGAAGGTTTCACTGCTATTGATTTGCAGAGAGTCTGCTGGAGGGGCTGCTCATGCAGGAGCACGGACACGTGCGCGTGCCTTTTACTTGAGGCGTTTTGCTGGACTGTGTTTTTTTCTCCTCCTCATGGGGATCAGCTGTAAAGGTTAACTAGTCTTTTCTTAAGCTTTCAGCCTCATGACAAATGACCATGTTCAACCCATGGGGCACCTTACAGCACACCCCCCCCCCCTTTTCCAACTATCCCTCTGTTTCTCAGATTTGGAGGCAGGCAGGAGGAGGAGAAAGAGGGGAATGTAGGTGAATGGCAATAAAACACATGGGTTAAGTCATGGAGGTAAAAAAAAAAAGAAATCATGAGCTGAGGAGACTTAAATATAGGAAAATGTATTAAATTACATGCTTGGACTGTAAAGATTGTATTGACTGGCAGCTTGTAATTTAAAGTGCCTAGTTTGCATCTTAGAAAGCAGATTTTTCATTTGAGTGTTGTAAAAACATAAGGAATGTAGATGTGCATAAAAGGCCTATCCATAGGTTTTACTTGATTTCAAGATGCTTGCTCATCTCGCCTGTGACCTTTCCCGTAGGCTCCTTTCATCAATCCTTTAAGGCTTTCCTCTGCTTCTCTTTACATGCTTTCCAAGCAGCCTCATCACCTCCATGCCGAATTACTGCAGGATGAATGGATGCTAGTGACTCACACAGAGATGGGAGCTGTAGAGTTAGCTTATATACACACAATGTGTATAGTTATATAGACATGCCAGGTATAATGACGTCGGATGGCATTGATAAATAACCTGCATGGAAAAATGTAGGGTTTCGTGTTCACACGCATGTGTACGTACAAATGTATATGCGCAAGTGGGCTCTTGTGAGAGTGTGTGTGCGTGTGTGTATGATGGAGTATTGCAAAGTGTTGTCAAGAAAGCAATTTGTTTCTGTCTCAGATGGGTCTTTTATCATGACAAATCGACGTGAACCTCATCTAAAAAAATTCACCGTCTCGTCCTGCGCTCCGTCCGATTCTAGCTAGGCCACGCTTTGCAACTTTATTACAATGAAATCACAGCCACAAGCCAGCTGCCTCCCCTCCTTCCCTCTGCGGTGAAATCGAGTCCCACCACCTCCACGTGCAAATGTGTGTAGAATATACCTGCCCAGGTGTGTGCCTCTCTCCGCTTCCTGCATTCATATTAGTGAGCAGGTACTCACAGAGCTCAGCTTCATGCAGTTGAGCAGATATTCGCACAGCTCAACTGCATACTTCATACACAAGTAATTGTGCGACCCCTTAAGAATGATAGATGGGGTCTGAGAATGTCACATGAAGAAATAGACGGGGAGGCATTCACAGTGACAGTGTTCCTCTAGAGAAGTGGCTCCGGGGTCATCCTTTAGAGCTCTAGTCCTCTCAATTAATTTCAACAGAAACACACATGCACACACACGCACCTGCATTATGTCGACCTGCATTTTTCTTCTGACGTGACATTTTTTTTGTAATCTGTGTGTTCCTGAGCCCATATGCCTGCAGCTGATGTTCTATTTTACATAACTATTTGCTTTTATCTTTATACTGTGTTTTAATCTACTATTCATATTGAATGTAATATGTTAATGTATCTTTTCCAATATTCAAAAAAGAAAGCAAAGATGACCTCTCGGCAAAGGGAGCTTAAATGTTACAGGGCTGACTTGTGTTGAGATATAAAGTTTAAATGAGGTGTAGCTTTGAGTGAAGCCTGGTTAGTGCCTTAAGTGATGTGTCTCAAATGTGCTTTAAGTTGATTAATGTGCTCAGTGATACGGTGCCATGCAAATATTAATATAGCAGATGAGTCAGATGACCTGACATTTTGGCTGATATGTGACAATATGTCTGCCCTCTGCTGGGCAGTGTGAGACCCTTCACTTACCTGGTAACCTGGTACTTAAACCCGTGGCTGATATCTGGCAAGAGGGGGAGACGCTTTAGAGGCTTTATCTGACTAAAGTTTCCATTGTCTCTCATGGGACGGTGTCATTTCAGGGAGAGACGTATTTTGTGAGGGAAATGTTTGACTGCAGAGAGCGTTGGTCATCTGTTGTTTCTTTGCGGGCCGTGTTTCTCGTGATATTCTTCTCCTCCTCTTTAGAGACATGACGCGGTATCTGACATATTACTGGCTTCATCGCCGCAGTGTCCTCTGCCCTCCCTCCCTGCCTCCCACTTTGCATCTCCGCTTGGCTGCCTTGTCTTTCCTCTCTTTAACCTTAACCTTGTCTTTGCCCACCACCCCCCACTTTCCCCTCATTCATTTTTTCCCTTCCAGACCCCCCTCCTCTTGTGTGTGTTAATGATCATTTATTTCTTTCCCCTTTCAACCCCCTCCACCCCTGCCTTTTGATGTGCCTGCTTTGTCACATTTCCATAATTCTGTCACTCTTTCACTCTCTAGTGCTTGTGAGCTCCATCGTGAGTTCCCGCCCTTGTTTTCTGCTCCTCCTCCCCTCCTTTCCTCTCCACCACCACGCTCTTCCACTGGCTCACCCCTACCCCCTTTTTTCTCTCTCCTCTGGCTCATTCGTTAGCTCCCGCCGTCATCCTTCCTCTCCATCTCGGTGGTGCGACGCTGCTGGGAGGGAGAGGGAGAGAGAGCGGGTGTGTGTGCCTGTGTTGAGTCGGCTCTCAGTCTCAGCTGTGGGCAGATGGAGGATGGAGCAACAGCCACATCTCTCCTTGTCTTCTGCCACAGGCTGAAAAGGTACTCTTGGTGTTCTCTCATCCATCTGTTCCCTTTGCGACCGAGCCGGCCCTGATTTGTGACAGATCGACCAACAAAAAGGACTGAAAACTGGAAACGGGAGGTTGACCAAAAGACCTGCAGTCTCCTCGATAAGGAGCGCTGGGCATCGCGCTCTTCTTTTTTTTTTCCCCCCCTTTTCGCGTTAAGGTGTGTGTGCCATTCATCTCTGCAGTGCTACCGCCGCACGTGTGCCGGTGCGCCGATCCACACTCCACGAGCGCGCGTCTCTCCTCTTGCGCGGTGCTCCAGCGCTCAGCTCGCGGACAGTGCCTCAGAGAGCTCACTGAGAAAAGAGAAAGAAAAAAACAGACAGAGTGGAGAAACGAGGCAGACCAGAGTAAAGAGGAACAACAGCAAGGGGGGGTGGGGGGGACAGAGGCGGCACAAAGGACTTTGACTTAGAGGAGAAAAGCAGGGGCTCAAAAGATTGAGAATCAAGAAAAGAGGACTCTTACGGGAGCAGAAAGGAGTGGAGCGTGGAGGAGAGGAGATAAGGGCAGAGGGTCCGTCACAATGAGCGACAAGTACGGAGCGATGCATCACGTAGGCAACACTGGAAGAGCCAAGACCCTCTCGCATGAGACAGGTAAGACCCCTCGGACGCCTTTTTTCCCGCTCTGACGGTCAGATGTCACTGTCATACATCTTCTTTACACAGAGGTGAAAGAATCAGAACCATGCGGGAACTTGACTGAACCCAGTCCCTTGTGCAGCCGATGGACAGACTCGTGGACCCTGAATTATTTCTCACCTTATAAATTTTACAAATCATTGTCCAGCTGTAATGTAGGTTATATGTGCATATGGCAGCGTGTACGTGGGTTTGTCTGTGTGTGTGTGTGTGTGTGTGTGTGTGTGTGTGCGCGCGCACACCTGTGTTTGTGTGTGTATGAGAATGTATGTGCACTGTAGAGTTAGCGGCAGTGATCAAACGGCATACATCTGAATAGAAAGAAGCTTTGATGTGCCCTTGAAGTTATGACTGACGTTTGTGATAGCAAGTCCCTTCTTTTTCGTATATATGTAATTCTGAGGATGTGCGGATGTGTGTGTGCGTGTGCGTTTTCTCCGTTTGTTTGGTGTTTTGCGGAGTTGGGGGCATCTTTAATTTTTTGTGGTCATTGATCCCAAGTTGGCATGGATGTAAATGCGTGTGTGTGTCAGTGTGTGTGATGACCACATTCCAATTGACGGGCTGCTGAAGAAATGGATGGGACACGCTTTGCTGCCTTTTCGCGTCAGTACATCATTTATTCACGTGTGTTCCTCAATATTTACAAGGTTATTTCTTGGAATTTGACTTTTTTAATTTCATGCTGATTAATTGATTGAATATTCAGATGAGATGAGGATTTCGTTTAAAAAAAAAAAAAGAAGAAATCGATGTGTTGTGATGTGAGGGTGTGCGGCTTATTTGAAAACAGTGGGGCTCATATTTAGCATGACTGGGTCGTTTTCTGAAACAGTCTGACCTGCTCGGAAGAGGCAGCGTGTCTCCTCAGTGCAACTCTGAGTCTGCGCCCATGTGTGTGTTTGTGTGTGAGTCATATATTAGTTGTTTGATTGCTTTGTGGGTGTGAGGGGACTGCTAGCACTCGACGAGCTAATCAAACAGTTCCCACAGACAATCACAACGTGTCACGTACCCCTCTCTGCAGCTCTGACACATCTGCCTCCTATCTGAACAAACATTGTGAATTTGCTAAGCTGGGAAAGCAAAGAGTGTTCTTTTTTTTTCTTTCTTTTTTTTTTAAGAGAAAGAAAACATTGTGTAAGGAAATCCACTTATTTGATGATCTCACACACGCAAACTCCCTGAACCACCCGCATCCTCACAAAGACACAAACCCACACGTACACAACTGTTACAGGGATCGGGCCCAGCGGTGGATAAATGTGCTTTTCTGATTGCTGCCACAGACAGGACGTGATTGGCATGGCAGACTGGGGAATTAGTCACGGTTTCCATGGTGACTAATTAGCAGGGTCCTGACTGGTGGGCTTATGAAGACAGATGACAGATCAGCGGTTCACTTTCCGCTTTACAAATTCGGGTGGTCGCATTGGCTAGATGGACCCCCCACTATCTGAGACAGGCAGCTCTCTGCAGGCTATCTCACTTGTCTTCAGCTCACACGCTGCCAATGGATAGGCAGAAAATATAATACTACCAGAAGAGTTTGCAGAAGGGCAGCTACAAGTTTTGCCCAGGATTGACCAGGCTGATCAAGTGTAATGTTTCCCCACTGCTCGGCCAATGCTTCAGAAAGCGAACCTCCCCATGTGTGTTCCGCTGTGGGCTAAACCCTCTTTTAACTCGTACATTTTCAGAGAATTACTCCGAAACTCGCGTGTTTTGTGTGACGGTAAAGTCAGAGGTGTGCACTCGCGCGCACCCCCCATCACGTCCACGATTTAGCTGCATGTGAGGGAGACATAGGTGTGATTGGGTCCATCTGTGGCGGAGAAAGACAGACAGACAGACAGAGAGAGCTCCATCTGTGGACACCTGCCCTTCCTCCAGGCTACCGTCCCTTCTCTTTCAAACTGCCAGTGAGATCTCTGCTTGCACAGGTGCAAGTGCGTCTGCATGTTTGTTCACCAATCTGGACGCGGTCTGTGTCTCTCCGAGCATTATTGTGAAGAATTTGCACGTCGCCTAGCTGAGTGGAGGCACATTTGCAGAAAAGCAGAATGTGTAAAACGCGTAAAAGCAGATTACTTTGGCGGTGACATTTCTTACTTGCTGTTAACACAAGTCTGAAATGTCAGTGGGTTTTTGCTTCCTCTGTTCTGTTGTTTTTCAAAGCCTAAAAAAGGCAAAAAAAAAAAAAACAAGTGATAAGTTTCTCTGGTCTGTTCTGCTGCAAGGTTTGTTTACTGGTATGCCTTACAGGGTCAATGTTGTGATTATTAGCCACGCCGGTGCTTTTGCTGCTGTAAATAATCTAAGAAATGATAGGATAAAAGTGCATTTTCTAAGTTCTAAATAAAGAACACTGTGCCTAAGGGTGCATAAATAGGATTTCTTTTTTCTCTTTTTTTTCAAACTTGCAGCCAACAATTTTACCATTAGGTGAATCTCACTGTGGCATAAATAATTTATGATCATGGACACAGGCAATTCAGCGTGCAACACAGTGTTGGACACTATAAGATCCGGGAAAACAGGTAGAAAAGAGGGAGCCCACAGCTGTCTGCCGCTCTCCCTTTCTTCAGTCAGGCACCAGCTCCACCTAATGGCCTCTACAAGTACTGAGGCTTGTACTCACACACACACACACACACACACTTTCATTCACTGACATGCACATACAAACTTTGATTAAAATGGCTGGAGCGTGATTTCATTTCACCAAGATGAGCTGTGTAGTTAAAAAGCCACAGTCATAATCAGTAGGGTTTATTTCTTTTCTAGGTTTTTGTTTGTTTGTTTGTTTTGTTCTTTTTTGGGTCAGACTTTATGTGTTGGAGCGCAGAACCTCCGTCCACATGGGGAGCATGGCAGAGAGGAGAAGACACAAAAGGAGAGGTGATTGGAAAAGGCACAGAGAGGGAGGGAGAAAAAAAAAAGAGAAAAGCGATTGAAGAAGACGTGCGTGTCACGGCTAAACAAATAAGCATGTGTGAGAACAGATGGTAATAAAGTTCTCTGTTACAAGACTAGTGGCTTGTACACACGCTCGTTCCCACACACACTGACGGGCTGACACACACATAAGCACAGCTTGATTATGCAGAGTATTGGGCCGTGAGTCATTAAGACTTTGCCTCAGTGAAGCTGACTCAAAAGTGAGCATCGACACTCATCTTCAAAGGCCGGTCACTAACAGTCATCCCTCTTTCTCCTCTCCCTGTCCTTACTCCGTCCATCTGTCTCTGTCTGCCCTACTCCATCTTTGGCTTTGTTTCCACTTATTTCTGACTCCTACATCCTCTTCACCCCACTGGCTTTCCCTCTTCCCGGGCCTCTCTGCGCTCCCTTCCATGCTTTCGCAAGATGAGTTTTTTTTGTTTCCCTCTGCTTTTAGTTTTCCATTCTGGCGTCCGTTCGCCAAAAAAACGCGTGTACAAGCGAGTGTGTGTCGACGTGTGAGGGCGATGTGTCCTCAATCACAGTGAAAGCATTTGTTTCCCTCAGCCGGGGGAAATAGATTATGTATTTCACTCCTTTTCTTCACATTGCCTTTTTTTTTTTTTTTTTTACCCTCCTTTCACCACGCGGTTTGTCCTCCCCTCTCAAGGTCGGTCAGAAGATTGCTTTCGGCCCCCCTGTGTCCTCCCCAGCGCGCCACGTTTTATTGTGCGAACGGCCGTCGGTGCCTGGTGTGCAATTTGTTTGTGCATGTTTCAAATCGTGGAATACGGGGACTGTGTTTGGTGCGGTTCAATCTGTCCCGTCTCTCATCAGGTGAGCACTTATATGTTTGTGCTGGCTGATGGAAAAGCAGTCAACTGGCTCAATCTCAGTCTGCAGGTACGTTCAGGAGAAAGGTAAAATGGAAAAGGAAAGGAAATTGTTAAGATCAGAATGTGGATATTAAAATCCTCTAGTGTTTTTTTTTTGTTTTGTTTTGTTTTGTTTGGTTGTTTTTTTTTTGCTGAATGTTCGTAAAAGTCCTAGGTTTTCCTCGCACATGCAACAGAGGCATTTCCCTTCGTGAATATTTGACTCAGTTATTGATTTGGAGAGCATGTGCCTCTGCTCTAAAGTGTGTGGCTGGTTTTTGCATGGACTGTTGGAGGTATTAATTTTCACAGTGGTGATTTGGGTGAGTAAAGGGCTGGCAAGCTAGCTGGTGTTCTCAGCATGCATTTTGAGCTTGTGCGCGCTTGTGTACGAGTGTGTGTGTCTGATCAGCGAGCTGGCTGCTTTTATGCCTCGGTACTCTGGCTGATCATCCATGTGTACCATCTGCATGTGGCGCTGCCATGTGTGTCACCTATACCCCAACACATCCCACTCCTCTCATATCTCTAACCATCCCTCCATCCACTCCTGACACTGTCTCATTGTCCTTTTATCTCTGACTCCTCTGCTTTCATTTAAAAAGGCAATTTATAATAAGAGAGTGAAAACAAAAGATGACATTGCTGTTAATTTAAAGCCTTTCACTTACTTTGTACTGCACATTAATACAGAAGAGTAATATCTATACATAGTTATTCATCATCCTCATTCACCTTTTAATTTTCCTCAAAGCAGAAAAACCATCATACCCTTAATCAGTGCAGCTTTGTAGGATGCAGCGTTGGGCAATTTGTTAGCCATGCAACACCGACACTCTAAGTGATCGATCCACACCAAAGTTAACCATGAGACAGATGAAAGTGTCACAATAACTGTCGGCTTGAAGTGACAAATCGATCGCTGGATTTTGGCTGGTAAGGAGTCGGAGTCGGCCACATTGTACCTTCTGGTGCGGCACTGACAGCCGTGACTCATTGACTCATCACATTGCTGTTTGTAAACTCAAAACCCGACTAACAGTTCCCCGTTTCATTCTTCATCTTATCTAGTGTTTCCAATTCCTCTGCTATCTCGGCCTGTGCGCCTCCACCTCCTCCCGTCCACGCATCCCCTCACCACACCTCCTTCATCTTTAATATCCTTCTGCCCAAAGCACCGACTCCAGCTTCCTGAACTCTTCACCTCTCCCTTTGTTCTCTCCCCCACATCTCTTTCTCCCTTACACGTCTGTTATTAACATAAAAGAGGGAGAGAGAGACTACCTTTCCTCAAAGCCCGGGCTGTGAGTCACTCTGCCCTGCCAGCTTCTGGCTGCTTTCCTGGCTGTCACGGCACAACAGATGTGAAACCGATTTTAAGGGACCGGGTGAGGACAACGGTGCGCGCGTTCAGGAGTAGCATCCAGCCGATTCAAAGAGTTTTGCCTCTGTAGAAGACAACCGGGTTTAGTTTGCCCGGCTGTTTTTGCAGCAAAAATAGGTCAAGTGCAGGATTGTTTTACAGGCACAGAAACGGGGGTTGCTTCAATGAAGATATAATGGAAATTGAGTCAGGCTATACCTAATGGAAGAACATCCCTGCACATGAGTGTTTTTTTGCACAGTTGCCACAGGGTAGATTTTGGAGAAGCTTAATGCATTAATGGCAAAGGGATGGGAGCGCAATAAAGCTAGGAACCCTCTTTCTCATTGTTCTCATTTTTAAGAAAAATGTTATCGATCACCTGTGCATTAAATCAGACGAGAGACCTCAAGCTTTTCTTCACGCAGAGAAAAATGCATTGAGAGGTTTTATTGCGTCTGAATTACTTTGATGAACACAGTAAAAACGGCTCATCCGAAAAAGACGCATTAGCCGTCCATCAATTTTGTGAGGTGCATGACTCGTTCAGCTAAAATGTTTTGTCACTTTTCACTCAATTAAATCAAGATAATGTTCTCACATCCGCGAGGAGTCGATTAAATGGAGAAACATCACAGCTTCCCTTTCGGCATTCACTCTCAGCATAGGCCTATTTACAGCTCAGGAGGGATTTGCTCACTAAATAGTACAGTTTTGTTTTTTTCACTTTAAACTGAAGACTTTGTAGTCTTTAAAAAGACTCGGAAAGTTTCTGTTTTCGTGATGCAAAAAAAAAGAAAGCCATCACAATTTTTGAGCCATGGGATAAATGCTGCAGCTGCATAGCGTATTTTCCTTTGCGACGGCTTGTTCGCAGGTCGTAGAAGCCACAGCTTCCACAGGAGGTGTCTCCAGCTGTCATTCAGAGCTGATCCGGGGTTTTCAGGAGACAGGGTTCTGCAACCTTGCTTTAAGCACAATGACAAAGTGAAACTCAGTCCATGCATGTGTGTGTGTGTGTGTGCGTGTGTTGCTAATCACCAGCGAGGCAAGGGGAGATGGGCCATGCACCAGGGCCGAGAGGGCATTGAAATAATCCCATCGATCACATGATTACCTGTGGGGGTATGGGTGTGCGCCTCGCAAACACACACACGGAGGATTTTAACGTTTGTCTGTCAAACCTTTTTTCTGTGTATGCTTCAGCTTTCGGAATGACGCTACAGCGACGGAGCTGGCCGAACGCCAGCTCCTACACGGTTCCATTAGCATTGCGAAGGCTGGCCGTAGATTGCTATTGATTGAGTGAAGCTTTTCATTGGCTCCTCAGCGAGCAGTGCACGTGCACACTGATGCATTTGTGCACTCGCAATATGTGAAGACCAGACATGGACACGGATGCTGGGGACGTGAAATTGTGTGTTTTCTTTGTTTTTTTTATCGTTAATACTATTTTAGTCAAGCGCTGGCTGCTTTGGCCGTATGGAGGAAAGCCTCAGTGATGTGACTTACGACTCGTTGTCAGACAGCCATTCGGTTGTCGGCTTTGACAGGGACTGGAGGAGGCCGAATCAGTCGATGGTTGAGCTTTGGATTTTAAACAAATCAATGCCAAGTGACTGGACCCCGAAGCCACTTCTTAATGAGATCCACTGCTCAGAGATCTCCATACTCTCCGTCTCCACTTCGCTCTGTCCATCCCTGTGACAGCCAGTGATCTGTCGTTATTGCTCCAACTGATCTGACTGTCTTTCTCTCTCACTTTCCTCACCTTTTGCCCTTTGCCCACAGGCTGCATCTGCCCATATTCTTCAGGACTGAATTTCCATACATCTCCATCTTATATCATCGTGTTCTCAGACAGTACAATTTCAGAGCCTCCAGTGGCAGAGGCTTCTCGCTTTCAATTTGTGAGCAGGGAAAACTTTCCCAGGCTTCGTTTTGAGAATGTTATTGGAGTACTTTTAACAGACATGGGAAGTCTGGCACATGCACTGTACTAATGGAAAAAGTGCTGTACACCCAGGTTTATGTGGGTCCTCCAAAAAAACCTCATCAGTTAGGTAGAGAGGTGTGCGCGCATATTAGGAAGGAAATGTGTGTGAGACCTTTTGAATGTGTGTATGTGTGTGTGAGTGTGAACACATTTAGGGGATTAAGAATGTAATGCAGGATTATCCAGCAAGTAGACTTCCCACTTCGACTGGAGGTAGAGATCGAGTCACTGAGAGCTGTCTGTGAGGAAGGAAGGAAGGAAGGATGGATGGATGGAAGGCCAATATATTTGAGAGAGGGCAAAAAAACAATTATAGACCCAATAGACAGTTTTTGTAAATATGTTGAAAGATTTTATAGCGCAATGCGATTGCAGAGGCTTGCACTTAACATGTTTTGGCGATTCTGTCCACAAGCACATATCAACTCCATGGTGTCTCCAGGAAGAGCAAAGCAGCTAGCTCCAAATGATCTAAGTGCTCACATCGTTTCATACCCACATACGAGTCAGCAATGTATCCTGGGAAGACGTCACTTAATCATTTATAAACAAGGCACACTATGACTCACTAAAAGCTAGTGCAGTGCCTAGAGAGCTTGTGTAGAGGTGTGTGTTTGAGAGGTGGGGGGTGAGGGAGGGGGGTGTTGTATAGGACGGGGATAGGGGAGTGGAGGATAATCGTTTGTACTTCCCAAGTGAAACACAAAACATCACATTTTTTTGAACCAGCAATAGGAGCAAATCATTCCACTACCTCTTGCATTTGTGTTACTGTGTCAGCAGATCTGCGTCTGCCCTTTTTGTCAGAGCTCTTAACATTGTTAACTGCACAAATCACTGTTACTGAACATAACGGCACGTATTCAAATATAATGAGACTTGAGTCATTGCCATTGCTCAGTTCAAAGTGGTTTTTATTTCGTGCAGCGTGCTGCTTCAAGGTCCCCACTGCCTTTGCTCATCAACAATTGCCAAGTGTTAAATAAAACATGAGGCGTAAAAGCAACGCGAGCAAGGGAACCTGTCCCCATTTAGAGCCCACACGAGGCTAGAGAGAAAATCTAACCCGTGTGTGCGCATTGGTGGAGGGGTGGGGTGGGGTTAGAGGGTCTGGATTTGTTCCTTTTCCTAATTGTTTTGGTCTAATCCCGGTTTTAATGTCTCTCGCAGCAGGGATGCTTTCACACTTAATACTGAAGACACTGTGGATTTGTTTAATTGTGTCTGCTCGCAGATGTGTTTTTCTGCAGAAGTCTGCGTTTGAGCAAGACTGAGAAAATTAGGATGTTTGAGTTGTCCACCTCTTTGTTGATGACGATTTGTTATGGATTCTGTATGAGTGGAGTTCAAAGGATTCGAGCAATCTATAGGGGTAGATGACAGGGATAAAGATGCAGCGACACCGTGGGCATCCATAACCGTGGACGCAGTGCTCACACATGGAGGATGAAAAAACACACATCTTGCAACCCTTGGCAGTGCTTCTCCAGTCTGTTTGAAGTAGTGTCTCACGGGAGGCTATAGGACTGTGGCAGTGTTTCACCCTCTCAAACACACACTGGCTTGCAGGGAAAGAGGGATTGCAGCAAGAAAAGACAAGCAGAGCAGACAGTCGGAGGAATGCCCTTCCTCAAGCACACTTCAGTTCGTCTCATGCTTATCTCTGGGTCTCTAGCTGCTCTCTGCAGACATAGACAGGGAGCGCTCGGTGAGCAGGTTGAGATTGTTTACAGCCACAATTTTTTTTTTTTTTCTTGCCTTTCCCTCCGTGCCAGTGGGCTCATATCTCGTTCTATCATTCTCAAGCTGACTGGGTGAGATTGAAACAGGGCACTGGGGAGACAGCAGGAATATTACCCAGCTCTGCATCGACTTTAGAGATGAGGTATGTTGCTTTATATTTATTGCAGCGTAAATTAGGAAACCAACACAAACAAAACGGACTTTTTTTTTCCGTTTGTTTGTTTTCACTCAATGTGACTTGAGCAGTTTGGCATTCATTTTGCTCTGCTTCTGAAACAGGTGCGTCATTGCACCACATGAGGGTTAGGACAGCCGCTCATTTCCCCCCGTGTAAGCCGCAGGCTCTGAACAGTGCTGTTCACATTCAAAGCACCTCCCGTGCCGTCCCAATTCCAGGGCCACGTAACCTCAGCTTTCCCCATAATAAGCAGTGCAAGCACAGCCAGTGTGGAATGAATAAAGTGGGAAATCAAAACAGAGTCATGGCCGATTTAAACCTGTCTGAGGTGGGTGCATTTTTCTAGTCTCATTTAAATGTTTCTGTTTTCGTTCCTCAGCCGGCAGCCAGCCCACAAATGCCTCCTGTTTCCAGAAAAACTGCGGATACATGCTTGCACACACATCAAAGATAACAAATGCACAAAACAATCCCGCGTAAAGACAGTCCTGCCAATTTACAAAGCTATTATTTTGTTCCTTGTCCTAATGTTTTTGGCTCCTGTTTTCCAAGCGGCCCCCACTAAACCCTGTTATTTGCTCCTGCGTTCGGTATAAGAGTGAATTTGCGAACAAGCCGCTGCATCCAGCCATATCTCTTATTTTTCTATCATCCCTCTCGCCCTTACTCATTTTTACAGTACTCCCCATGGTGTCCCATGGTACAAAAACAAAAAGAACTAATGCAGAAGAAATGTACCGACGCACAGGCACAGATGGAAAGACAGAAAGAGGGAGAGGACGAGGGGCGTAGAGGCTCACAGGCAAAAGAAAGAAGGAGAGTGCCATGTAGAAACAGAAGGATTGAAACAGGAGGGGAAGTGGGGGGCTGGGGGGGGTGGAGGGTTGGAGTCTTGTATGGCACTGCAGAGGAGAGTAAAAAGCTCTTGGCAATGTTGCCAGTGTGACTCCCTTGTTCCATGTTTTTCCACGGGTTCTACTCGAAGTTCTAAAGTGGTATGCCGTGTCCTTCGTTTTACCATAGTCGGCCATTTACATGTATCATTTTCTATAATACTCTGCTTACCGAATTATTCCTCTAAGTTTCTTAACCCAAAGGTGTAAGATATTCAATCAAATCAACTTTTGGGGGTAATTTTTTAACTATCATTTAACCATTGATAAACATACGCTATAACATAATCTGACAAGTAGGTTTATTAGAAATTAAGTCCGCAGTAAGTTCCCATACCGCCAATGTTGTTCACATGCCCCATTTTTCTACTTATGCAATCTCATAACTTTTGTGCATGATACACATAAATCAGTGTTCATCACATCTGCCGTGCAATGCTAACAATGTTACAAACTCCAATAAGAGATGACAGTGTTATTCACCACTTAGTTCTGTGGTTCAGCACACATCACCCTCGAGCTGAAGGTGTCAGGTCTCTGGTAAGTAATATTCAAGAGAAATGTCTTGCCAACTTAAATGCATTTATAATGTCAATCAATATTCTATTTTATTCAAAATTCAAAAAGTTTTATTTATCCCAAGGGGCAATTGATGTGTGTGTGCCTTTTTTTTTCTTCAAACAAATCCACAAGTCTGCACACCCACAAACCAACACGACCATCGAATGGGATGAATGTGCGTCAACAGGGGAAAGCCATAAAGAAATCCACCGTGCATAACGCGCTAGAGGTTATAATGTTTTTACTGAGTCCATTCCTCGTTTTTAGTGTTTCCATAACCTTCCAGAGGGCCTTTTGCAACCCAGGCTACAAAACAGATATAGACAAATAGACAGCTAAAAGCCATTGAGTGTTATGACATCTTCAAATGCTCTCAATCAGCTCATGAATTTTGTATTAATTCTCTCTGAAGCTTGCAGGTTGTTTCAGGACGCTGTCGCTGTGTTCTCTGTTCTGTAATGATGTGATTTAAATCATGCCCGACATGTTTTACAGGCATGCAGGGGTTTTACTACTCCATTCTCCTTTCTATCATGGCCAGACGTGTCCATATTGAGTTCATTAATTGCATAATGCTGCATAATTCAGTTAAAACCTGCCATTGCGTGATAGATTATACACTCCGGATTCAAGAATAAGATTTGAGTTGCTTCAACTTCAGTTATATTTCTTAGTCTCATTTTCTCTCTTATCCATGCTTTTCTTCTTCCACCCTTGAATTTTTTTTCCCATCCCTCTCATGCCCTTCACCTTCTCCTCTCCTTCATCCTATTACTCTCCCTCCAGTTCTAGGGGCTATTTTTTTTTTTCATCTCCACTTAGCTTTTAGTGCTCTTCTGTGCCTCACTCTAGGGGAATCCACCTCTTTCCAGACACTGCCTTATTTTAGCAACACAAGCTGGTCCTTGGAGAGCACTGTCAGCCCTCATACACTGTGCTGTCTGCTGCTCCTCTATATGTGTATGTCTGGGATTCTGGACTTGCATTTATGTGCACATTTTCTGATGTATCTGAACTGACAGGAGAGGCAGTTTCATCAGTTTCTTTCTTTGTATCTTTCTGTCTTTTCTCCTTCCTTTTCTCTCCTACTTTCTTTCTTTTGGTTTGGAGCAAAGCTACAGGTGAATTATTAATGAGAGAGGGAATATTCGTTCTACTTCAGATCTCCCACTGCTCAGAGAAAACTCCGAGAAATAAGGCAAGCATGAAATATCAAACATTTTTGATCTTCTCTGAAATTCAGCAGCCATCAAGGAAATTGTGTGTTTTGGAGCTTGCAACCATTTCTGTGTCGGCCTGTTCGTGCGGATTGATATTTTCATTTAAATATTCCTTTTATTTTATCACCTCAAACGCAGAAAACAAATCAGCCATCGTGCGTCCGCTCACTCCCCCCTCACACCACTCGGGGTGCACAAATCACCAGGTAAAGCTGCATTCCGTTAGCTGCGCAATGGCCCAACGAAAATGAGCAGGAAAGAGGAAATATCGTCAGAAGCATCACCGCAGGCCAAATGCCTTATTATGTCAGATTTACAAATTCCCCGCACCCACATCGGAGGAAAAAGTGACCTACATAACTACAGACCAGGAAAAAAAAACACCAATGGCCCAATTCTCCTCCTCCGCTCCGCTCCCTCAGTCCCTCTATCTCTGTCCTCTCCTCCGTACCCGCTTCCTCTCTCTCCCATTTCGTCACCCCTCGTTTATCCTTTCCCCGACAGCAGCTTTGTGAATTATCACCTCTCATTCAGATGAGAGGCACCGGCGTGTGTGTCTGTCTTTTTGTTTGTTTTTTTGCGCGCGAGTTTGTGCTTCTCGACGGATACGCATTACTGAAATGGTATGGTGGACAGAGGGGGGTGGTTAGGTTATCCAACCAACCTGCTACCTGGTAAACACCATCTGTTCGCACAAAATCTCCCCCCTCCGACACCATGACTAGAATAGATTGATCCAGTTGCACCTCTCATAACGCACCTTTATCATGCCAGCTTCACACTGAGGCGTGGAGGTGCGTGTGTGTATCTGATGATAGTAGATGACGACAGAATTGCTGTTCTTTTAGATTTTCAATCACACACAGATTACACAAAGGAATATGCATACCGGTGTAAGGTAGAATAGAATTTGGACTATCCTTTTTGTTATCGCATGCGTATTTTTTGCGCAACACAATGGTAAAAGATCTGTAAAATAGAGTGAAAACTTTCTGAGAAATGAGAAATAATAAAAAGACATTCAGAAGTTATCAGGAAATCTTCTGGTATTTATCGGCATGTAAAAATACTGTGCAAAAGGTCCCACATTGAAAGTACCTTGCATGGAATGTTTAATTTGCTAAACATAGATGCTGTTGCCAAAAGTATTTTCGCTTTTTTAATATCACCATGATAATCGTAACCATTTTACGAATGCACCCCGATAATAATTTTTGTGTAAAACTAAGTCAGCAGCATTAATGGATCAGAGGCAAAAAGCCCTCCTGTGGCATCTTCCTGATGGCAGCAGTTCAGGCAGAGTGGTGGGCTGGATCCTTCTGACACTTATGAGGGCTTTTTTTTTGTTTTTAAAATGATGAAATTACAAGAGTCCATTAACCTTTTTATGGCTGACAGCGGCATAATGCTGAGATATGGCAATGAAGAAATTGTGTTTGCTGTATTAATCCCAAATGGAGTTATTTCCAGGTTTTTAATCCTTTTTATCAAAAATGTACAAACGTCCACAATTACTCATATAATTTCTCATTGATCCATGGCAAAGGCTTAATTGGTCATCTCAATACTCGGGCAGCGCATAGGATTGTTTAAACACTGTGTGCATGTCTCGAGAAAACCATCTTCCAGTCAATTGGTTTAAGTGCTGCCTTGCAGTTTTGGTCCGCTGTTCCCTCCTCACTGCAACATAACAGATAATGAACTGAAGATTGGAGTGATGGCAATTAGATGACAATTAGAGCGTGATCTGCAAAGAGAAAAACAACAAAGCATCACGTTAGTCAGCGTGGAACAGGTGAATCTATCTATCTATTATTAAGTAAGCATTTCAGTTCAATTTATGATCCTGAACATGTAGAAATAACATCTGTGCTGTCAAGCTGTCAACCTTTCCATCTGTCTTTTCCCGGGCCTGCCCCCCCCCCAACCCCCGTCCAACTTTCTCATTCAGCCTCCAGCGGAACTGAGTCAAATCAATCAATTCAGGTTTCTTGAGCAGACCAGTGGCGTGGCAAGAAATTGTCCTTTCATTTTAATGCCCGTGTGTGTGTGTGTGTGTGTGTGTGTGTGTTTGTACACAAACCGGGGGAGAGCAGTTAGTGCAAAGGCTCTATCTGCCTCAGAGCCGAAAGGTGCCACCCAGCGTGGCAGTGCCCCCAGGGACCCACTATGGCTCATAAATACACACAAACACGCAGCCCCCCTCCCCCGGTCAGCTATAGCAGATGTGTGTGGACACAGCATTAGCTAGGCTCCTTTGCCTTTTTTCGCAAAAAAACTTTTTTTCCCTTAGCTTTTATGCTAAGCAGCATGCCATTGCGGTCTTTCCATTTTTACCCGACTGGGGTATTGAGCGTATTGAGTTAGTGAGTTAGCCTGGGTTAAGTGGCTGTGCTTAAGGGCACAACAGCACTGCTGCGATCACCGGCTGCTCCTGTACAGCTTTGGAATGAGCCCTGCAAAACAAGATAAAGGGCTCATGACAACACACACACACACACAAACGCACGCACACAGTCTGGCTGAAGAGTGGCAAGCACTGAAGCATGAATGAACGGACAGAGTGTGGGGAAAAGACGTTTGATTTTCTGTCATCCCTTTGTTTTTGCTAGATTGTCAATTCGTATTTATCTCATTTCCTCTCTTTTTCTCCCACATGCTCATTTATAGATTTCAGACCCCTCACACACACACACACACACACACAAACATACACACACACACGCACTGCATCATGCACAGATTTTTAGTACCAGATGTGGGATGACGTTTCCCATCTATCCAGAAGGTGGAGGTTTAATAGAGATTTATAATGATTATCAGGAGACAAAGGGATAATATATTGTTGCTGCACAAAAATAAGCTGATAGATGGCGTTGATGATTGGCGGGAGAAGTGAGAGAAGTAGAATTGGAGGTCCGTGGGGGATATGCTAAAGCTTTTTGTGTGCTTCTGGCTGGACCACGCTTTCTTTTTAAAAAGCGAAAAGAGTATTAAGGGTCATGCTGTTGGTGCTATGACCTAAGGGCTCTGTTTTTAGAAGAAACCCGCTGTGTGTGTGTGTGTGTGTGTGTGTGCCTTTGCCGTTCAGGGTGTTTCTTCGCTAAGATTCCACTACTTAGTCTCTCCGTGCACCTTTCATAATATCATGTTAATGCACTGTGATTCCTCCACTCCCAGACCCTGCGTGCTCTCCAGAGATTTTTGTGGGGAGAATTTATTGGCCTGCCCTCCACTCCTCGGCCGTTATCTGTCCGTCCTCATGCTGCTCCTCTGCACTAAAACAGCTCATAATTATTGTCTTAGCATCCTTCATGTATAATTTATCAGCCATTTAAAAGCAGAGGTGCATGCAGCTAAATCCAGAGGGAGCTTCTGTCTTTCCAACTCTGCTCTCCCTCTCCTGCTTTTATACTCTGTCCCCTCTGTTGAACTTTCTTTCTTTCAAGTGCTTTAGTCGTGTCTTTTTCCTCTGTTGTTCCGTTCTGTTGTGACTACCCGCCCTCCTCCGGTGGCATTCACTTTGTTTTGTGGTTTCTTTCCTGCTTGTGATCCGCCTCCTAATTTCAGGATATATGACAGAATTAGGAATAATCAAGTTGATGTGTTCTTGTCCTCGCAGTGTCCATTTTCTTTCCACCCTTCAGTTCTTTCCTTTTTTATTCCCCTTCTACCAAAGGGAAAGGAGAAGAAAGGAGAGGCGCAGAGTAATTGGATTCCCCCTAATAGCGAGGGTAATGTTGACAGTACATAAATCCTGCCACTGAAATAGCGCCTCGTTTATCTTCAGATTTTTGCCTCATTGTTTTTTCGGCGCCTGTTTCCCACCCTCGTCTTGCTCCACCTCTAACGCCTGTGTATTTTTTTCCATCCATCCTCCTCTCCTTATCCCTCATCTCCCCAGGGGTCTCATCAGGTAGCCTTGATTGTATAGATGGGCCAGGTATGGGACTATGCGCCTCAACATAAATTGGTTGACACGGTTTGGTTGCCTCCACGCAGATATCGAAGGGAACAAGGCAGGGAGGAACGCAGATAAAAGGAACACATGCTTGTTGCATCGGATATGTGGTGCGACATAAGGCTTACAGGAAACAATGAAGGATGCTCTTGACTCTGCTTTGAGCAAATAAATTCTGTTCTTTCTCTTGTGCATTATACTTTGCCTGTGGGACTTCATCTGCTCTCCAGGATGGTGATACTTCAGAAGAACCTTAAATCAAATTCAGTGTCAAATCTGTAGACTCCTGCGCCTGTGAAGCAACCACTCGCTTTATAGCTAGTACAAATCAGCTCTTAATATATTCATGTAAAATCTAAACAGGCTCTGTAATGACTTATCCCAGCACTTCTCACTAGAGGCCAAATTGAAAAAGTCAGAAGCAGAGGGTGACATTTTCGTTTTTTTTTTCCCACTAATACGGGTTAAGCTCTTTAAGGATAGTAGATCCCATTCCATGACCAACATAATCAGCTTGATAACATATTTTTTATTAGATTCCATCCCAGCTGGCAAACATACTTTAGACTGAGGAAGGATGTGAATGTGTATTCTTCAGACTGACGTGACTCGCTGACTGCTGCATCATTAACATCATAAAATTGTCTTTTTTCTTTTTTTTTCTTTTATTTGGGGATTTCAAAATCTCCCAGAGGCAGAGAGGTAAGTTTTTTACAAACACCAAGAACTGAAAACAACCAGCATAAAGAATCTCCATATAGGAGCTTAATTATCTGCACATCTGTCTTACTGATGGTTATCAGAAGCATCTCCATTTGATACTTTCCGACTTATTATTGTACGTTTTACGTTGCAATGTCCCAATGTAATTGCATATAGTTGTTATTTCAGTTCTAAAATATAATAGCCTAAGAAGCAGTTTTTGTAATATCCCACTCAGTTCAATGTTTCTCCAGTTGACGTTTCAGACTAAACTTATCAAGCTAATTAAGCCTGGCATGAACACAGAGAGTGTTTTTTGTGTGTGTGTGTGTTTGTTTATGATGAAGTTCAGTGGACCCAAAGTTAAAATGTAATTTCTTTCAACTGAGCTTACCTTCAACCAAAAGTTTGATTGACAAATCCAAAGCACGCTTGTTCTAAAATGGACGTGCAGTAGTTTTCACTGTTTCTTACCACAACCGATCCACTCCAGTGTCTGGTTCCTTAATCTCCAGATGTTGACAGCCGCATGCTGAAATTGAGACTAAAGAACAGCACTCACTTGGTAACAGGTGACGTCACGGTGACCACGTCTATCTTTTATATACAGTTAATGGGGGAGGTGCATTCAGCCGGAGCAAATGAAACATGAATCACTCAGCAGATTTTATTTAAACTGTTTGAAGTCTAAGGAGGTAGAATTATTCATTAGGCCCCAAGCTTAGAGGAAATGCATAAGCTGGATGCACCAGCAAATAGTCCTGCCCTTTTTTTTTTTTAGAAGAACAGTATGTTACCAGTATGTGAAGACTTTTTGTCCCAAATCAATTACCTATAGACTGACTGGATTTACTTTTCAAAAAGCGAATCGACATGGAAGGGAGATAAAAATGTATTAAGATGATGCACTCAAAGAAGATAAAGTTCATGCCACTAGTTCCCTTTCTTCCTCCCCTCTCACTAAAATATCAAACAACCTCATCAATTATTCACCAAGAGTCTAGCAGTTGATCTAAACAACCCTTTCTAGCTGTATTAGGAGCCCATCACACACACTCTCCAGCATCTCTCCTTTCATGCTCTTTCATGGTCCATCTCATTGATGGGGAGTCCAGGTCAGGTCAGCTAATCAATCAACTGGTTGGCATTTGAAATGTTTGGTCAGTCTATAGGCTTCCTGTGTATCTGCTCCTCTGATCTCCTCTGGCCCTAACATACCACCACCACCGAGGTGGGCCGAGAGGAAGGGTGCTCATTAACTCTCTGGAGCTTTGCAGATTCTGTAGGTGGGGTCTGGTTGGAATGCTATGATTGACTGAGAGTCCCACTGTTAACTTGCTCAATGTCATTTACTTCCCTCGTGCAAACCTTATGTATACACTCACCTATCCAATCGGAAAGCTTTGAAGACGAGACAAAAAGTAAAAAGAGACGCCGCAAGAGATGTATATATGATGTAATGCATTGTAAGATTTTCTCACAAATGACTGTGCTGACATCAAGACACTTCCAAATTCAAGCGACTACGTATAGCAGCATTATTTGCCTCTTCACTGAGAAGTCTGCAGCTGCTCTTGCCACAGCTGTTTAATTGGATTGTCAATCTGAGGGAGCCCGCTTTCTCCCCCTTGTCTAACACTCTCACGCAATATCACACCGCAGCCCGCAGACTCTAACCTTAAACACATATCGGAATCGTACGATAATCGGATTTTTTCTGTCACCAAGCCGAATCTTTGGCTGAATGTCGAAAAATGTATCGGCACCCAGTTAAATCAAAAGAATGTGAAATGAGGAGAAAACGAGGAAGGAGGTCATTTTGTGTTGTGGTGTTGTCGTCGTCCCAGTGCTACTTCCACTTCCTCCCACATCCTTCCTCTGACGCATTTCTACAGCCGATCAATAGGTTGCATATACCTTTACCCTGTCCCACCCCTCCACTACCTCCTGTTTGTACATGCGCTCGACAAAAAAAACAGAACTTTTTTCTCTCCCTTCTTTGCTCCTCATGGGTCACCACGAGTCTTTTTCCGGCCACAAATCTCATCTCCTCTTCAGTCAGTCGCCACATTTCAAACACAATCGCAGCCACTTTTATGTCCCCCGTTCTTCTTTTTTTTCATGACACTTTTAACCTCCCTCTCAGATTCTCTTGACCATTCTGCCATCCTTCTTCCATTCCACTTTTCTCTCAGTTTTTCATGCTCCTCTCCAATCGTTTTCCACTTTACTGCTCTTTTCTTCGTCATTCGGCCGGGCTTTATGGCACGAGGTCCCATGAAGAGGTGCCAGACTCTGCATACATGACATACATGACTGTGACATGCTGAAAATGGCCTGGAAAAAAACTTGACAAAAATGGCAAGAACAAAAAGGGACGATCGGTTGTATCCATTTTACTAAGTTCCTTAGTAGGTTCCTTGATAAAATGGCTTTTTTCTTCTCAATACATCTTGCACGTCGTTTGTCAAATACAGGAAAATAGCTGATTCACAGCAAGAGTCTCTTGACTTTGGAAGGGGGGAATGCATTTCTTAAAATTATAATAATGCTATAGTTTGTATTACAAGATTACAAGTGTTATTTATCTTTTTTTCTTCAAGGCCACCATGTAACAACAACTGTCAGTTTTTTCTGTAAACAAACTCTAAAGCTGTTGGTATTCTTGCAATGAAGGTGATCATGTTGTGTGTACAATTTCCTCAGTGTTTATTTGAAATCAAATAAGAATCTCAGTATTATTGCACTTGACTGTGATCATTTTTTCTTTTTTTGCCACCCTCTGTTATATTTGACAATCATTCTACACCATACTGGTATTTTTCCTCTCAAAGGTGTTGGAACAGGACTTAGTTGCTCATTCAGACAGTAAATTTGGCCTTCATGCGCAGTTTTATCTGAAAACAGATATAATTTCTCTTTACTGAAATTGGTTTGATTCAGTTCCTTCCCCAAATACCGCAGAGTAAACAGACACAGCAGGCCTTTGGTTTGGCATTCTAAAGTCCTGTGGGAGATGAACGATGAGAAAATATGAAGATGCACAGTTTGATTCTGAGGAGAGATGTCTACAACCCGCTTTCTTCCAACACTCTGTTTTTTTTTTCCCCGTCCCCATGCTAGCCAGTGTTTTCGATCTCTGGGGCTTTCAGAGGAAGGGGTTTGTGACCGGTGTGGAGGGACTCGTGCGTGCACGAGTGTTTGGGAACATGTTTGGAAATGTGTGCATGCTCAAAGTGAGATGATGTGGGGGAGAGTAATAGGACTTCATGGGAAATGGAGATTTGCAAACGGAGACAAAAGTGCAGACCCCCGTGGCTCCGTCCTTGTCCAAATGCAGTACAAACTGCGGCGGATTTCATTCTTGGAGTGCAGAATTTAGAGCTTGATAGAAATGGGATGACTGGAAACAAGAACAGACAGTGCTGGCCCTATATGACTCAATCTGTTCCCCACTCTATTGTCGGTTAAAAACAAAAAGAGGGCTCGGCTTTAGACTCAGCGCTCTTCTCTCCCGCTACAGCTTTCTGTTATGGATGTAACAGTTAATCTACCACCACAAGTGCCATCAAGCCCCTTCTGTTGCTTTGACTAATACTCTTCCATACATGCTTTGGGCTCCATTTTCTTTTCTCTCAACTGTACACAGCAATTTCAACCACTTGCCACTCCTCTTTTCCGTTTCCACATGTGGCCATATGCGTACGTATCTGAGTGTAACTTAGTGTAACAAATAGAATGTTCAGAGCGTTGAATCAAAAATGTGACAATGCGCCCTGATTTTCTGTGCCACTCCTGATAAAGACAAGAAAAAAAACACACATTTTCAGGCAAAAGAAAGTTTTGGAAAGGCATTTGTTAAATGGATCATCAGTAAATGAGGCGCTGCCTGTTAAATGAAGAATCGAATAATGTGCAGTTAACGATAAACAGAACCTCATCATCAGCTTGGTTTAATGATAGTCTAATTGATTTTTTTTCACGGCAAAGTATTAGAACGATCATTTTGACGCTGCGAGCCACGGGCTGTGATGTAGCTGTGGACTGTCGATAAAAATAGCAAGCCGGTTGGATCTGTCAGTCCTTAGGTGCTTTTGTTTCCTTTAACATTTTGAGTTAGTCGGTGTTGAATTTCACTGTAAGCAACACGGCCGCATCAAACCTTCTGTACAGCATTTGTATTTTCTGCTCCACTAAATAACTGATAAAAAAAATGTTTTATCGCCTAACCGTTTTTAAACCAGAAATAGATTCCATTTTCACCACGGGGAATATATAGAAAGCCTTTAAATGAACTGTGTATTCTTGCACTTATCATTGCCTTTGAGAGCTCCACAGTCTGCCACCAAAGATGCCTCCAGATGTGACCCAACTGAATGTGCCGTTCTGGGGGTGAGACGTGCCAGATGGGGGTGGGGGCGTTCGGAGCGGCGGCATTGATGGAAGGCGAAGGCCTTCAGGCAAAGAGCAGCCCTGTGACATTGAGGGGCACAAGTGGCCGCAGAAATGACAAGATGAGAAGTGATATGCCCTCGCCGCTCCTGTCAGTCATGCCACCTCATTAGAGATGGAGAAAAGGGGAGGGGGCGTCTTTAGAGGAAAACGGTGAGAAAAGGTGGTATTTATGCTAGCATAAGCTCTGTTTTTTGTTTTTTATGCGTACAATCACGGTAGCAGCTGTCAAAGAATCTAGTTCAGAGATTGTTAAATTAGCATATTTTGGCCCAGTAGCGTAGCAAAAAGCATTTGTGCAGATGCAACAAGCGTGGCATTTGAGAGGAGGATGGGTAGTTGGGTTGTTCAGAGGAAATAATGCAAAAAGCATGAAATATTAACCCCTTGTTAAACACCCAGGCTTAGCTGCGTGTGAAATCCCACTGTGGACAACGTTAATACATGCGCTCACCAGGGAGATGACGAGGCCTTGCTGGACCGTAAGATGGGAAGCGAGCATTAAGAGGCTCTTTCATGTATTCATGCACCCATAATAGGATATCCAAGACGAAAATCCCAACAGCCATTTCAGTAACACAGACTAAATAATACTGCTGGATCCGGCAACACATTCACGCATGCACGCACCCTCACGCACACAGACAGACGCAACATCCTTTTGCCTCTGAAGCTAAATAGTTGATTGATGGTCTAAGCTGTGAAGAAATGCTCTCCTTTATGTCTCTAAAGGTTTGTAATTGCGGCAGTGAAAGGATGCTCACTCGCCTGGAATATTGATCCTAATGGGATTACTATCCTGCACCAAAGAGAGGGTGATGGAGAGGAGATGGAGGGAGAAGGAAGGTCCGGACAGAGAGGTGAACAGATAGACAGAGGGAACAGTCTAGTTTGTCCTTGCCATTTCTCATCGATCTATTTCTTTTTCACCACAATCAGTCGGTAACAACTTCCATACAGGAACAATAAAACCGCCGCCTGGAAACAAGAGACGGAGGGAAAACAGGGGAGGAGGGTGGTGCAGAAGTGGGGGGGACCGGTTCTCAAGGGAGAGATCATTGAGGGGCGATGCTGCTCTTCTCCCTCCTACTCCTCGGGGACGGTTGTTGTTGTTGTGCTGGATGTTTGTGCTGCAGTATGGATGTTACTAATATCCCGGCAACGGCACGCAGAAGCAGGAGTTAAAGTCACAAAGTTTGAAGAAAGCGTTCACCGGCAGAAGTACAATAACACATGTCAGAGTGGAGCCGGAGGTGTTGTGCGAACAGAAACCGAAATAGAGTGGATCCATATGCTCCGAGTGACCAAATTGCCATTTCAGGAAAAGTACAGCTCACTGCCTCCTCTCATTATCGGCATCGCTATTCTGTTTTCAGCCCGCCCTCCTCATCTCTCCGAATTAATCAGCATGGAGGGCCGTCGGGCTGTCTGTCATTCTGTCCATCCCTCCCCCGGCCTGTTTGACTACAGTAACCCCAGATGGAGGGCATGGCCATCAGCGTGCGGCCAGACTGTCCTTAGTCGCTAATTGAAATGTTACTATGAGACAGAGTCATGAAATCTGCATGCATGTGTGCCTCGCTGATAGCCCATCTGAAAGCATGCGTCTGTGTGTGTGTGTGTGTGTGTGTGTCAGTCTGCTCTGTTGTGGCCATAGTGTTGATCATCTGCGCGTGTTGTGCAACTCACGCTGCGGAGCGCGGCCACTTAGGGGCACTCGCACAAAGAGTCACCTTTATGAATAATTATCAGCAAACCATTATGTCCGTTCAGTGCCTCTTGATGTCCCTCTGCGGGAGTGTGTCTTCACAGAGGAGCGTTTGTATGCGTGGCGCATTGTTTGGCTGGCTTTGAAAGTTTGTTTTCCCCCGGCGGGGGGGCTACAAGGAGAAGTGACATTGTTTAGAGTTCAAAGGGAAAGGGAAGAAAGAGGTAAGGATTATCTAGACAAAGAGAAGATGCAGTAGGAGTGGGGGGGGGGCTGCGGAACAGTGCTATGTAACAAACTGTAGACAACAAAATAATAATCAGCCGCAAACTGACTATGAGCGTAGAGAATATTGCCAAACGCAGCTGTCGAAAACTGCCCATGTACACACACCAAACACTGCTCCGCCTGCCTGTGGGGTGATTATAAAAATGAGTTTTTCTATGCCTTCAAAAGCTTGTAATGCAGCCACCAATTTCATTTTGACGGACACACTTCTAAAGGTGCTTTTTTTTTTTTCTTTCCTTCGGCGGCACAAAGAAAACTCACAGAGGGTGTGTGTCCGTCTGGTAGTGTGCATGTGGACTCAGTGGTGATCAGACTCCCACAGTGCCGTCTCAGCCTTTAAGAACTGCAGGAGACTTGTGGAGGACAAAAAACAGCATGAAAGGAGAGAGAGAAAAAAGAAGGAGGAAAGGAAGGGCAGTGTTAGGTTCACTTTCCAGCTGCGTGTTTGCATTACTTTCTGAAAGTACACTTTTTGACAAGGAGCGCTTTGCAGCATGATTATCGGAGCGCAGGCGTGTTACCTGCTGCTTTAAAATTGCTAGTCGACATGATAAGCAAGCTGGCCTTGAATTTAAATTACTGCGTGTCGGGGAACAAGGTTTTAAACACACATATGGAATTATTTACACAGTTTTGCAAATGGTGGTAAACGAAGAAAAAACCAGATTAGATCTTGCTTTTAAATTTCGAGCAACTTCATTGGCACACAGTTGGTCTTGGCAAGCAGTTCGTTCCAAGCATCTTGTAGAATTTGCTGCACTTTTTGGGCAGATTGGTCGTGTCACAGTAACATTTTTCTCTTCGACTTATACCAGACTGACTCCACCGTATTGAGATCAGGGCTCTGCCTGGGACACACTCTCTGTTTTAGAACCCCTCGAGTTAGTTCATCATGACTCTGATTGAACATCGGGGGTCATTCTCAGAGTGCAAAATAAAATCAATTCCTTCACAATGATACCGCTTAACAGATCTTAAGTGGTGGAAACTTTTACACAGCACTTCAAAGGCAAGGGCATGGACACATGCCATGAGAGGCATCACCGCCAGCCTACCTGCAGGTGTTTGATCCTCACAGAGGCCTGGACATCAGACTGATGGCTCGGCAATGATTGTTTTTGACATAGGATGCAGTGGGCAAAGCCCCAAGGGTCTGAAAGAGTCACACAGCCTCATTTTGGCATGACATCACTAGACGTGACCCCGGAGGTGGGTTATCGCTAAGGGCCTAAACCGCTTCATTTGACTGAGCTGAGAAAGAGTTCAGAAAAGAAAGAGCTGATGATATTAGTGCGAACAGTTTATCCTAATGGAATTCTTACAAAGATGATTTTAAACTGCGACGTCATCCCCCCAAAAAAAAGCATTGTGTATGTGTCCAAAGCTTAATATTAAATTGAATACATTGTTGGATTAAAAAGAATTAAAGCAGTAAGTATTCAGTGTATATATTAGTATTTAAATGACGCATTATCCATATCCATTTTCACCTCTAATCCTTTCCATGCTTTGTCTGGTAGATCCAAACCTATCTTCCCATGTATTTTGATGTCAAACCCTCACCGACAGGGATTTGAAAAGATAAATATATATATATATTTTTCGCTTTGAATAAGACAGGCCACTTAGTGAGAGTACACAGTCTATGACATCGTTCATCTTCTCTGGACATTTTCTAGTTACATTTGTGAATATTTCACACAACTCTGGACTTAAAGGTGTCCCTTCTTTGTCTCTGCGTGACCCTATGATGGACTTGTGGTCCATCCAAAGGATTACCTGCCTACCGTCCAGTGGCAGCTCACTTCTCCTCCAAGCGAGAAAATTCTGTTTTGTGGTAGGACTTTTTGCTCTTGACAAAACTGGCTTTCATTACGGCCTGAAAAAGATTTTTTTTAAATAGCCAAATCCTCAAAATTTAACTTCCAAGCCTGAGACAAAAAGGATTTTTCTCCACAAACATGCACACTTGCTGTTATTGACTACCTGCTGACACCAGGGAGTCAGAAATAGTGCTGTATTGCCAAAATATTGGTCCTTATTTTATCTTTTTTATGATGACGTCTTAAACGGCCGGGAGTTAAGGAAAGCGTCCCAAAAAATAGATTATCTGAGCGATGGCATCCGGAACCCTGAGTGGATTATTCTAAATGTATGGCATGTGAGGAAGAGTCCCACCTTGAAGTTGCTGATGAAGGCCAGAGGACTCTGCGGGTTAGACACACGTGTTTATATACGCGTGAGCATGGCTCCTTATTCACAGCACCCTGAGACTGATGTGCCCTGTGCGTAATAAAGAAGCGATGTAATGAGATGCCTAACTTTCCCTCTTTGAATGATATTTTACATTAAAAATGTAAATTAAAAAGTACCTCCCTCCCCCCACCGTTTCAACACACTCACCACACACCAGCCCACCCCCCTCATCACCATGTCCAAAACAATTTTCTGCATGGTTCCCTTGCTGTAGTGGGCCTCGACTGTTTGTCCATGTCTGCGCGTGTGTGTGTGTGTGTGTGCGCGTGTGTGTTCGTCCTCGTCTACACCCTAACTGATTGTGATTGCATTTCCATCGGATTTTCGGGCCCGGCGCAAAAGGAGAGCCGGGTCCAGACGGAGAAATGGGATCAGAGGGGGGAAACTCATCTCCCCTTCCCAGATACATTCCCTTTCTGGAGAGTGCGGCCATCATCACCGACACACGCACGCATACACACACGCATACACTGTGAATGGTGTCCTCAGCTACTCGGGTATTACCGGTGCTAATGAGGTGTGAGAGAAGGACAGAGAGAAGGCAAGTGGAAAGGAGGTGGATCACAGACACGAGAGAGAGGAAGAGGAGCGACTATCAATCTTGTTGCAGGGAAATCAATATGACAGGTCGAGATGGAAAGAAACACGGCGAGGAGGAATTTGCTGGAAGAAAAAGTTAAAGTTGTTTTAAAAAATGACGAAGGAAAGTGGGTGGAAGAATGTAAGGGACTGTTGCAGCAAATACCGAGATAAAGCATTTCCAAATTGAATTGTGTTTCTGGCCTCTGTGCACTGTCACAGATATGTGTGAGAAGTTATCCATCATGTCTCACAATCCAGGAGTACTTTTACAATTTTTTGTCAGTGGGATTATAAAATATCTTGACTCACTAATATTGACTGTATGACTCTCACGCTTCCGATTGAAATGCTGCCGGAGTTGTGTATTTGTGCAAATGCAGGAGCATGCCGGCTGATCATTCAAAAGAGCTGTATCCGTTAGACATCTTCCCTAACACCACATCTTTGAAAAAATCAGACCTCCCAGAGTCCTATGATTAAAAACAGACTTTGTGCTGTTCTAAGAAGATTGAAAGTCAAGATTTGGTATGACCTGGCCTTGTTTTTTAACACGGCATGTTTGAGAAGCTTTCTGGTGATTTCATTCAGTCTTCCAGATTTTTTGAAGGGCATCCTAAAGCTCATCTGTGGGTGTTGGCTGCTTTTTTTCCCCCTTCCATTCTCCTTCAAGATGATCGTACACTGTTTCAGTAATGTTGACGTTAGTGCTCTGGGGACGATTCATCCCCTCTATAAGACCTTGTCTTGTGTCATTTGGCATACCTCAGCCATTTTTTCCCCTCTGTTGCCCTCCATTAAGAATGACTTATTGACGATTACCCTCCCGTGGAGAACCTTTGGACGAAAGTTGATGAGGATAAGAAAGAACTTCTCAGGTCATGTGTCAGGTCTTCTCTACTTCAGACGTTTTGTTGCAAACCTGTCTAGTTTCGTCGTTATTCGTCTTGTTGTAATAGGTCTCAGGTAAGAAAACGCAAAAATAAACAGGGTTATTTTTAAAGTTTCAAATAACGGTTAATCCTTTTTGTTAGTTCATTTTTATGCACAGATGTGCTAGGTCAGGGTTTAATGGGCTAACAAACCATAAGAAAATAAATCCCCTTCCCAGCTGTGTGGTCAGGTATAAGAAATTGACCTAAAATGTGAAAATTATTCTTCTAAAAAAGGGTCTGAATGTTTGGAAGCAAAACACAAAAAAATAGACCAGGATTCAGAATTACCGTATGTGTGAGATGTGTGTTTGTGTTTTGCCCCAGGTGAAACTGGATAAAACTATTGCTCTCTCACTAACGACCTTGTCGTCAGGGTAAACTGATTCACAGGTTTAGAGCACAAATCCACAGAATCACTCCGTACCCATCTCCGCACCCGTCTCTGCATGACATCCATCCCCCTTTTCAATCCACTCTTTTTTTTTTCTCCATCCGTTCTCTCCCCTCCATCTGGGGCCCTCGCTAATCTTTTTTTCTCCTCCCCACACCTTATTTGCGTAATCACTCTCTTCTTTTTATTCTTTGCCCCCTTCCTCCTCTTCCTGCACCCTTTCTTTTGTCTGTCATGGCTGAATAGAGCGCACTCGTTCACCGCTCTAGTCTATAGCTAGAAGCGCTCTCGCTGAGATAGATGCCTGCCTATGAAAGACATTTGTTTCCTTTACTGTCACTGTGCAATAATCAGCCTCGCTAACGCAATCAACATATTGCCCTTGCAGTAAATACAGCTGAGCAAGTGGGTCTTTGTGCTTTTTGTGTGGGCATGCGAGCTGCTTGTGTGTGTGTGTGTGTGTATGTGTGTGTGTGTGGGTGTGTGTGTGGTGGGGGGCGGGATTGGTTTGGAGGGAGGGTATGATTTTGGTTTCTGTGTGTACCTGCAGTCGTGTGGATGTAGTTTTGCTTCCTAACAGATTCTTTTTGAGTTTTTTTTTATGTTTTTTTTTGTATTTGAAACAGCACGCAAATGCAGATTCTCATGCATGTGTGCGCCATGTGACCAAGAGAGATGATTCTTGGTGAAAAAGCAGTTTGTTAGTGAATTAGAGTTAATTAGCCAACTTTCAGCTCCCAATGCTGTAATTGGGCCCATTTCTCTCTGTTTCCTCCAGCTGGCGTCTCACATCCACTGCGGAGAAAGGAGGGCTGTGAGAGTTAGAGACATGAGGGAGCGAATGGGGAGGGGCTGCCTTACATGTCTGTAGGGGTCCGCGGAGTGCAAGCGAACTTACCCCCTAGGGGTAGGAACCACTTGCACCAGGATGAAGACAGTGAGAAGTCTTAACAGAGAGATAATGACGAAAGGAAGGCTGATGGGAATGGAGATGCGGGAAAAAAAAACATGTGAGAAGAGAACGGAGAGGAAGAGCACAGGGGGGTAAGGGGGGGGGTGGCAGAAATATTGAAGGATGAGAGGGTAGGTGGTGAAATCATAAGCCATTTCAAATTGAGGGAGAAGAATGCACAGTGGAGCAGAGGTTTCAGGGCGAACATGGAGCAGCTGTGCTCAGGTTCATCTAATCTGGAACTTTCGCCAATATTCCTTTTAGCACAGAGAAAGTTCTGGTGCTGACTCTGAAACTGTGCCTAGCAACAGACCGCTCTTGTTTTTTTATTTTTCCCCGACAAAGGGAAAAAAAATTCCTGGTCTAATCAGCCAAATCTGACACGAAAAACAAACAGATTTTTTAAAAAGCATTGTAAATATAAAGACAAGCTAGAAGTGGAGGTGAGTAATGGGATGGTTTTTCTTTGCCATTTAATCTATTAACGTGGCTTGCAGGGATATTTAACCCTGTTATAAACGACTGCTCGCCATCCTGTTACAAACAACCCAACTGCTGTTCGCAGGGAAAATAAGACAAATTCCATGATCTGCGGAGGAGCCAAGCTTTCTCATTGTTGCCCACAACAAATGCTAATAGAATAGAATAGAATAAGATTGGGGTAGTTTAAAAGAAACCAGCACAATGACATGTCCAAAACTCCAAAACCCTGCTGAAGTAGTAAGAACAGAGAGACAGATTCCCTTCGCTTCATCTAGTCCATGCTCTTCTCCCTGCACGATAAACCCAAAAATGGGTAAAGATGATATTTAAAGAAAACAACGCTTCAGGGGTCCATTTGAGAGCTGATGCATCGTAAAAGAAAAAAAGAAGAGAAAAAATTGGTAAGGAAGGGTAGATTGGAGAAGAGGCAAGGGAGTTGTGAAATGAAGGAGCGATGAAAGATGGGAAGAAGGCCTCTCTTGGTAATGCACTGTGATGATCAGTAGAGTCTAATGAAGGTGCAGATGTCCCGCAGGAGTCTTGTGCTCTCTTGACGACCACTGGGAATGGCAATTAATCCATGATGTACTGAAGGAGGATGCATACACTCACACTCTGGTTGGCACACATATCCAGAGACAAGAATTTACATAAATTGTACCCCAGGCCCACTTGCCGTAGTCTGTAGTCAAACGCAGGGAGAACTGTGGTGCATTCAGCCTTGCCACAACTACCATTAGGTTGCAAGATATAATGTGAATGGCAAGCAGAGAGCAGCATTAAGCCCACTTATTCCATACCAGGGCCAAGCAGAATAGCCCACTCTTCAAGTGATTGTCCCCATTGTGCATGTAACCTCTTAGAACTAACAACATCTGCCTATTTTTACCTTATTTTACTCTCTCTTTTTTTTTCTTTTTAGAGCCCACAGCTCAAAGGAGCCCTGTTCTGCTTCGTTGACCTATATTTCATATGTAAGCCCTATGTGTGAAACTGAATCCTCTCACACTGACCGTCTGCTTATTATAGTCTCGGTATTTTATTCCAGTCGGTTTACTGACATGAGAGAGAAGGAGTGAGATTTAGAGTGGGGAAACGAGCCTCAGGTGGACGGGTCCCTGCACTGCGGATTAGCGGCATGCGTGTTTATGCAGTGGAACAACTACTTTTAGAGCCGGTCACCGAGGGACCCCACACTTATGTAAAGATGAAAGGATAAACTGCTGAGAGTGGAGAGAAATGGACAGAGTGAGAGATAAAATAAAAAAGAGTGAGTGTGTATATATGTGCATTAGTGTATCTTTACTCAGGCTACTGTGGATGAATGAGTTTGAGAGTGAGTGTGTGCGCGCGTGTGTGTGTGCGCGCGTGTGTGTGTGCGCTTAGCAAATGTTACAAGCCAAATACGGCCGGTCTGCCCTCTTCTGAGATAAAAGCATGTGCCTGTGTACCACTGGGACTGCAGTGTAATGGCACTACAAGACTGAAGCTGATACACATGGCTGGAGAAAGGGGACACTGTGTGTGTGTGTGCTGGTGGACGGGGGTCCAGAAACCCGAAGTGATGGGCAGAGGATGTCGGCATCAGCGCTGACATTTGCTCCGAAGGGGTTGGGAAAACAGGACCTTTTCTCCTCCACCTCAACCTGTATGAGCTGAAACTTTGTCCTCTCCTTCCCTCCGCCTCCCCCAATTTGGCACTTGTGATTTGAAATAGCTTTTTATATAGCTCTTCATTATGCACTCCGTTCCTTATTACGCTGCATTGAAAATTAAATTTCTTTTTTGTTCTGAGCTGCATAAAAGACAGAGGAAAATTTTCTCCATGCCTGCCCCTGCCATCCTTCATCTTCAACAAATGGGCACAAAATCATTAAAGTCCCAGTCAAGGTTCTATATTTAAGACTGTTTTTTTTCTCCAAGTGAGTTCCATCTTTTGACCATATAACTCCTGAAAAGTACAAATGTATTTATTCCAAGGAACTTTTTTTTTAATGAATCGCCCCATCTATGAAATATTTATTTTATAAACTCTCACACACACTGATCCGCACCAGCAGTATGAAATCAGATAGCGAAGGTGTTATCAGTTGTAGTTAAGGAGGAGGGGTCTTAGTTACCTCTAGGTTAATGATCCTCATTAATATGCGCTAATATACCCCAGGTCATGCAGTAATTAAAAATCTCATTCAACGCTCTCAGCTTACGCTGACTGACTTGGCTTCATCCTACTAAGATTAGCATTTATTATTTGTCTCAGAGGTCTGCAGTTCATAGTGAGGGGTGAAACTGCCAGTCTAATGCTGAGCGTTTAACTGGGCCACCTGCCTGCCTCCGCCGGTACCTCGTAAGGGCCTCTGCCTGTGCTTGACTGGGCACAACTGTTTATGAGCTGAAAGGGTTTGCAAGTTGTGCCTCCGGGAGTTGCATCACGTTTGCAAGAGAGTGTTTGTGCAAAACGGGACCGCAAACAAGCACTCGGAAGCACACACTTAGTCATACACCGAGATGCACAACTGCATGTTAAGTCCATTAGCATGGGGACCTCAATATTCCTCTGAGTCAGCTGATGTCAGCTGATGCAAGCTGTGCTAATTGTAAGGCAGCATGACAGTTGCATGTTCCTGTTCTTCTTCTCTCACTATTTGAATAGGTAGTTAGGCATTTAGTTAGCTGGGTGAAGGAGAGATTTCTGTTTTATCCACTGCACCTTTCATTCCGGTGAAGCTCTCAATCTGGATGTAATTAACATTTAATTTGCTAAGGCAGCAGCTAATAACGCAATCAGAGATTAGACTCGCCTCCCAAGCACATTCTTTGAGAGATGAGGAGTTTAAAGGGGGCAGTTCTGCAGCAGGATTACTCTGAAATCCTCCCAAAAAAAACATTTTGTAATTTCCAAAATGACATTTCCATTAACTGAACTCCACAATTAAACTCTAACTGGAGGGAATAAGCTGGGTGTCTGTTAAATTCTAACTGATACCTTTTTATAGAAAAGTATTTAAAGGTAAAATATATGAAGTAATTAAACTATCTTTTTGTGGAAAATTAAAACACTGTTGTATTAAATGTCTCTCAAAAGAAATGTGTCTGAGCTGAGATGGAGCTGCAAATGGAGTTTAGCATCTTGATCTATATTACCTATATAAACTACGATCAGTTCCTCAGTCTGATGTTATTCTAACCATGTATGACCCCCCCCCAGCATTGGGGTTGGCTTTGGAGCTTTGGCTGCAGTTTAAGACTTAGAACAGAGAAAGGACTAAATAAATCCATTGAAACTGTGTTTCAGAGAGTGAGCATTTCTCACTGTGTTGTTTTCAACCGAGCACCAGCAGGTGATGTGATGCCAATTTATAGGAACATATCAAAATCCAATCATAACATAACTATGCTTTCAGTATGCCTAACCATGACTGAGTCTAAATTAGAAAAGCTAAAGGTTTGAGGACAATTGTCACTTAAAGTGCGTTCACTGTCTTGATAGTGTGGGATTTAACATCGCAGAACAGCGGGTATCAAGACTGTATGCTAGAGTTTTTTTATTTAGCTTTTTATGGATCTATATTGTCATAGCAACCACAGCAATCAGAGTATGGTTCAAGAGCACCAGCTAAGTTCAATACAGTAGGTATTTGTGCAGGTACCCGTGATGTTTGAATATGAAAGCGTGTGTGTGTGTCACAGGATGTTATGGAAGGTGTGCTTCCATGGTGCGATGCCCTTGTGTTTGCTGTGACCACATCTGTATGCATTGGATTTGTGACAACTCTAATTTCACATGTTTGAAACAAAATGTTTTTTTTATCGGGGGGGGGGTCTTTCACTAAAATTAAAGTATATACAAAAGTGGAACTAGGTATAAAGATTTCAAGCATCTTGGCTATGAGTAAACATCTAATTAAAGCTTTGATGACTGGAAATTATGCATTATTGAAAGAGCCTAGAGCCATGCAATAGTATTATATTTTTGGGAAAGACTTCTTTTCTAAGTTGAATTTGTACCCTGATTTTTATCAGAATGTGCCACATCCTAATACTAATCTTTTGGTAAACTTTAATTAAAAATTTAATAATGGATGGTTGTTGAATTAAATCAACATGAACTCATTTTTGCAGGTGAATTTCATTTGTGCTGGAGGATAATTGTTGTCTTCCAATGAGTAACGGGTCCACCATACCTTATTGGCAAAAATAGTCTTTCTAATTCCAAACTGGATTTTTTTTTTCTAGCAATGATTCACCACCATGGTAGATTGGCAGAAAAGTTCTTTTTTTTCTTTCTCTTTTTTTTGCCGCCTCTTAAAGCTTTCACCGATCAACATGGTAAAAACAGGATTAAACTGGAGCTTTAAACAAAGCTGAAGGCAGGTTTCTTGTTTTTGCCGGTGCCATCATTAGGTGTCATCATCAAGTGCTGTTTCCGATAATCAAAGAGTTCGCCATGGTGTCACCCTGCACTATTCTCACAAGGAGGAAAATATGGAGACACACTTGTATAATGACAATTCTGAAAATACAAGAAACCCTTATGTTTGATGTTAAACTATTTCTTCCTTAGCTATAGCAGCTTCCACTGTATTTTGTAGTAATTGGTTAGCAGTTAAAAGTTTGGCTATTATCTAAGAGATAGGACTTTTTTACACTTATTTTTATTCTAGTTATTTCTATATGTTATTGTGCACGTGTGGTATACGAAAGACACGCCACATGTTATTAGTTTGCTGCTTATTTTTCTTTCACCGTGCTCTCTGCTGCTATCAGATTGATTCATTAGCCTGCATTGGGCTGCTTAGTTAACAAAGCAGCAGCAGGAACCTGGGGTGCGCTGGTTTTTGTGAGTTACTCGCACATACACAGCTGTACAAAGACCTTTCTAAACAGATATTTCCCCCTCTGCAGATCTACTCCTTTCAGCCATTACAGAGCTGTTCAGAGGTAATGGAAGGTTGAGAGGATAGGTGAATATCCCTCTGCACCTTGAGCTGAGATCAGATTTGTGTGTTATCACATGCACCGAGTGTGTGTGCGTGTGTGTGTGTGTGTCTGCGTGAGTGCGCCTGTGCGCGCTATTAGCCAAGTGTGCACTTTTCGTGCACCTGTGCAGGTTTTTTTTATTTATGTGGGAGGAGGAGGCTATTTATTTTGATTGTCTTCAATGAGGGTCCAACGCGTAGAATCCATAACAATACCATCAATCCACAGCGGCAGCAACAACATGGATGTAATTTATATGGTAATGCAGCCTCCATGGTCGCCCCAAGTCACATAGTGGACATCCATGACAGCGGACAGCGCTAGTAGGCTGCAGCATCCTAATACTATGACTAACTGCAAACACACAGATGCACACACATGCACGTGCACACGTAAGCAGCAGGGAGGCATGTTTCAATTAGCGGATGCAGATAGATCTAGGATTGTATCCTTTCGTCTAGGTGTAAAGGTTGAGTGTATTGCTTTGTGTCATGTTAGGCTCGTGCTTATATGTGGGCTTCTCAAAATCAAAATTATCCTCTCGAGTGGAGATAAGAGTGAAAGAGGACATCAGCATTGTGAAATTACTTAATAATGTTCTACTGGGATTCACTGCAGCACCCTGTAGCACGTTATTTCTCAGATAAATGAGCGTACCGCTTTTATCTATCTATATGAATATAAAAATATACATATATAAGAAAAGCTATTGCTTCAGTTATTTTCTTTGACAGTGCATCAAGGCCACAGTAGTTTGAAGAATAAATGTACCGACCAGGATGTGAGAATAATATGCCGTGGAAATAAATTGGATTCGGAATGGTGTATTTGTGAGGAAAAGAATGGATCATTTTCTCAAAATGACATCTTTAAAAACTGCACGAAAGAAGGCTCTCCTGGTTGAAAACTTGGCATCTAACGTGGGAATATAGTTCACTGACATTAGTGAGGAGTAGCAACACAATATAACTGCATCACCCCCCCAATCCGAATCAGATGAATAGACTTAATTTACAACAAGGCAATGAGACCAGACGATTTTTTTTTTTAGCTTGGGATTCATTTCCTGTAAACCTGTGAGTTTCTTCTGGTAAGGCTTCAACTATTCTCATGAGGTCATAGTGCACCTTGTAAAGGCTTAAAAGTGTTATTTTGAGAATGAAATCAGCTTTGACTTTCACCTACACCTATTTTAGAAGGGATGGGCGCTACGTTCTATTTTCTAGAAGCTTCCCTTCTCATTCCACACCTTCTGTGTCTTTTCATCACTGGGAGTTGTCCATGTACATGGACTGTGTGTGTTTATATCTAAATAAAAGTCTGTTTGTATTCGGCATTTTGGCATATCACTGACACAATACACTCTTTATTCATCACATCACCTCTTTCAATCTCTTTGTGTTGATTTATTCTCTAATTGGCATCTATTATTCCTGTGCACTTCTCCTCATATCAGGGCCAAAGAATATTGTTGAGAGGTTCCTAATCATCTGAGCCCATTACTTCTTAATGACTTGTAAAACCTGCCTTCTGTGTTAGAGGTGAAGTTTGAATGGTGACTGAAAGATGGAGGAAGGGAAATGTCTTGGCAGCTTTCTGCTATTAAAAATTTCCTTTCTGCCCCTGGATTTTTTCTTCTTCTGCTTTTGAAAGAATCGTGTTCCGGGTCCCATATTTTATGCACATCCTACTGACTCGTCTTTTGCTTCACTTCAAGATCCATACACATAGACGGCCGAAACATGTGGGCCAGGTGTGCTCAGACAGGCTACCGGCTCGTAAGCAACAGATTGGAGCGCCTCTCTATTTTCTTTCTTGTGAAACATGTTTGCTGTCACAAGCTCATGAGAAAAACAGGGTTTGGAAACGGCAGAGAGAAGATCGGGGGAGCATGTTTTTATTTTACTTTTTGCATTACAGTCTCCGCAACTCAGCACTGACAGAATGACGATCGATTGCTGCTTAAACAAAAGCAGATGGAATTTATAGCTGAGACAACAAGAGTCAGAGAAGTTAAGGAGGGAGGCGACGAGCTTCCAAGATGTGCAGTCTTGGCACAAATCTCGGCTTTCCACCTTTGTAAAACTATGCTAATTGATCCCAATCGAAATCTGGCTATCGACTATCACAAGAGAAAATTCATCCAGATAAAATATTCTTTGTGGTGGCTTGTGTTGCACAGGGATGATTTTCTATCCTGCATTGCCCTGATTTCCTTTACTGCTGTGTGTGTGTGTTAAACCCTCCTTTCCTGTTAATAGATTTATTTAGGCCTAATCTGAAATCTAGCAGCTAGTATTTAAGAGGCTTGAATGTATTCACCAAGTTGATATTGGTATTTCAATTTTTTTGCATGTTCAGATCTGGAGAGCATCTGGTTTTGATAGCTATGTGAGTTCGGAGGCGACACGACATGATCTGATATGATACAATATGAAATAAGGCGATAAAATGCAGCATGACACTTACTGCTTGATTGCCAGCTTGTACTTGAAATTATTCCCTGAAAGAAGACAAACAGAGACCAAATCATATCACAACGGTAATGTCTCTATCGCACTACCTCACCACAAAATGGGATGAAAAAAAGGAAGAAAAAAAGAAGCAGAGCAGTGTGATGTATCTGTGGATAGCACCTTTTTTCTTTACAAAAAGGGCTGTTTGTGCGTATGCTGGATCTGTGTGTATGGGAAGCGGTGCCCCATGGTCTCACAGAATTGAATTGTTCCTGGGAAGATGAAAGAAGAGAGGAACTAAGCACAAGCAGAGGAGAGCCCAGACACACCATTCCACATCAAAGAAAGACCCATTGATTCAATCATCTCTTTACGCCATGAAAGTGCAATTTTATTAATTAGAATACATCTGTCTAATCATTTACTCATCTCTCCCTGCCCATTTCACTCATTTTATCACC
>CAJRST010036666.1:15067887-15178417 GCA_907169785.1 Menidia menidia
ATGAGATAGAGGAGACAGACTGCACTGTATAGATAAATAGAGAAAAGGGCTCATTGTGTCAGCAGCTGTCTAAATAGCCCTCAGATCACTGTCAGGCACTATCACACATACACACACACTTCAACATAAATGTGTGTACAGTTAGATAGCACACACTGACAGACAGCTCCCCCTCAGTCCAACATCTGTGATGACAGCAGCCACGGTAATGAGTCTCTGCGCGTGCCAGCAAGGGTGTGTCGCTTCTCTTTCCTCCCTCCTCACCGCTCATTCAATCATTCCGCTTCGTCCTTATCTTGTTGTCCCCCCCCCCTCTCTTTCCGTCATTATTTTTTGTCATCTGCGGGAAATCGGCGCGGCCTGCGCAAGTTGTAACTACCGTAAATGAAGGCAACGGCCAGTAACTTTGTGCGGCGGACCTGATTTCAGTTTTTTTTTTCCAAAAGGGCAATCCAGGTGTGTTGTTTTTTCATGCAGAGGTGTGGAAGAAGAGCCTGATGAAAGAGGGAAGGGATGAAGAGATGATGAATGGCTCTCGTTAGAGGGGTAATTTGTCTCTCCTTGTCTGACTGGGCTCCAGCTGTCGCTCCATCCCTCGCTCCACTCCACTCTTCTCTCCTCGGCCTAGAGCTCCTCACCTCTGCCAGATGGGTGGACGGATGGGCAGATTGAGGCGGGAGCCCGGGGAAAAGGAGGGACTCTTAGGAGAAGATCCTGTGAGCAGTCAACAAGGGGAAGCATATATTCAAGGAGAGGCGATGTATTATACTAAGTCTCACAGAGAGAATTCAAAGCCTCTACACTTGTATGACACATAACAGCGAGTCAAACGCCTAGTTTTTGCGCAAGAAACCAGTGATACTTTGTAGTCAAATCAACATGGGACTCTTATGTTCTCGGTACAGCGCTACAGACCATACATGCCTACATTTTCCCCCATGATACGCTTCTATTTCGCACCAATCAACACTTGCGAGGGAATGGCGAATTCAAAGTGTGAGAGACGGGCACAGAGAGGACTCGGAGCTGTATACAGATGGCCAGGGAGGCGGTTGAAGGATGGCAGGGAACAAATCGTCAGGAGAACCACGTGAGCTCACTGCCAAGTCTTTGTTCTAATAACACAAAGCAATTTCCACTGACCTTTCTAGAAATGTAACGGGCAGAAATGACTGCGTTAAGGATGCCCCACAGCATAATTGCTAAGGAGATTAAAGTTCCCCTAATTGCTTTTGGCCAACTCATGCAATTTTTTTTTCCCTTTTTTGTAATTAAAGTAATTTAAAATATTAATAACTATACTCACATACGCATAACCTTATGTGCACAGGGTGCAAACTCACAATATTGTGATAAAACCGCACAACAGCAGTAAAACAGTCTTAAACACAGACATTTTTATTCGCCTGTGTCACCAATAGCCTCATTACAGGCCTTGTGAAATATGCAAATAGCTAGAGCTATTCCAAACATCATTTGAAGAGTGAGTGATCCAGGAGCGAGTAGTCTCCCTTTCTTGCTTCTCTACTGCCATCTCCTCAAGACATTAAGTCTTTCCGTTCATAGTTTCTGGACTGTATTCTTTTTTCGCTCTTTCCATGAATTTTTATACCCTATATCTGTCACCCTTATTTTCAATTCCCCTGTTCACCCTCTTCTGACCTTAATGTCCCTTCCGCATCTCCATCCGTCTCTCACTGTCCCTTCCGTTGCTTCTCTTTTTCCTCCCTGTCAGCCACAGTGTTTGCTTTGCCACTGTTTATCCATTTTTCTCTGTTTGCTCTGATGAGATTGACCATATACACACACTGAGGTGCAGACGCACATACCTAAACAGAAGACAAGGCTGGCGTCTCTCTGGGGTGCAGTTAGCGTGGGGCTGTGGATCGATCCGAGCTCCGGTTTCCTTGATGTAAAGCTCCAAGGTGGAGCAGGCCGGACAGCGGGACAGAGGCATCAGTCTGCCTCTGTTTCTATCAAATCCATCTCCACAAAGCAATGATGACCCCCGGAGTCAAGCATGTGTTTCTCATGATTTATGTGTTTCACTTTGATGTGGTATAAATGGGCACGTTAGGGAGCAGCTACACTCAACTGCTTAGGGTTTTAAATAATGTCTCCATTGATTTCCGCCTGTGCCCGGACAGGAGCTGTCCTTTTGGTGTGAGCAGTATTGCACAGTCACCTAAAGATGACCCCCATCTATCACAGGGCTTGCAGATTTTGACTTCTGTCAATAGTCCGATGGCACGGAGAGTACTGTCAAACTAAAATCACACAACTTTTAAAATGGGTGGAAGTGTTTGGTGGAAGTGCTTGGGGTGAGGGGGGGGATACAGAAACATCGCTCTTTCTTTAAGGTCTTAATGCTTTTGTGTTGTTCCTTTGTTCCTGCCATTTCTACTGCCTATGGTGAGAATAAAATCGTAACTTGTATTGTATTTGTATTTGGAAGTTTTACCTGGCAAATAATGGACAGCGAACGGTGATGGAATGTGGGAATGCATGGAGGATTTTTGTAGAACTTGTTAAAAAAAGAGGCATTTGTGCAGTTCCCTTGTAAATCTGCTAGAAGAAAAATTTTGCCGGCGCCTACGGCTATCATTTTAAATGTAGAATCAGGAGACAATAAGTGTTCAAGTGCATTTGGTCGACCATCTAATTAGTTGTTATAATAACCTGAGTCCTTTGGTGGATTGACTGGACTCGGTGGCCTCATTTTTACCATTTTGTTGATTGATTGAACTGCAAATATGGCAGTCATAATTATTCTATATTTTGAGCCGTCTCTAAATAGAATTTATTAGATTTGTCTTTGTCCTTGATTCCAAACCTTCGGAGAGTAGCAAGAATTCTCTCCATCCCTCTCGTCTCTCTCCCTGGTATACGGGACAGCCTGATTGTGTCCACGCATCCCATGGCTCCTACTATTTAAAGACTTTGCGGTTAACTTTCTTTTGTCTTATCCATGTAGAGGACAATTGAACAGTGGATTTAGGTCCTCAAGAAAAACCTCTCCCGCCATAGCCAATTCTTATACTTCCAATAGGACAGTAGAATTCTTGAACAATAATTGTGGAACTTCATGTTCGCTCAGTTTCTACGTGCAATCACGTTACGGCTGGAATTTTTCTCACCGCGGGTCGTTTTTTGTCTGAATTTTATTTTTCTTATTATTTTTTTTTTTTTACAATTTTGCATATCACTACAGTCGCTGCTGTTAAATAAGAACTGACTTCGTTTTCTATCACTTCAAGGAATCATATTTTATGATACTCTCTGCAATATAGCAATGAACTGAAAACATGCATCAGGAAAATGATGAAAACTCCAGCGTTGTGTGCAATGAAGGATTCAGAATATTTTTATTATAGACTGCATTTTAAAAGCGTGAAGGTTTCCTCAGCAACCTTTTGTGTTGCGTATTCAGCCTGCTTTATATTACTTTTGCAAAAGGGTGTTAAGAAAAAGCAGGGCCTCTTAAGGGGTTCACTGGATAGCTTTTTTTAGTGAAACCTAAAAGAAAGTATTTTCTCCTCTACATTCTGCATGGTTTACTTCAGAATCACCCTGAAAATATATATTTTGAATCAGGTCCCAGTTCCTTTGTCAAATTTTGTATTTGACAATAATTTTAAAAAGCAAGAATTAGCAAAAAATATCAATTTTCATTCACTTCTAACAAGATTATTCCATTTAAATCGATGAAGTTATGGAGGAAAATCTTGTGATGATTATCTATCAATGATTTTGGTGAAATAACCCTTCAAGGGATGTAGTCTTTTATTCATCAAAGATAATCACCTTTTTCATGAATCCAGCCTCTTTGAACAGGTCTCTTTATCACTGTCAGTCATTTGTTTCGTCTAACATCCCCTCTGTCTTTCTCTCTCCTCTCTGTCTGTCCGTCCATCTGCCAGGTCGCCCACTCCCTCCAACTTCCTCCTCCACCCTGCTCCCTCCGTCCCTCCCGTCCTCCTCGTCAGCCCCCCATCACCCTTCCCCCGGTCCGTCCCCCCCCATCAGGGAATGTCAGGTGCCCCTGCTGGAGAAAAACTCCACCCACTCTCACCTGGAGCCCCACCCGGAGGACTCGTACCTGCTCCGCGCCCAGCCCTCCTCCACGGGTAAGCCGGTGTTCCATACAGCCATCCCCCTTCATGCAACCTGTGTTCACGCTGACACCTTCATCCATCTCCCCAGTCTCTGCATTACATCATCAACATGTCCATTTCCTGATCCAGTTGAGTCTTTGCTCGGTAAAAACGCCAACCAGCTCTTAGCTTTATTTGAAAGTGAAATCACGCTCTGCTCTCAAATCTATGTTTCAGTTTTTCTGCATGCCTCTGAAGTCGGGACTTGTTTTCAGGGATGTTATTATTCTTTTAAAAAATTAAAAAGAGCCTAAAGGTTGTTCAGATTTAAGCTTATAAGGAGTTTTAATTCTGGTTGCATTACTGAATTCTCGATGGCTCTCTAGTATGTATTGTATTTGGAATACCTTTGCTAATTACTGAATTTGTAATAAGAAACACCACGTGTGCTCTTGAATAAAAAAGCCTCATCTGCTTAGCATTGTAACTTGCTTTGCAGCTTGAATGACAATTTTTAAGCTGACAATAGTTGATATGTTAATGGATTACATTTTAAATGTCACCCTCCCACCTTTCTGAGCTATTACCAAAGAAAAGAAAAAATTATAGAAAAAACAATGATGCAAGTGAAAGCAACCCATATTTTCGGCAGAGCGCAGATCAGTTGAGTTGGAGTGCGCTTGTTTTTCTATATGACATTAATAATCCACCAGAAAGTGAAAGGTAATGGGATGATGAATTTTATGTGCCGGCAGGAGTATCTCTATTGCAAAGAAACTAGTTGGTTTCGCCTGTTCTAAGCTTTTTCTTTCATCGCCAGCCTCTCTCTTGCTGGCTTTTACAGGCCCTATGTGCTTGTATCAGCACCTCACAACTACTTTTTCCTCTCCCACGCACATGAACACACATGCGTGCATCTGCAGTGATGAGTTTGTTCATTAGTATACGCATTTGTCCTCAACAATTCGGGGCCAACTTTCGGCCCCTGCGTCCCTCTCCGCCTGCCTTTCCCACTCTTCCCCTGCTCCTCCATTCCTCTGTGCATCTGCACTTGTAATCAGCAGATATATTTAGCAAAGGCCTGATGGGAGGGAGAGGGGTGGGCAGAGAAGTCCTAATGTGATTTTTGGTGGAATACAATCTATTGTTAATGGCGTTAGGCTCTCCTTTGATCCAGTATAAATCTTCATTAGGGAAGGCCCGGGTCCCAGGTTCAAGAGCAACGTGATTAGGAGGCTTTTAAAATGACGTTACATCAGCTTTCTAATTGGTTTACTGTTTGCTGGGGCAACATCAATCATTAGCCCAGTAACCGCACAGCAAATAAATTCACTCTGCCACTGACACCCTAATGGCAGACGCTGGCAAAGAGGGAGAGTGAGGCTCGGAGGCACGCTCTCTCTTCCTCTCATTCTTGTTCACGTACACCCACACTTTCTGTTCTGGGGCTTTTTTCAGCCTCTGCCGAAAACATGTACGCGCAGACAGTGAGCAAGAGCGATGGAGATAGGGAAGCGAGAAAAAATTTTTACAGCAAGGCAAGAAAAAGAGGCACAAAGAGGCAAATGGGAGCCGAGATAGAGAAAGTCAAACTTTGACTTTTGAAGCTCGTTAATGAGACATCTTGCATGTAAAAGAGAGCATCCAAAGCACGCCAGCAAAAATAGATGGAAAGAGCGACTGAGAGGGAAATGGAGAACGAGATGCATGGGATGTCAAAGAGACAGAGAGGAAAAAAGGTAAACTGATGAGAGCTTAGAGGGTGAAAGAGAGATATTTGGATGAAATTGAGATGAAATTGCAAATTACCATGTTTCCCGGCCAGGACTGCTGATCTAATGGGTGCAGAGAGAGTCCTTGGCTTTGGGCATCCATTAAAATCGACCTAAATGAGTTTGGAGTGGCAGTCTGGAGACTGAATAAACATACACTGACATTTCAGGAGGCACAGAAACAGCTGCGCACAAAGTAAAACACCTATAACTGGCGACTGGTTATGCGGGTCTCGCAAGTGCATCCCCGTCTCGATGTGTGTGTTCGCCGTGGTCCTGCGGAGAGTGGCTGCTGTGCAGGAAATGAGCCTTACCAAGCCAGGCAGAAACTGACCACAGTGTGTTAATCCTCCGGAAGCCGCGTGCTGTTTGTGTACTTGTGTTTGTGTGTGTCCCTCTAAAGTAGTCCACCATTACCTAAGCAAACAGGTGGACAGACATGACTTGTGTTCCTAGCGAAGCATGACGGGTGAATGGGAACGGAACGTTGTTGCCGCGGATTGGCAGGGAATCGGTCCCTGAATGTTTATGTGGGAATACTGTCTGGCTCGGAGCACCTGTCTGGGAACGCTCCCTCGGAGCGCTGGGGGGAGTTGAGACGGCCAAACAGAGCGTAGCAGATCGCTCCTGGAAAGAGCTTGCGTTAGCGCTGTCTCTGGCCATTCATTATGCATGGGCAACACTAAGCTATTTTTAGTCAGAGCCTCCGTCTAAAGGGGCGAGCTATCTCCTGCCAGGGAAGCCACCTCAAGTCACCGCTGAAGCAATGAATGTTTAATGGCTTTATTGAAACAAATCTACTGAAACAAAGGCACAGCTAAAGCACATTGCCTCCTTCTCCAACTAATGTTGTCCTTCCTAATGGGGCTTATGAATGGGCAACATGTGGGTAGCGCTTTGTCCGCGTGTACGGGTTAGATTTTTTCATGTGGGTGTTTCTTCTTGTGGAGAGTGTTTGTTTTTGGCTGAATTTGATGACTCTTCTCTAGCGGATTATTGCCTCCTAATTAGACAGAGATGACTAGCCAAGGCAGAGGCGTGTCCATATATGTGTGTGTGTGTGTTTGTGAATGTATGCCTTTGACTTTCACAGTCTCACATTTTTTGCCTGGGTATCATTGTGTACTCTTTTGTGTATAATGAACCCATGTGAGAATTTCTCAGCGTGTGCGTGTTTCTGCAGTTTCACCTCAAACTCTCCTTCCGTGCTCATCCTCTGAGCTCTGAGAAGAATGACAAATGAGGGGTGTGTGACATTCTGAGACAGAGGACATATGAAGTGCCAGCGCAAGGGAATATACCACCTCAAAACACGAGGTGCATAGCAATTAACGTGAAAGTGAAGGCGCGTGAAAAGTAAACGGAGGCTGCTTTTGGTCGTGGTTCTGGCTTTGGCGAAATAAAGAGGAAGCACGAAGCGTGCCATGTGGACACGGAGAGGCGAGGAGCCAGAGGGATGGACGAGACGAAGTGAGGGGTGGGAGCTGAGCCCTGCAATGATCCCTTTTTAACTGCTGAATGAGCATTTCTTTTTGCGTAGCACACACACGCACGCGCGCATGCTCCCACAGACGCGCATCCCACCCTGTGACTTTTCTCTGTTAACCACATAAAATGTCAATAAACAGTTTGCTCGTCCAGGGCTGCAAAACAAACTGCCTTGGTTGTCTCCTGCTGCCAGCTGGCCACACGCTCACACAAAGACACACACTGTGAGATTAATACGGTGTGGCAAGCCCCTGCTTCACACTGATGCATGCTAGTGTGTGTGCGTGGTGTTTTTTTTTTTTTTCTTTCAGGGGAGGCAGGTTAGCAGGCAGGCTAATGCTCTTCTGCCAAGCGAGTCTTCGTTGAATTGGCGAGCATAATGGACTTCCAGGGATTAGCCCGAGCCAAACCCACCAGCTTACAGCTATAGTCCCCCTTCCCCAGTCGCGGGAGACCTTGGACAGAATAAAGTGGGTCAGGCTTCAACAGCAGTCGGTAGGGCTGCGCATTTCTCCACAAAAGGTGGCTGTGACAACAAAAGAGAGCCGTTGAGAAAATCTTCCCATGATCGGTGTTTACTCACACTGGCGAGTGACACAAAGAGAAAAGAAAGGAGAAGATAAACTGGAATAAAATGCGATCTGCTTGGCTGCTCGCTAATTGCTCTTTTTCCTGGTTGCATGTATTGCCTGTTATCAAACAGGGTTCCTGGTAAAAAAAAAAAAAAACGCTTGTTGTTCCTATTGGCCTGCCTTCAGGCTGAACTAGAGCACTCAGTCAGTTCATCTGACTAAGTCACCTTTCTTGATTTATTGGACCAATTAACTTCTACTGTTACTGTGCTCTGCTTCTGTTGCAAAGGTTAGTCTTATTTGCGTTTTCCGGGGCCAAAACAAGCTGTAGTGTTATCCAGCGGTTGTCGGTGTGCACTGTATAACAAACTGCCATCTACCTGGACTTTACTCCACAGGCAGACCAGCTTTACAATATGTCTGTGTTTTCTCTGGCAAGCTCTGGGGTGTTTTTTATGGATCTGTAGTGTACATGTGAACAAATTTCCCCGACGTAAATCTCTCACACTGTTGCAGAACCAAAAGCTATTAGTTTCTGATCATAAATATTTTGCAGCTTGCCGTCGAAAGACTAGTTCTTTTTGGCCTCCCCACTGTTACTAACCGTGTTAGCACCATTCTATTAATCAATGATAATATGACAGTAGAGAGCTGTTTTTTTTTCAGCTGTATCATGCAAATGAAAAAAAATTAGGGAAAAATCAATTCTGCTGTGTAAAAATACTGGGAGCGAGTTCTGGCACGTAGGAGACAATAAAAGACAGAATTACACAGGATCTTTTTTGTAAGACTTGACATTTTTCAGGCATAATTCTGGCGTAATGAAATTTGCTGCAAGATGACAGATTAAAAAGATTTTTTAGGCAAAATGAAAAATATGTATGCAAAAAAAAAAACTTTATCTTTGTTTAAAAATTCAGTTGCTAGATAGTTCAATGTGTGCCAAAACAGAAGTACAACCGAAACTGAAAAGTAGGAATACAAAAGTGCAGTTCTCCTCCATATAAGCTACACATATATTATTCATCTGAATTTGAATTGTGAAAAATAATGTTCAATATTAATTGTAGAAAAGGGAGCAAACACAAAAGGCATCCATTTCTGCATGCAGACCCAAGCTGTGAGACCGTGGGTAAGTGTACGCTGGGGTGTCTGCTTTTATTTTTTGCATCACTGGGACTGAGTCCATGCCTGCGTGTGCATGTGCAAGTCTTTTCATATGTTTTTTTTTTTTCTGTTGTGTGCACTGTTACGAACTAAATATATTCATGGAGATTGGATGAAGTGGGAGCTGCTGTTTTTTCCCGTTCAGAGAGGCAGGGAAGAGAAGTCGAGTCAAATGTATTTCTAAAAAGCTTCCAACAAATACGGTTTACCTCAAAGTGCTTGTCATCACCGCAAGGGACAGGAGCAAAATGCAAATAAAGGCGAGATGAAAGAAAGCGTTACAATCCTCATGACGAAATTGTGCTTTATAGGGAGGAGGAGTAGTAGGAGGGAACAACAAAATATGAAACTTGTTACATATGTCGGTTTACATTGTGCATGTATGATGCAAGAGTTGTCCTTTTCCTTGCAAGATCCACGTGTGTTTGCATAAGGGGGCGTGTATGCATGCATGCATCACTCTCTCCCTAGAGATCTTTGCATGTTCAAACAGATGTTTCGTGCCTCTCCTGTGCAGCAAAGGTCTGGCCCCCATCTTCCCCTCGACTTCTTCTCTTCTTCCCCCCCCTCTCCCCTTTCAGAAGCATCTGTTCCTCATGGCCACGTTGGTGACACCTGCGTCCCAGTGGTATAACAAAGGAATCAGGTCATGGCGCAAACTGGTTGCCTTTACAGCTGCCGTTGCACGGGAGCTTACTGCCCCCTACCTGCTCTCAGAGCCCAACCAGTGGAAAAGGAAAAGAGGGAGAGGTTAATTAGCCGTGCTAGGAAATCCCAATTAATTTAAAAAAATAATTTGCACGATATTGTAAGAACGCGAATTTGCCTTTACGTTTTTGGGTTAGTGTAAAGTTGCTATCATTGGGGCCTCTTGGGAAACCTCAGCATATCAAAGCAGAGGAGCATTCCGAAGAGTGTACCACATCCACACATCTCTCTACTTCTCACATAGTGTTTCTTTTTTTGTCTAATTCAAGCGAATATGACAAATGGAGGAGGGCAAGTGTGATCACAGGCTCTGATAACAGCAGTTGCCTTGTTGCGCTCACCCCACATGCATGTCTGCACACAGGCGCTTGATCGACCCCTTTGATGGGGACCAGAAACGCTAAGTGCAAACAAACAACTGTTTTTTTTTTTTACATATCTTCCTCTCAGCAGTGTTAAATATTGCTGGGAGGGTGATGTGTAGCATGGCGGAAAGATGAGGCAGACCGGGAACTCGAGAGCCAGAATCCAGAACCAGATGCAACACTGATGACTAATGTAACATTTCTATTCTGCGCGCACCAGTGTAAAGACATGATCACTTTGTCATGACACTTGGAAATATTTTTCTTTCCCCAAGGCAGAGCCAAGACAGAGTGTGTGTTCAGCATCATTTGTTTGTCTGTCTGTTCGCTGTCAGCAATACCCTGCAAATGCTCACAAGCCAAATTTCATGAAAATAGGTGGAAAATCGGAGCAGTAATTCAAAAAGAAAACAAGTTCAAATTTGATAAATTTTTGGATCATTCAAGAAAGAAAGGATTGGACGTTGGTATTTGTGAAAAATGTCCGCATACATTAATGAATTGTTTTTATTTTATTTTTCACCATCTGTGCCTTATGAACACCTAGAATAAACCATTGGAGCCCGTTTCCCCTATACTATGTAGAATGTGGTTTATTGATTTTTCTAAACACGTCATGCAAACACACACTCGCACATGATGAGGATGGGCTCCAGTCCCCCCACCAGTTCACAGACCTGGGGAGAAGGAGAAAGGTGGTCTGTGAATGAGTGTTCTTGTCTGAGTCATGCCGGTTTGTTTTTCAGCTCTCTCACTCAACAGTCCATTAGCTCATTGTTGAAAGGGCTGCTATTGGATTCTAGCTGACATGTTCCCTCAAGTCTGAGAGCAAGAGATGAGGGCACATGCTGTGCTGAGTGCTCTAATATTGCTCGCACACACACACAAGAACCTTCACTTTGATATGACAAAGAAAACTGGATATAAAGGCTGATAGATAGAAACAGAAGTGGAAGACGTGGCAAATTTGAACATTATATGGAAAAAGTGGTACAGAATAAGATGGGGTTTTTTATGCATATTTAGTTGGAACTGTATGTAAGTTATTGACCTGATGCTCTTCCACTGAAATGATCGATTGCAGAACATAATAATGGCGTTTTAATCATGTACATTATTGTCTGTCTGAGGAGAGTTACTTTTGAATTACAGAAAAATAATCACTTCTGTTTTCATTTGTCTGATCTCTGTGAACTTAGTGTTTGAACTAAAATCTGTGTCTCTTCGTGCTTGTGTTTTTGTCTTTTCAAGGGGCTGCCAACCACCACAATCAGTCCACGTTACGGCCTCCACTGCCCCCTCCACACAACCACCAGACCTTGTCCCACCAGTCTGCCAACAGCTTGAACCGAAACACCCTGAGAGGGGGGCGCAACCCCATTCACGCCCCAGCTCCAGGCACAGGAGACGGGCCAACCACCCCCGAGTCGGTCCAGTTACAAGACAGCTGGGTGCTCAACAGCAATGTCCCGCTGGAGACCAGGTCAGAAAAAACCCCGTACAATCTCTCCTTCTATTGTTACAGCCGATACTTTAAACATTGCCGATATATGGAGCCACTCACACTACAATAACAACAGTAGTGGAATCAGTCTGGAGTTATCAAAAGCAAGGAATCAAACTTCAGAGGCATGCTGCTTTTTTGTAAGCACAGTGATGGTAGACGTCTGAGACAAGAACTGAAGAGCTGTGAACTAAATAAAATCACCCTGAGACAGATTTGCACATTCACTCCGGCAAACTTGAAAACCATAAACCTTTGGCTCATTTGTACTTACAATTTGTACAATGATTTGGGGTGATTTGTGAATGTTCTCAAACTCCAGAGATCTCAAGTGGCTCACACAAGCCATAAAAAAGCCTTTTAGTCCAAGCAAACTTTTTGGCCGACTTAGAGCTGTTTGTTTTTTGTCCAAAAGGTGATTTTATACAACTCAAATGTTTGAAAGCAACTGAAAAAATCCAACAGAAAAAAACATATATAATACAGCTGTGAGGAAAAATCCTTTTCAAACTCATCAATTTGTCAGTAACAGGCATTAATAAATGAGCGCGGCAAGTCCATGAAAATTCAAAACGCATCACACAAATTTATTCATTCACCAGGCAAGATCAGCCTCACCATACATAAATCAAGAATTAGCTGGAAAAGAAATGTGTGGATCGGGCTTTACAAATATCAGGTTACATAGTTACGTTAATCAGACTAAGAATTGTATGTGCATTTGCATTTTAACTGGAATTAACTTTGGTCCCCAGTGAATGCTGCATTGATAACACACCCTATAATTCTTTACACCCCCTTACTACAAGTTATTGTGTAACGGATTGTCTCACTCTTGATTAATATGAATATCCATCATTCCTTGTGATACAAATTTTTCGAATGCCTTTTACATTGACGTGTTAGGAGATTCCCCAAAGCATTGGCACAGAGTAACAAGAATTATGAAGATATGGGGTTTAAAAGAAAGGCAGGCTTTGCTTTTTAAGCTGAACAGCTCAGCTTATTTGTGTCCACAAGAGTAGTATTCTTTTAACATGTACCATCATTTTGAAATTGTATATCTTCATGTTCTTCTTCATTAAACAGCAACCACTACACCAGCCACTAATCAAAAAGAGAAGAGCTGTCGCTATTAAGCAGCCTACCTTATCCAGAAATATATGTCACAAAAAAGTCACATGTTGCAAAGCCATTACGCATGATACCCGGAGTGAGCTGGCTGGAAACCCAAACTATTTCACACATGCTACACATGTGCCTTTGCCAGTACACAAAGAACACTTACCAGGCAAACAGAGCATTCATGCGGGGTATTACTATTCATGAGGCATGCAGTGAGAGGGACGCTGCCTACATGCTTGCTAGCATGCACGTGGCTTCTCTCCGAGCTTTCACTCTGCGAGCTGTAGTTGTGTTTCTCCTGCTGGGCAGTGGCGCTTCCAGCTCTGATGGGCTCAGATAAGCTCCCCAGAGTGGTGGCCCTGTGCAGTATTTATAAGACGGGGACATGTTTAATTCAGCCCCACTTATATCAGGTCCACGCTCGACCTGTGCTGAAGCATTGTGTTGATATGCTTGATGGGTGGGAGGTAAGGTGTTCAACAAGAATACCAACACCATTCTTGGAATTTGTTATTTCGATCTGTGTTGCCATGGTAATGAGTAAATAATTTAAGAGAACTTTTTCCCTCTCTCTCTCTCTCTCTCTCCCCCCCTCTCCCTCTCTCAAAAATGTTGCGGGGATCGTTTAAAAGAAAAAGAAAAACAAATCATAAATCCTCGCTCCACTGAGGCCGTCTGCGATTGCCATCTTTACAGATTTAAATGAACCGTCACACACCACACTGTTGAGCCCTCTCCTGTGCCAGTTATTTGGCTGTGTTCAGGTGTTGGGGTTGGGCATGGCTCAGTGCCTGTTGCCGTGAAAGGAGCCCAGAGAAATTTGCAGCTCCGCCCTCCAGCCCAGATTGGGCCCCGTTCTCTGGTCCCGACAAAGGCGAAAGCTGGGCGGGGTGGCTGGCTGGAGCTGTTGATGAGCTTACCGTTGGGTCCGAGCCAGCCCGGCAGAGCCAAAGAGTCACACCACCCCTGTGCTGGCAGGGGTGCTCCATCTCATTATAACCAGAAGCTATAGGAAGAGATGAGCAACCTGTTCATATGAGGGCGAAACACGTGATTGGTGTATTGGTGTTTACTGTGTGATTACATCCAAGCATGGGTGTTCTCTGTGAGTGCTCCCCATTGTGATCATATGTAAATGTTGGCATTTGTTGTCCGCCCGTTAAAGCAAGTGTGTGTGCGTGCACGCGCGTGCATTTTTGGATTGATTCAATAGGGTGACAGCAGCGAGAGGATGGAGATTGATCACCTAAGAACACCCCAGGGCTCGGATGACTGGCAGAGGAGGAGAGAGACAGGAAGCAACGATTGGGGGCGAGCGGTGACACAGCAGTGGAATATAAGTCGGGGCGGGGAGGGTGGAAAGAAATGGTTTACGGTAGAGAAGGGAGAGATAAAGAGGGAGAGAGAGGTAAAGATATGGAGGGAGGTGGTGATTGAAGGAGATTGTTTTGGGGAGGGTGTGTGAGAAAAGATAGAAAGGCAGCGGAGGGAGATTGGGGCCCTTGGAACATGGATACATTTACCGTTGTGAGATAAATGACTATAGATGGCTGCTGCCACTGTGTGTGCACATCATGTGTGTGAGAGAGAGGGAGCGAGAGAGGGAGCGAAAGAGGGAGCGAAAGAACGCATTTCTCTGTGTGACTGCAGCCGCACACGAGTGTACATGCGTTGCGGTATTTCGCGAGAAAGCAACTGATTTCCAATCGGTCCCTTGGAGCCTTTTGCCTTGTTGATGCCAGGTTCAATCTCTCTCTGTGATCTCAGGACAATCCCCTGCACCCCCGGTCCGCTCTGCTGTGGGCCACAAGTCTAAGGGGGAAATAAGATCACGGAGAGGACTGCAGCATCTCAATTTATCTGAAAAGAGCAGCAGAGGAAGGGGTGGGGTAAGGAGGGATAAGGTGGTGGTGCTGGTGATGGTGACGGGGAGGCAGCTGCTACAGGTTTACTTTCAAATGCATTACCGGGAGGAATGATAGAAAAATGCAACTCGTGGGAAGGACAGAGAAGAGTTGCATTCTGCACTCGGCAGCCACTACTGTAATGTGCAATAATTACTACACCCAGAACTATGTGAGCTTTAGTAATGATATGACCCTGCATGCGCACGGTGAATGCTTTGAGAATTAAATTCAACATTTTTCATGCAGATCTGCTTGCGCGGTAATATTCTTTTCAACTGCCATTTCTCATATTCAGCAGTTCACTCTACAGATAGAGTAAACAGAAAAACTGTGCATGTTTACACATGCCAAGTAGTACCTTATTAAAAGTCCGCCCATAGGTACTAAATGCGGGTTTTAAAACACCACGCGTTCCAGAATTTGTCCTGGAAAAACCTTTTTCACTTCATTACAGTCACAGCTGCTGGACTAAAGTGTGCTGATGGTCATTTGTCTACTAGAAAATCAGGCTGTAGCAGGACAGGGACCATTAAAGTCAGCTTTGGACAGATGAGTTCCCCCTCAGGGGTTTTGGACATCGCTTGTGACACTGGTCAAGCTGTTCAGCCACTTATTTAGTAACTGGTTAGATCAGAATGTTTACTTTCATAGCATCCAACCAAATAAACAGCCGGTTAGCTGAATGTGGGGATTATTACTGATTTGACTGCTACGTTTATTCAGCAGCAGAAGGACGAGCGTTTCAGATCTTACACTTATTTAAACACTAAATATATCAAATCGTAACACATCTGTTCTTAAAAAATAATAAATAATTATTTAAAAAATGTCTTGGTTAACAGTGAGCTATTCCCACATAAATAAATTAATACAATGGGTTCAATGGAATAATTTGAGTAAGTGTATCCCTACTGTACATGTTTCAGATATGAAAAAAGGTTTAACAATGCATAACACAATTCTCCCCATGATAAAAATAATTTATTTTGTTTGTTGAGAAAAAAACAAACACTGTACACGCTCAGTTTTAAAAGAACGGAATCTTATTAAATACTCTTTAAGTTAACATGTGCACAGTATTGACACTAGGATTAATTTCCTCATTACTTTCAAGCTGTGCCATTATATTGCTCTCGTTCCAATTAATTCTTTTGCTTTTAGGAAAACCGCAAGAAAGCAATCCCTCTATTTTCCTCCTGTACTGGTCCTTCTCACTTTTTTGTGGAACTCTCCATTGCAGTTCTCTCAAAATGAGCGTCTCAACAAAATTCACAACATGTTAGGGTAATTGGAAGAATGTGTCATTGCATTCACACTGCTCAGTGGATAAGCTAAATATAAAAAATCTAAACAAGAGTGGTGATGTACCTGAATTTCGAGAAGGGTGTTGCAGGTTTACAACACACCAAACGTTTAGTAAATGCATCTACCGATGCACAACAATGCAGGACAGATTATATTGTGTCATTATGCTTCCTTAGGATAAAAGAGAAACTGAACCATGATCTGACACTGTAAGGTTTTGGTTTGAGGGGTTTACCGAAGGTTAGAGAAAGCTGCTTGGCTTTCGAGTTTAAACAAATCATGTGCTTTGCAGACCAAAGTGGGAACATTTGGACATAATGCACATTTGGTGAAAACCAAACAGCATTTGGGCATAAACACCTCATATCCACTGTCAGCTGTGGAGAGGTGATGATTTGAGCTTTCTTTGCAACAACAGGTCTTAGGCACTTTGCAGTCACTGAGTCCTCCATGAACTGTTCTGTATACCGAAGTATTTTAGTGGCAAACAGGAAGCCATCTGTCTGACAGCTAAAGCGTGGCTGAAACTCGGTCATACAGCAGAAAAATGATCCTGAACACCCCAGCGGATGGCTGCGACAGAAATGGCTCAAAAGGAAAAGAATTAAGATTTCATGGCCCAGTCCAAATGTGGACCTCAACCTCAGTGAAAAGCTGTGGAGAAATTTTTAGATCTGCACATAAGCAAATGCCTCAATGAACTGAAGCAAAATAGGAAAGAAGAGGCTGCTGCCATTTTAGTTGTGAAGGAATGCTAAAAAAAAATATTCTAATATTAGTAGTTATATAGATTGCTTTTTTTTCTAATATGTTAAATTTGTATTGGATTTTTTTAAGGTAAATAAATAATAGTAAATAATAGAAACATGTTTCATGTAAAAAAAGAAACATTTCTATATTTTGTATGTGATTTGTATTTTTGGGCTGTTTTCGATTTTTCCCTTTAAGTCATGAAAGCATCGCTCTTGCTGCATCAGTTTTTTTTTTCTTACACTTTCAGCAGGTAACAATTCTCACAGCATTGTCCTTGAGCATCCTGCCCTCCCCGAGAGCTTTTTGTTTCATTCTCAGATCCGACTGTTTTCCTGTCACCCCCATGCCGAGTCGACCTCTGTTAATTGTTCTCTAAAGCTGATGGTGATTCTCAGACTGCTATCCTAAGCAACCACATGTTTGTGATAGCTGAGAAAATGAGGAGTGCGTTTGTCAGCGTGTGTGCGCGCGTGTGTGGGCATGTAGGAGCGTGTGTGTTTGTTCGCTCAAGGGGAATGCGAGCTTTGACTTCCTGCTAATTACCCAGCATGCTCTCTGTTCTGTGGTTAATTGTCCAGGTCCTCTTTTCTCTCAATGGGGAACAGTGTTGGAATGGAGAGAAAACACATCGTCTCTTTTTCTCTCTGCCTTTCTCATCTGCGGCCTTCATCTCCATCCTCGATCCTTTTCTTATGTCACTTTTTCTTCAGCGGGGATGCAAATTAAACATTTGGTTGAACATACAGGGCAAGACCATGAAAGAAAATCCACATATATTTCTGCTGTTTGTGCGTGGGTGGGCACTTATTTCTAAGTGAAAATTTGTGTCAGTGCTTGTTCTGTGTGTGTGTGTGTGTATTTGTGTTTTGCACATGACAGCAAGGTAGCACTGCCTGAGGAGCGGGGGGGGATGGGGTATCTCTGTCAGCTCTCTCTAATTATGTGTGACATTTCCATGCTGGACCACTGTCAAAAATCCCACAATATTCACATACAAATACAGAAACACACACATTGGCACATATGCACACCAACCTAATGATACACAGTTGTGATTGCTGGCTGCCTGCTATGATAGAACCCCTTCATAGCTATCCGCAACATAAATCAATGTCAATTACCTCCCCAGAGCACATTAGACACTTTCCATTCCTACTTGTAATTAGTACAGCCCATAGACATATTCCCATCCCACACAAGCTCATAGAGGCGATCCTGCACACAAACAACAAAGCTGGGGACCGAAATGATTACAGCGAGCAAGTTCAAATGCGTACCGGCACATCAAAATCACATGCATTGTGTTACACAGAATGCAGGAGATTCACCCGCTCACTCTGGCACATTAGGAGTATTGTAATTAATTAGCACTGGCCCTGCCGTCACAGAGTGCCTCAGCGACTGTGAAAATGAGTTCAAGCAGACACATGCTGCTTGACCTTGGAAATTGCATGTGTCTGGCGCACACACACATGTGCATTGTTGCATTTGGCAGCTCATGGGTCCGCACATGCATAATGGAACCGATGGCAGTGACTGTAACAGTGCTGTATTTTTAGACGATAACATCATATTTCCTCGCATGGCATCCCCTCTTGCTCCTTCAGCTTCTGTCTGTCGGCCACATTTTATTCCTGTCCCCCCCCTCCTCTCCTTATTTTCCAGAGTGTCACGCACCATACCTGACAAGTACCAGGAGAGGAAGGGGGGTACAAAATTTTAAAAAACGAGAAGAATCCAGCAGGAGAGCAGTTCAACAATCAGTGGCTCAAGATGAAAAAAGGGAAAGACAGAAAGCAGAGCAGACTGGCTAAATTATTGATGGAGTACAGCAGTGTCCCCAAACCAAATTGTCAGTCTCTGAGCAAAATACCTGTTGTCACCAACTGTTTTCAGACAAACCCACACTCATAAAAAGGAGTCATTAAAGGAATCAAAATTATGGGGGACGGCAAAGCACAGCTCGGATTTGGAAAAAAAACCCATCTTATTCACTAAAAAGTGGTGTGTTACAAGATTACTAGGAATAAAAGTGACAGGAGGCTACAGAAGGCAGACACACATGAGTCACTTGCCTTGCTCTGGAGGTGGAGAAGAGTCACAACTCTTGAAAAAGAAAAACCCTGCAACTCAACTTTGTCTTTCACACGAATTAGTCACAATATTTGTATCTCAGTTTTTCTTCCTGTTAATCTTTTTTCAATTATGCCATTTAAGAAGAACACACACACACACACCTGCACCTCACGGTAGATCTTGGAAAAGGTATCAAACTCCAAATGTGACACATTTCAGTCTTTGAAGAAAAATTTGCACTCGTCTTTCTTTTAAAGGCAGCAACATGTTTGAAAAAAGCTGGGATAGGGGGATGAAAATGGATGAAAAGTAAGTGGCATTATTTAGAAACAGCTGGAGGAAAACGGTGCAGCTAATGCACTCCTGCTAATGCAGAAGTTGAGAGACATGACTAGGTATGTAAAAAGCATGCCTTGGAGAGGCAGTCACTCAATTCGGTCGTTGAAATCTTAGGAATACATCCAAAAATCACTGTCTGTGAACACAGTTCACCGTGCCATCTACAAATCCAGGTTAAAGCTTTGTTAAGCAAAGAAAAAGCCATATTTGAACACGACTCAGAAAGGCCACCCTCTTTTTTATTCTGGGTCAAACCTGAATTAGGAAATGGGACCGCATCTATTAAAATAGAGTGGCTTTTTAGTAGAAGAGCCTGATTGCTGGGCTGATATGTCCCACAGTCCAGACCTTTCAATATCTGCAAACATTTTCAACATAATGACTCTCAAAGTATGAGAAAGAAGACCTTGGGCTGTTGAGCTGTTGGAATCCTGGGCAATACTATGAGAGATGGACTCTTAAAAGAAGTTTGCACTGTTTATACTGTCAAAAGGTTAGCAGTCAGCCTCAAAATTTGAAATGAGTTTAATAAGCATGCAGAGATTGGGAAGAATGGTGCTTTGAGTGCTGGATCAGAATAATCAATTCACCAAATCAACCTGCTCAATAGTATGGCTTTGAGTCCCTGTACTTCTACTCCATTTCAGAAAATGAAAAGACAAATTGTCACGTCTCACTCCCAAGGTCAGAAATTCACAAACACAAAAAGTTGAGTGGCGCTCTTACTTCCACGTTCAGGTGCATGCGCACAATCAAGCGATCTCCATGAAAACTGGCAGACAAAGTCTCTATTTACTCCACATCCGAAGCCCTCAGGTGACCTTTCCCCTCTCTGACACGTCACCTCGGGGCTTTGTTCTGTCACCCCCCACCCCCCCGAGGTCTGCGCGGGGGGAGTTTCTCACTCCCTGTGCTGTAGGTGCGTGTCGCCAAAGATGGCACAAAGGTTCCACAAAAGTTTTCTTTATTTCATTTTTTTCTCTCTTTTTTTGTGTCCTTTCAAAGATTTGTTTCTTTTCATGTGCAGTGTTTCTCTTCTTCACCGGCCACTGTGTTCCCTCAAGGTTAGATGAAAAAGAAAATCTGAGCGGAGGAAGAGGCATCTTTCAGGGGAAGACATGATTAGAGAAAGAGAAATGCTGAAGAATAAGAGAAGGAGTGGGCTGGAACTGAAAAAAAAAATATATGTGAAATAGGAAAGGAAAGGGGAGGGGAGGGCAGTGCTGGGTGAGCAGGTGCATTGATATCAGAGGATAATGGGTAATGTGACCAAAGGGATGGTGGTTCAAATCCCTCTTTTATGTTCTCTCTGAGCTCTGACCCCACCTGGACAATGAGGACAGGGACGGAGAGGGCCAGCGCTGATCCCTTCCTGACATCAAGGGCAGAGATGACACGCGTTGTAAGGGAGGTGAACAGAAGAAAAGCGAGGGCGTAGACGGGGGGAAAAAAGAGAAAAAAGAGAGAGGTTGCAGCAGGTGTAGGTTAAAAAGAAACCCTAGCCCGGAACAGGACCGAACTGGAGACGCAATCAGTTAGAAGATGCTCACGCCCAAAAGGCAGGAATGGTTCCTCAGACAGAAAAAATTGGACAAAAGCTTACACATGTGTTTCTCTGTTATCTGGCCTTTCATTGCACGGTGGATTGTTTACTCTCCCACAGACAGAAGCTTTTTTAATATCAGCTTGTATCTGAAGTTGTATCTACTAACTGAATGGCCTTTTTTTCCCATTCTATTTCCACTCTACAGGCACTTCTTGTTCAAGACGTCGTCGGGAACCACCCCGCTCTTCAGTAGCTCCTCGCCTGGGTACCCGTTGACGTCGGGCACGGTGTATTCTCCACCCCCTCGCCTGCTACCCAGAAACACCTTCTCCCGCTCAGCCTTCAAGCTAAAGAAGCCGTCCAAATACTGCAGCTGGAAATGTGCCGCGGTGACAGCCATTGCAGCTGCTGCCCTGCTGGCCGTCCTACTGTCCTACTTCATTGGTAAGCGGTGAAATATTTTCCTATGTGGAGTATCGGTGAGCCTAATTAAATGCAGTGAAAGGGACGCACACTTCCCCTGAAGGTATTCAAGCACAGTGATAAAAAGAGCAGCCCCTTTCGTTCAGGTTGAGTAGTCCTGTTTGTTGTGCCTTGACCTGCAGAAGCTTGAACTTTGCTCTTCTTATACCTCCCACGCCACAAAGGAAGATGTGCCAAGTTCACAACCTGCCATAAACACAAAGCCAGAGCCAGGACGTGTGAGCTTTGTCACTTTAGGCCGGTGCTGCTCTGTCAAAATCAGCCTCAGCAGGTGCCTTGGCCGCTACTCAGCACCAGTAAACAACCAGTCACACAGACAGGAAGATACATTCAGCGCAGCACACCAGGGCCTGTTTCTCTGAGCAGGTATCAGTCAAGGTGGGAATCCTAACAGACCCAGCTGGAAAGTGGATGTTTTTCACTCGTCTGAAGCCAGCGTGCGATAGTCATACTTGAAGGAATGGTAGATACTCCAAGCACAGCTCTTACAGAGCACATCAGGAGGAAATTCTCATGGCTGTCTAGCAGTGAATCTGCGAAAGGAGGGGGATACTGTTGCTACTGTTGAGTGTGTGGGAGTGTGTGTGGGCACAGATTTGATTCCTTCTTGGATTCATTCACTGGTCAAGAAAATGCGGACCCATACCGTCTATCTGTATGTGTGTGAGAGGGACAAAGGAAAGAAAAAAAAGGGAGCAGGAAATGTAAGCCTGTTTGAATTCATGTGTGGGTGTGCTCGTGTAGCTGTGAAAGGAGGCAGATGTGCGACCAAGCCCCTGATTGGCCTCTTACTCCAGAGACCAGAGTCAACAGATGGGTAGATCTTAGAAAACAGTGGCATCAGCAGAAAGGACAACCCCCTCACTGACGCTACATACATTATTAATACCATTGTACAAGATTTATAAATATATGTATGTTTTATATATATATAACTTTCTTTTTTTTTAACACATACATACACACATAAATACATACATACATACACACACCATGACTGACATCATAGAAAGATAGAATTTTAGATTGTAGCATATTTGTATGTGTGCTCATATGCACTGGAGCCCCGACTCACCTGGATATCTCCAAATTGTTGACACGTTCTTGAACTGGTGCCTGTGTGTGTATTTGAATGCCCTTGGGAGTGTTGTGTGTCCTCCGGAGCAGATCAAGGTCCCATGCCTGGGGGCACACAGACAGATCCATCCCCTCCTGAGCTTTGGTCGGTCACACTGCGCTGGACAGCCACATATGGAGCCACGGAACAGGAGTGGGGAAGGGGGGGAAGGAAGGCCGTGACCACCACTAAGAGCAAAACACTCCTCCCAATGATAATTAAGGATGGGGGTGGTGGATTTCATAGCAAAATGGACTGATCTAACGTCTGAGTTTTCTCACCTTTTAGTTCATTAGCAGCATGAAACTGCCAGTGACCACAAGAAAGACTTGTTTCCATCAAAACGTACATTATCATTTTCAAATTAAAAAAACTAATTTAAAAGATATTCCAAATGTGTTTATCTCTTAGACTAATTACTGTCTTTACTTCTTTTTTTTGTACCACTTTGTTAGTGTTGGTGCAGAATTTGTGTGCCTGCCAGATATACAACCTATTAACTACAGTACCTGTCTATCTTAATAGTTATTAATATTATGGGCTTGTCAGCCAAAAGAAGAGAGTTCTTTATTAGCAGGTGTATTTATAGCAAAAAATAGTCTGAGGCACTTTATCCAAAGGCAGTAAAAACACACACAGAAGCATTTATAATTCTAAAATACAGTACTTTAAGCTCCAGTTTTTTTTTTCAGTTGTTTCATCTGCCAAACGTTTGTGCCTTTGCACCAAACTTTATTGTCCAGCTGGCTTTAATTCAGTAGGCTGAAGAAGACTGGAATCATACTTTTATTGTTATTTGGGCATTTGCGAACAGCGAGGCCCCTTTTCAGCTGTTCCAGGGAAGCGTTTTGCTCCGGTGTTTTGTCTGCGCCGAACAGAGCTGTAGCAGTGCTGCCAAGCCTGAAACCCCTGTGTTTACCTTGCTTTTTGTAGCGTTAAACGTGCAGCGGGTTCACTACTCAGAAGGGGGATTTTGTAGTACCTTGTTTGCGCGCTATGCGCGTGTATGTGTGGGCCCAGCAGTCGCTGGGGAGATCTGCAGAGCACCCAGAGCCATGCAGCGTGAAGAGGACCCCTCTGAGGCGTCCACCCAGGAGCCCACTCATAAATTACACCAGGACACATATGCCTGAGCAGCACTTTCTTTTTTCTCTTTTTTTTTCCTTTTTTTTTTTTTTTTGTCCGTGAGCGTGCGTGGATGTGTGCGAGTCCTCCTGCTCCAAGAGCTCCCTATAAAATGTGCGTGCGCACAATGTTTGCGTCCAATTGTGTGGCTTTCCTTTTATTCCCTATTTCCTAAGACCGTAAATATAGCTTCAAAAATTGCCCGACAATCTTGCAGAGACACATGTGTGCGTGCACACTGAGAGCCTTTTAGAAAGCCACGCTTCAAGAGCAAGGCTGATAATATCTCTTTGAAGCACCATCCTACTGTTAGAATGGATCCATGGGGATGAGATAAACATACACACAGATACGCAAAGTGAGGAGCTGGGCAGGGGGGGTGGAGTGGGGGGCGAAGCATATGCAGCTGTGAACTCAGTGCATGTTCACCAATCTGTGTTAAAGAGTTTGAGAGGGCAGAGAGTTGTAGTTTCGGTCAGAGTGTTTTGCTCTAAACTCCAGCAGAGTAAGGCCTCTTGTAAAGGAATGACTGAGCGGGTGAAGGTAGGAGGATAAACGAAAGTGCTTGTTCCTCATTCCCCCGGTGTCTTGTTTGCTTGCTCCGCATTGAGCATCCCAGCCAAAGGAGAGGTGGTTGCTAGGATACAGGTGAACGGTTGGCATATAGGAAGACAGGTCCATCATTGTGAATTGGGTTGGGGGGTGTAGGGGGGGTGGGGGGGGGGGGGTGTGGGGGGGGTGTGGGAAAGGGGGGGGGGGGGGGACGGGAAAGGGGGGGGGGGGAGGGGGGGATGGTTGGGGAGTGGGGGGGAGAGGGGAACGTAAACGGGGGATTGGAAATGGAGGATGGAGGCAGAGGAGAGGAGGGTTGAGGCTGATATGTCACTGTCAGCGCTGCTAGGTGCGAGCGCGCAAGATTTTCAGCGCGCCGGCTGCGCTGCCAAGCAAAGAGGGCGAGGACGATAAGGAGGAGCCAGCCCCGGCCCGGACAGCCAGGTGTGGGGAGGAGAAACAGAGGTGATGCCGAAGGAGAGGAGATGAAGGAGAGCGTGGCCTCCCGAGGCTTCTGTCACCTGGAATAACCACGGGACTAATGTCTCCTAATTGATCACAGCCAGCAGAGAACAGAGGGAGGGTGACAGGGAGACGGTGGGGGGGGGGACGGAAGGAGACTGCAGAGGGCAAGAGGCACGGCTCGTGACAAAAGAAGTTAGAAACACAAAAAATATGTAAGTCTTGGAGGACAGTGCATGCACACAAAGAGAAAAACAAAAAGCGGAACAGAGAGGGAAAAAACGGCAGAGAAAGAGACGCCTTGTGGTTGGAAATGAGAGGTGAGGACGGTGTGATAGATGAAAGATCAGGGGCATGTCAAATGAGTTGTGTCCAGGTGGACTGTTTTCACATACTCATACATACACATTTACAGTCTCGCACACACATACACACCCACACACACGTACCGGGGCGCCCTTGACTGCTATGAGTAAACTCTTGCTAGCGGGTGCTTGTGTCACCTTTGCAGGACGGCTTCATATGAATGTGTGCGTGCACATGAGTGGTGAATATGTCGAGCACAGTGGCGTGCCCCACATGGTACTGTCACCTCTGATGAATGGGAATACACGCACGCTCGCACCCACAAACACAGATACAATGTATTTTTAGGCTTTACTCTCAGCTACCCCTGTCTGTTGATTAAACAGAGCCACAAACCACACACACAGATACACTGTCATCGAGTGTGACCTTCATGCCTCTAAGCCGAACACTTTCCATCCGTCACCGCTGTCTTGCTGTTCCAGACTGATCACAATCGCTTACTGCCTGTTCCTCCTGGCTATAAAAAGACTCACTTCAGTGAATTTACCATTCCCTTGCATAATAACATCCTAATGGCTTTACCGGCCACAGCTCTGTAGTTTAGCTAAGTAAATAGAGAACAATCAAATGCCTTTTATTAACTCAAATGCATTACATGCACACCTGCTTAAAGGGAAAAATTGAATAATGCGAAATAAACACTTCCCACATGTTGTCAGAGGTTGAGCGGTGTGCAAACACGAGAGGAAAAAGATCTGAAAAATCATGGCACATTGGTTTTCAAATTGTCAAACTCTCCGTTTGAAACTCTGGAATTTGGTTTAGAAAACTCAAGTCTGACAAATTGTGAAAAATGCAGATGAGAAGTTGATTACATATCAGCTGTTTTTTCCTAATGCTTATTTTTCATAAATGGAGATGTACACGATCCCCTTCTGGATTTTTTCTTTGAACGTTTTTAGCCACTCAGAGAAGTAAAAGTTCATTGAAAGAAATACACCGTGTAGGTAAAATTAGTCATATTTTAGTAGTAAGTTTTTTTTCTCCCGTTTAAAATTGTTTTCCCATATTAAATTAATTAGGATGGCTGATTTTGAATAGGATGAACAATAAAAAATAAGACCAATTATTCTGTTTACTTTTTCTTCATTTAAAAAGAGTTGGGGGGGGTTGGGGGGGGGGTTAAAAAGTTTCTTAAAAATGTCAGTGCATGAGTTATGTTAAAACTGCAGTCCTCGCATCGTGGCTCATCTCCAAGCCCACCTCCTTGACCCTACTGTCCCCTCTCACATTGCATGTGGCTTCCCTTCTGCTGATCCAAGGTGGAACAGCGAGAGGTCAGGATGTGTCACTCATGCCAGCGTCGGGGTCTGTGTACTTATACGTTTGGTGTGTGCGGGCTAACGTGTTTGGAGGTGAAGGCACAGTTGGGCATATGGTGGATGCAGGAACCTGGGCATAAGGATCAGACGTGGAGCGTGTGTCCACAGCAGCGGGGCCTGTCGCACCGATAAAGGTTAGGATCTTACCGCACGCTGCCAGTCCAGGAAAAGGGCAGTGCATGGCCAGGACCAGGCACTAGGTGCTATACCATCTGCGCCATGAGGGATAAATGGGTCATCTGTTCCGGTCAGGTAATACAAAGCAGAATGCACAGTTGTTTAAGTGGTAGCATTCATCCCTTTGACTTTGTTTGTTTCGCCTGGAGTTTTTGTATGCGCTTTGAAATATTCAGTCCTTTTTCGTGTGTACAAGGACTGGATTTGCAGCCTGACTGATTGTGTTCATATGGCCCGCGCATATTCCATTCATTTATTTCCTCACTCTTTTATTCATCAGCCGGGCCTTATCTGGACCCTGTCATCAGTCCAATTAGGCCCACTGGGCAACCCTAGTCCTGTACATCAGACAGGAGAAGGTTGAAGGCAAAGTGAAGGAAAATGTGCTTCCCGTTCGCTCTCTGTCTCTTATTTTCCTTCTGCTTCTTCATCTCTTGGCCTCCAAAATGCACTGTGTCTTTCGTCCTCACTCATTCTCTCCCACCCACTGATCTGCGATAAGATAGCATAGTTCCTCATATCCGGTTTCTAATACAGATCGATGAGAGGGAGAGGACTGTGAGGTGGGGAGGGATGAGGTGAGGCGGAGCGGGTTGATGCAGATGGGGTGGAGGGAGGGTCAGGGCACAGATATCTGAAGAGGAAATGAGGATTCAGAAAGGAGGACATCACTCAGAGGCACGTCTCTTTTCATTTAACCAATCAGACACATGCATGAAAGCATGCGTGCCCGCAAACACACGAATCCTTCGGCGCAGGGGCCGTGTCAGTATTTCAGCTCCAGCCAGGAAGCCATTTTGGCTGTGCGACTAAGTGAGTTGCCGTCTGTCTGTGTGCAGGTGGGAGCTGCCAGTGACTCACATAACCTTTTGTGTTGCAGTCAATTACAGTTCAGTTGCATCAGCTGGATGAGCAGGTCCCGTCGGGGGTTGCAGCTTTGTGCGCTTGTTGTTAATACCATGCAATTTGCTGCATGCATACGCAAATGCATACGCGCACACATCCACACTCGGAGGCAGACAAATTGTCTCTTAGAGTATGTGACCCCCAAGGGCAGCAGTCGTCCGCCGCCCCCATTCCCTTTGTCTGAGTCTGCAAATGGCCTCGGCAAGCAGCATCTTCAGAACTTTGCTCTGAAAGCTGGCGGCCTTATTTATAGATGACATGAGTGGAAATCTTGGGGTAAATTTTACATAATATCCCAGAAGGCAGCACACTGTTTTTTTCCTCTGTCTCTCAGATATTAGCATACTCACCCCTGTGCTGCAGACACAGGCAGAAAGGTGCAAGTGGCACAAAAAGACACACGGAAAGTGCTTTTTGTCAGGGGGGTTCTTTTTTGTGCATGTGTTTGTTTTAGATTCCTAAATGCCTATCAAGCAGCCAAGTGAGGGAGATTGGGGAGTACGAGGTGTGGCAGCAAAAGGTTTTAAAAAAATTTAAAATGGCAAAAAGGCAAGGAAAAGGCTTCCTGGAATGATTAGAAGCCGGGCCAAATATAGGGAGGCTGGTATTGGCTACAATTACTGTCCTAATTGAGGTCAGAGTTGTTAATTTACTGGTGAATTAGAACAGTTAATATGCATTTATCAGGATGGCCAGGGGAGAAGCCAAATGAAAGTGTTTGGGGTTTTTTTGTCTCTGTGTGTATGCATGTGCTCTTTAAGCAATTTTAGATGCATCGCAAGAGATTAAATACAAATACATGCAAGAGGTCATTCTCTGTCTTCAGTGCAATTAACGGCATCACAGCTGGTTCAATTGCAGTTGCTGTCATGTAAATAGGCGTTGATAAGGTTGATCTGAGGCAGATGGAGGTGGGAAGTATGGGGGCAGACCGAAGAGAACAAGAGATAAGGAGAGGATTTGAACAATTGGAACATGTTCCAGAGAACAGAATGATGATGATACAATATTTTCCACTCGGGGGACATTCGGTGCAGAGTCCACAAAGTCACCTTTCCCTGTCTTTGGTTATTTTATTTTTTCTTTCACGCAGAAATCAATTCAAATCCTTTAACCTGGACGCCCATGAACATTGCTCAAAGCATGGATGTGTGATTTAGATTTGACATCTGAAGCCTGCGTTGTGAGACACTTATTGTCACAGGGCAAATCACAACCACCTTTTCTTACCAAAACAATGAATGCAGGACCGCTCATCCCTTAAATCTTTCTTCCTCACTCGCCACCATCTTCTTCCTCCCTCATTTTATCCATAGCAGGGCTACATTCGTCTCTTCCCACCATCTCTGAGACATCATCTGTAGCCGGTTTTCATGTTCTTTTTGCAGCCTTGCGGAAATGTTATGAGTTCTTTAATATTCTCTCTGTTGCTGTTCTCCAGTATTCTCTCTGTTCCCCGCACGTCTCCTGTTCACAATTTCTCCAAGAGCTTCTGACCGCTGCCCTCGCTCCCCAACGCCGGACATCACCTCCTCCTTTTCATCTCTGTTCCACTGGTGTACACTATCTTTTTCCTTTTTTTATTTTTTGTGGGCTTGAGCGTGCCATCGCATTTTCAGATACCGTCTCTTGTAGATGATACAGGCGAGCACTTTGCCCCTCTGAATTATGAATTGAGATTACATAAAAACGAAATGATGTACCTGATCTATTTTTAATCCGGTACGTTTTCCTGTAATACGTGCTCCTCTGTGATCTTCCCATATGCGTTTGTGTACATGCCCCTTTGTCTGTGCCTCCATCTGTCAAAGATGAGCACATAAAATGTGAATGTGGATGAAAAAGAAAACATAGCCCAGGTCAGACTAACTCTCTTCTTCTTCCTATGTCTCCCAGTCGATTTCCTTTCAGATACGCTATTGGCATGCCACTTAATAAAGCCTTGAAATGCAGCTCAAAACAGTAATCATGGCAATTATGGGAAAGAAAAAAAAGGAAACCGCAAAAAAAAAGAAAAACTATGGCAACACTAGGCTAAATGTATCAATTTCAGCAGTTTCATTTTAGCTAAAATTACACCCTAACAGGATAAGAAGTGTTGTTAAGATGGAGGATGGGGAAAAGTATGATAACAAGCGTCTGTCTTTGTCTTTCTTGTGTGTTGGTGCAAAAAAGGAAAGAAAAAAAAAAACCTGTTGACAAAGCTTTGTTTTGTTTTTTTTGGGTGCTCTGTCACTGAGGAGTAAGTGTGCCATCTGTTGGTCAACTCTTCACAGCCTTTTTAAGGAAAAAGAAGGGAGTGAAGAAAGGAAAAGATCGAGGAGGAAAACTAATTTTGGGAGAGCACGCTTGTGCACAGGCCCTCTCAGTCACATAAGCACAATCAGCAGACGTACACAATAAGCTCACCCTGGGTCTGTCTGATGCCTTCTTGGCGGTGACCTAGATTGAAACTGCCGTCACAATAGATTCACAATTGCCTACTGTCTCCAGCTGATTCAATAGGAGATCGTTCTATCGACAGCTCACTGCGATACCATCTTTGCCTGCGCCTGTGTGTTTGCGGGTCTGTGTTATCTACAAGGAAGGATAAGCAAAGATAAGCAAAAGACGGAAGAAAAAGGGAGAATTAAAAGGAAAAGAGGAGGAGTGAAGGTCAGTACGATTAAAGAGGAGAGGGCAAAAGGTGGATATGAGAGAAAAGGAGCAGAGAGGGTACTCTTCCACATCCCTCTGTCTCTCTCTCTCTCTCTCTCTCTCTCTTTCTTCACTTATTTATTTCTTCGTCATACCACACCCCTACTGCCATGAGAAATAAAAAAAAAAGAGCTGACAGTGGAGACCGGGCAGCAGCCAAGGTGTCAGCGCTTTCCTTTCACCAGGAAGCGAGGGTGGGGGGGCAGGGGGAAGAGATGGAACATAAAAAAAGGAAAACAATGAAACACAGAGAGAAAAAGGGAGAAATGGGGGGGGGGGGGGGGGGGGGGGGGGGGGGGGTGAGCCTGCAACCGGCAGCGGATCCTGTGGCCCCGTCTCCGTCTTCTACTAAAACTTTTACACTCATCTGAGTGTGTGCAAACCCTCGGCAAGTGAAGATAGAATTTGACAAGAGAGAAATTGATTCTCGGGCTCCAGTTGCAGGTGTTTGTGCTGTGTGTGTGCCGGGGATAAGGCCGGTGCTGAGAGGCGTGCAATCACACCAGCATAATGCGCTCCACACAGCCCTACTGTACATCTCTGTACACCGCATTGTCTGAGCACACATCCCAGGATTCATGAACCCGCTCCGTTTTCCAGGTGCGCTGTGCCTTACCCGTGCAATTATCCCATATGTTCAGACATGTGCAAAACGATCCGTTTATTGGTTTTGCGTTCAAGGGATTGTTCAGGAGCATTAGAGATAAAAAAAATAATAAAAATACTCATCAACAGCCAACAAAAACATACTTGTAACTGCGCGCATAGTTAGGGAACAGACTGTGCGCTCAGTGTTTTCCTCTCATCTGTGTTTTTCGGTGGGAGGAGACGTTTGGCAGTAGGCTAAGGAGAGAGGAGACATGGGGAGAGTAAAGAGCTGACAAAGTGAAGAGCGAACACACTCGAGCAGACTCGCACAGACAGCACACAATAACACAACGGAGGACAAAAGAGGAGAAGGGAGAGGAGAGCCATGGAGCGCTCTCTTGAGAGAGCAATCTGTCACTTGCTCTCTGCGAGGTGGTGTAAAGGCTCCCAAATAAAAGCAGAAGATGGTGTCATGCTGAATGATGGTTGGGAGACGCTGAGGCGGTGAATGAGAAAAAGAAAGGAGATATTTGGTGGGTTTTAATCGAATGTTTTGTGGGACTTGTGTGCTTTGGGTTACCAGCCACTCTTTGATCGATATTTACTAACCGAGGTATAAAAGAGACGCGTATGTAATGGCTGCAGGATTAGGCTTATAATAGACAGATCCAGCTTAAGAGGTTCTGGTCCCCTGATGAGCTTTCAGCTCCTCTTGCTTCCCTTGACTAACTGACGGTTCGCCGTCCAAAATCGAACGACCCCCGCCGCAGAGCCTTAGCCGCCCCTCGCAAAAGCTCCCACCTCACACCTTTGCTCTCTACCTTTTTGTGTGCAGCCATCAACTTGCTGGGTCTGACGTGGCAGCTGAAGCCCTCCGACGGTCCCGTGTTAAACAACGGACTGGGCGCCGGACTGCCTGTCAACAGTGACGTGGCCACACTGCCCTCTGGAGGGAGAGGTATGAACTATGAAGCGCACTTCGCCCACATCTGGATCCTCACTCAACCTGTGGAAGCACAAAAAGGATGAGGCTGCATATTAACCATGCCTTTCCTTGCAGCAAATCACAGAAAAACACCTAAATCAACAATCAATTCATCTCTTAAGAATTGTGTGTGTGTTTGTGTGTGTGTGTGTGTGTATGGGTGTGGGTAGCCCAAGACTGATTTTGCTTTTTTCTCTGTGCCACGGAGCTCGATTGCTGTTCAGAAACTATTAGAGATGGTATTAGAAATGATGAGTGGCGACACTGCAGGCTACTTTGAATAATTTCCATGCGCTCCACACCGCCCAGGTGCTATTAATACTAATCTGAATGCTAATGTGTATTAATCTACAGCGGCAGTTCTCCACAGAATCACTTTATACCCCTGAAATAAAACTTAAAGATAGATTCAGCCTGAACTGAAGTGGTTGGAGTTGGAAAGCACCAGACTGGGTAGGAAGCTTCTCTTTTTTTTGTTCTATGAGCAACGTTACACGTTGTTGGATTTGTTGGAAATAAGAAAATTGCCGACGGCCCCTAATCCTTGATGGCTTTTGAGAGTGGCGTGTGCTGTATGAAACTCACTCCAACCGATTTTTCCTGCCAAGCACGCACACGCACAGCTAAAATATTTATGGTGTGACGCTGCAGCGCTGCGTCACCCACATGTGCTGTTTGAGCGGCACCTCCTGTGTGGAGTTGTGTGGAGCAGGGTTTCTCGTTTCAGTCAGCGGCGAGGTAAAACCACCTTCGCTCACGACCCTCCTCTTTAAAGTCCCCCGTGCGTTTTTTTTTCTTTCTATCTGTTCTCCTTTGACTTGCTCGATCTGGCTCCGCAACACACGGCGAACAGCAAAGGTGTGTGTGGGCTGCAGCTCTCCGTCTGTATTCTGCATTAATGAGAGGGCTGTTGTGTTGTTTTCCCCAGCCGTCTAGGCCAGATGCTGCCGTTGTTCTTCTCACTGTTGCTTTTATTTTCTCGCAGTTTCTCACTCGCACAAAAAAATGCGCTCTCACACTCGGCCCTTTTTTTCTGTCTGGGCCCTGGCACGTATCTGTTAGATGGCTGACCTGATTGTAGGATTCTGTGTGTTGTCTGTGTGCGCGGCCATCTGCCTTGTCTGCTCGGAGAATCTCGTCCCTGCCGTCGCTATAGGCGCCATGTCAGCAAAGTCCACAGTCCTGTAGACTCTGAGACAAAGGTGTCATTTTGCGTCCCGCCAACACATTCCTGTGTGTGTGTTTGTGTGTGTGTGTGTGTGTATAGCTGAGCATGTAAAGGATGACCTGATTTCCAAATGGCTTGAGGTTATGGATGGCGTATTTTGAGAAAAAAACAATTATGCCCCTTGGCAAAGGTTTAGGAATTACTGGTAAAAGAAAAAAATAATAAATTCTGACTGCTTCTCACAGGCCTTGTTTCCAGAAATAATCAAAATTGTTTAGGCTTTTATTTACTGATTTTCTAAAATGTAGGAACAGTTCTCTATTTGTGCAGGTGTTGCTCAGTGCAACTCTATTTCAGGCTGATAAAGGTACACTGTGATAAATACATTTTAAAAAACGTTTTGAGGTGCAATATTTAGAGTATAAAGATCTGAAAATTGAAGAAAAGATGTAAACAAGTGCAAATAAGCAATAGAAAGTACTTCGTAGTAGTTATCTGGGCTCTCAAAACTTGTGTCTTTTGTTTTTCTTTTCTCCATTTGAAATTATGCTAAACAAAAAAGGCAAACCAAATATTGTTTAAGAAAATGAAAGTGTGTTTAACTTGTATCTTTGTATTTCAGAGATGGGTTAATCTTCCATTCCCTTATCTATTCGCAGTGCCAGAAAAGACTAGGAATTTCTTTCTTTTTTTAAGCATTTCAATTAAACTGTGTTGATTACTTATTGACTCCAGCAATCAATGCCTATAATCACAGATTATGCAGTTTCTTTTCCCCTCTCTCCAGGTCCGTGGGCAGGCCGGAACAGTAGCATAGACACTGGCAACATTGAAGTGGGGCGGCGGGTGACCCAGGAAGTCCCTCCTGGAGTCTTTTGGAGGTCCCTGCTCTTCCTTAGCCAACCCCAGTTCCTCAAGTTCAACATCTCCCTCGGGAAGGATGCCCTGTTTGGGGTGTACATTCGCAAGGGCCTGCCTCCATCGCACGCACAGGTAAAATCTGTCCAGACTGAGCGGCTTTGGAACAAAAGGCCATTGTTTAATTCATAATGAAAGATTCATGAGAAGGGAGCAACCTTTATTTTCATCAACTAATGTAGAATGCATTAAAGGGAAAGCATCCTTGTTTCGTGAGACATCTAAAAATTCATTTGTGAATCATTACAATAGCTGCTTGGGAAAAAAACTCATTTGAAAAAGATTTACACTTAATTAAATTTCACAGTAATGTAACTTTTACTGCCTCTATTTAATTAGAATCTACTCAATTAAAAATGTATTTGATTTGTTGGAAGGGATAATTGCATCTTGACGACTGTTTCATTGTCTTGCCTAACTTAAGCTGGTGGCTAAAGGGCCACAGTTAAAAAAACTTATTGCAATATTTCCAGAAAATCAAATAGACAGCTCACAATGAGCTCTGTGTACCGAATGTTTTGCTTCCATGGCAAATCCAGCCTTTAAAGTGCTCATATTCTTTTTTTTCCCCTTTCTCTCCTCTTTTGTGCATTTCAAATATGTGCAAAGTGGCAAAGCCCAAGGCCCACATCAAAGGAAGTTATTCTTTTCCACAAGAGACACTGCTCTCAAATGTCTCAAACAGCTTGGCTGTTGTCCAGGCTTCCCTAACTTATCTACATCGACATGTAGAACCTTTTCATAGCGCCTGCCAAACAGCTAATTGAGCACACCACAAACAAAGCTTGCGCAGCTTTACGCTTCATTTTTTAACATCCAGCTGACTAGTCGGGGCAGATACGGCCCTGTGGGAGCCAGGGCTTAAAGAGACAGGCTCTAGAAATTAAGCATGTCAGACAGAAAGGTGATAAGAGGTGCTGCACCAGTTTTCAGAATGCTAAATTCTATTTCTCTTTCTCTTACAATTTTCCAGTATGATTACATGGAGCGCCTCGATGGGAAGGAAAAGTGGAGCGTGGTGGAGTCTCCAAGGGAGAGGAGGAGCATTCAAACTGTGGTCCTCAATGAGGCGGTGTTTGTCCAGTACCTGGACGCTGGTGCCTGGCACTTGGCTTTCTATAATGATGGTCGGGAGAGGGAGACGGTTTCCTTCAGCACAAATATCATGGGTGAGACCCAGTTTTCATTTCCTGTTATTGGTGGGGGAGACGGTGGAGAGATAGTGGAACGTAATATGTGGTTTAAAAACCAGCATTTAGAGGGTAGTCAGGAAAAAAAAGGTGAAATTATGTGACCAGTGACACTATTTTAGACCAACCTCTCCGATTTCTGGGAGTCTTCACACATTCATAATGTGTAAAAACACTCCCCAGAAGCATGTGCGCCCTGTTGCCAAAAGATCTGCGACTACGAGCGCATTGTCACATAGGAAGGACCGCCCAGAGAGTTGGAAAAAAAATATGTTTACCAAAACATGGTGGAATGCATGATTATATCAAACATATGCATTTAAGAGGAAAGCACAGATTTTTTTAATATAAGCTTTTAGAGTTGCTCTCATTGTGATTACGTGTCCACCTAAAGCTTCGTCACCGCCCTGTAAACTGAACAAATTAGGAGGAGGTGCAAATCATTTCAGTTATGCTGCAGCAACTAGCGTTGGAGCAAGGAGGGCAGATAAAAAGAGTGAAGCAGGATGAAAGAATCCTTCACTGTCAATATCAGGGGTTAGTGCTCTCTGCAGTAGAAGTGGTGGAGAGATGAGGAGATTGAGATGGAGAGGCAGAGGCAGAAAGGACAGAATTAGAGCAAGTAGTGAGAGAGGGAGTTGGAGGAAAGACATAATGGTAGGGGGTAAAACCAGAAAGCAATGAAGTGGTGTGAAGGAGTTTGGGGAGGAGGAGGTTAAGAGGGGAGTGAAAGAGAGGTTGGCATTAGGGTAAGAGGAAGATGAGGAGCTCAGATTTGGGTTGAGGGGTTTGAGCTGAGGGCAGAAAGAAAAAAGCGAATGAAGGAAAGGCAGCACAGAAAGGGAAGGGTAACAATTGAAGAGTAACAACAAGACGATAGCAGAGATGAGGAAGCACTGGAAGGAAAAAAATACAAAATATTACTCCTTTAAGTGAGATTAAGAGGCCCTAAAGGGGGCTAGGAGCAGCTGAAGTCATGTATGCACACACATGTAATTCAGATAAAGTCTGCCCAACTGTGCCAAACATTCATAAATGAGGAGTGACTATTTGATCGATATGTAGTATAAGGATTAGAGCCTGAGAGGTTCAAGAATGCTTGTGTAAATTACAACAATTCCCTTAAGTTGACTTTCCACCACAAGAACTTTCCCTAGGCACTGGAAACCTTTAGAGGTACAGTTAGTTTTTTTTTTTCTTACTGGAGGGCCTATATTATAATTACTGCTCAAATACACAGGACTGATTCTTTGGCAGTTTTCTCTCCAAATGAAGAACAAAACATGTTTTTCTCTTGGTCACATAATCCCCAAAATATGAGGGGGCAGTATAATTGCTGCAAATCCGCGGGGACGTTCAACTCTACACATTTTTGACTGGACATAAAATGACGTCCTTTCATTTTAGCCCGTCCACGCCTGTCATGTCGCAATCAATCTCCTCAATAGCTCATTGGATTGAAGCCTCAACCAGACAACAGACAGACCAGAGGATCTCTTTAACGCCTTAAAAGCGTCGGTGCTGCTAAGACGCTGCCTGTGCTTTGGGTGGAAAAGTGGCTGTATTTTCTGATATGGGCTGCAAAGCACTGGTGGAGGGGTAATGGATACTTTCTTAAAAAATTATTCAAAGTGCGCCGTCCGCACACAGTACAATGGAAAATACACAGAAAAGGAATGCGTGGAATCTCAGAAGAGGGTGTTTTCTTTTGATGTCTGTGCAACTGAGAGACTCAGAGCGCCTTCAATTTGTCATATCTTAAAGAATGAATGGTGCCAATGATTAAATGGAATGCTTTGATGCTTGCCATCAAACTCTCTCACCCCTCCCTCTTCCTCTTCTGTCTCACTTCATCTTCTTCACAGATTCAGTGCAAGAGTGCCCGCGCAATTGCCATGGAAACGGAGAGTGTAATTCTGGAGTGTGCCACTGCTTCCCAGGATTCCACGGCATGGACTGCTCTAAAGGTATTAGCTGTTTACCGAATCCGTCAGGAAGAGATTCTGTCGCCTGCTCCGTCTAATTAGTTGAGAGGACACAATTCGACTCCGTGCAGAAAGCATGGGAGGATTAAAAGCAGCGACGTGGCGCATGGCCTGAGGTGGGGCTGAGACAAGATGACTGATGATGAATGGCAGCTCCCCAAGCAAGCGACCCCCTGGCTCCTTGCTCACCTGGGATAGACAGCTTTGATGAATAGTTTAGTTACCCCTGCCTGTAATTACTCTTCATGTCTAGCCCCTTAACCACTCTATCCACTCTCCTGCATGGTGGTGCGGAGATGCATGTGGGTGGACAGCGTGGCTTTAAACGGTGCTGCGAATGTCTGAAAAGCCTGCTAATTGTTTTGTTGTTTATTTTTTCTCACACACACGCTTCAATCCCTCCTAATTTTGTCTCCTCCAGCGGCATGCCCGGTGCTGTGCAGCGGCAACGGCCAGTACGACAAAGGCTCCTGCGTGTGCTACAGCGGCTGGAAGGGGCCCGAGTGCGACGTCCCCGTGACGCAGTGCATAGACCCGCTGTGCAGCGGCCACGGCACCTGCACCGATGGAAACTGCGTGTGCTCCATCGGCTACAAGGGGCCGAGCTGCGCAGAAGGTGAGAGCTGGCACCGGGACGGTGCGATGATCTTCAGGGGTGTTCGATGGCACGAAACGCGCGTCAGCTGCGGGATGATTCTTTAAGCTCAACGTCTCACACATTCCCACAAACACCCTTCCAGCTCAAGTTAGTCAGCTCTTCGTGCCATCAGCGCGCAGAGTGAGGGCCCGTTCCCTGCATATATGCTGGATGAAGTATAATGCTGCAGCCGAACACATCAGAGATTTTATTAAGGGCTGAAATCGCTTGTATTGATCCCTGTTAAGAAGGATCAGCATGGGACATTCTCAGTCATCAGAAAGCAGGAGAGATAAAGGAAGGGATGGGGAGGGGGAGTCGGGATGGTGAGATGTGAATATATATGAGGAAAACAGGAATTACAAAAGCCAGGAGAAAGTAGAAAGTTGCATGCCAAGGTGAAAAAAGCAAAAGACGATGGAAGAAGAGGAGTAGAATGACAGAAGTTCAGATACAGGGCCTGAGAACAAGGTCAGCATTTTCTCCTCTCCCCCCCATTTTTTCCCCCCAACCCTTCCAATCCCCCTCCTCGTCCTCTGATCTCAAATCTGATATTCATCACAGCCAGAGTCCCTCGAACAATTTACCTGAAGTGCCGGCGACATGAAAATCGATAAGCGTGATCCGCCATTTCTGCGGGGCAAACAGAAATGGAGGGGCCGGGGATACGTGGGAGCGCATGCTTTTATTAATATGTGTGCGCGGAGGGGAGCAGCAGGGGTCAACCACGCCCGAGGAGGGGGAGAGAGTGGTGTCACACGCACAAACACACACACACGCACGCCCACACAGCAGGACGAGGAAGGAGAAAGTTAGTGTGACCGGGACATGGAAGCGAGAGCAGGGCGGAGGAGGGGGCGGCTGGGTGGGCGCTCTGCCGGGAGGAGGTAATTTGTCAAATTGGTTTTCACTCACTGCTCGGACTCAGAGCTGCCTGTCAAGCTGGCAGACTGACAGTGTCAGATTCTCCCCCATGTATTGGCACACAGCCGCGCACACGGAAGCGCGTCCACTCGCTCATGAACGCTGGCAACAGCGGACGCCCGATGATGATGAGTCCACGGCGCTGTCCGCTCTTTCAGGGAGAAAAAACACTTTTGCTCCGAGCGTGCTCCAATTACACACTTAACTCTCCTTCATTATGTGCCTTATGTCCATTAACATTTTCTTCTTATTTCATTATCTTTTTCAATACCCGAAGAAATTAGGTCCTCTTTCATTTCTTGCTTGAACAAAAAACACATATATGTTTTTTTTTGTCTTTTTTCTTATTAACTATTTCCAGCTTTTGTGTTCGTTTTTTTTTGCCCATTTGTTCAACGGCTGCGTGTCTCTCGCTTGATGCAGTCGACTGCTTGGATCCGACGTGCTCCAACAACGGGATCTGTGTGAACGGGGAGTGCCACTGTAAGCCCGGATGGGGAGGGCTCCACTGCGAACTGCCGCGGGCCCAGTGCCCAGACCAGTGCCACGGCCACGGCGCCTTCATACCAGACACTGGCTTGTGCAGCTGTGACCCCAAGTGGATGGGACCCGACTGCTCTCTGGGTAAGTAGGACCCTTCAGAGCCGCGCCACCATAAAGCAGTCAAATGCACAGAGCTAAGAGGGTTTTGGTGTCAAAGTTGGAGGAAAACACCTACTCAGTAATATTTGTCCCAACTTATTTTGTGGTCCCAGGGTACATAACTAATTAGTTAGTCATTTCATTTCAGGCTGTGCTGGTTTTCAAACTGAGCTTGGATGAAAGCCACAAAACCACCAAAACTACAAGATGCTCAGAAATAGGATACAGCAACTGTTACATTATTTAAGCCAAATTGGAACACTCAGGAATAAAATGTGGGAAGTTTTTTGCTGTCAGTAACAGTATGGTTGTGACAGCTTTTTATGATTATCGGGGTGCTGCTCCACTTCTAAAATGGGAGAGGCGAGGCGTTTGCTTTTTAAATTTCACTTCATTACAGGAACAACATGTAATATATCAAATCTAAGAAAATGCAGTAAAAGAAAGCAAAATGTGGAAAATAAATGGCAGCATTTAAGAAAAGAAAACACCAAAGAAACAAAACAAAAAGAACACTTAAAATCCAGAAGAACAAACTCGCAGCTCAATTTGTGGAGCTGTTTGAAAGCTGCAGGTGTGACATCTTTGAGGTAGCATGTGGTTGTTTGCTGCCAGGAGTAAAAGTGAGATAAGGCCTGCCTTATCTCACTTATCTTGGGGTACATCTGAAGGACCATTGAGACATGACCTGCGATTTGTTACAGGACTGCAGTCGGTGTGCTGCTTAGCATTTACAAAAGGAACTAAAGTCAAGTTTAATGAGCTAAAATTGTTGATCATCTGAATTATTTAGAGGATTAGTTATAGTTCTTGGAGCCAAATGAGTGATCTTTTTCTTAAACTGAATGAGTATGAGGATTATAGATATTGGACGTGGGTTTGCTTTGTGGGTAGAGATGCCAAGGATGAGAGAGAAGGATATGAGGGAGCAGAGAGCAGCTGCCTTTAATTTCTGGGTGCTTTGGGAGCAACAGAGGGGGGGGTAATCATAAAAAGGAATACAGATATTTCTACTTAAATGAAATGCTGCACTTTTACGGAAAGAAAATAAAGCCTTCAAACTTGCACCACTGCAGAGGCATCAGGTTTCACGAACTCACGAACAGAGATCCAACATTTGTCACGAGAGAAGCAGCGCTTAGCTTTGGTAAAGGCGGCATTGTCTCACGCTGCAGGATTCCTCAGCAAGTGCGGATCAAAACGTCGGTACATACCACGTTTCCCGCACACTGGGGGTCCAGAACACATGAACGGGATTGTCACATATCACCACATGCACTTGCGCTACCTGCAACGTCTGAGCCTCCCATACAGTGACTCTAATGGGGTTTTAGGATATAAACCCTATCATCACAGAACCGTAATCAGGAATTTTAATTAAAGGTTCAGGATGGAGAATTGTGCTTTATTTATTGCAGATCTGATTGTTTTTCCTTTATTTGAACACTTACTAAGTTGACTTGAACCCTCTCGCATGTTACATGTGAATTTAGTCAAAGACAGAGCCTACCTTGTGATTTTAAAGTGAAAGCAGGTTTGAAAGTTTACTTTTTTCCAAGATGTGCATACTATAATTGATGGCATATTTCAGGATTTCATTACAACCTGCTAGCGACTGAAAAATAGCCCTGTTTGTGTTGTTGAAATAACATATTTATGCCCCCCAGGCCTCTAAGACTCATAAAGTGTCTTTATAGAATGATAGCATCCATTATGAGTATGTATGTGGTAGATAATCACAAATTCATCACAGCTGCAAAAGCATCCATTTTCTCAGTCCTGATTCGTGACCCAAATTCGTCTCCCTGCTTTCAGAGGTCTGCTCGGTCGACTGCGGAACGCACGGAGCGTGCATGGGCGGAGCCTGCCGCTGCGAGGAGGGCTGGACCGGGGCGGGCTGCGACCAGCGGGTGTGCAACCCGCTCTGCATCAAACACGGGACCTGCAAGGACGGGAAGTGCCAGTGCCACCAGGGCTGGAACGGAGAGCACTGCACCATTGGTGAGCGTCAGCTCGCGTGGCTGGAGGCGTGCGTTTGCCGTGGGTCAACTTGTAGGCGTGCACAGAAACACCAGAACCCAGTCCAACTGAAGCGGTAGCTCCTTTTTTCTTTGCTAATGGAATTTGGAAATGAGAGGTAGAGGCAAAAAAGGAAGGCCCCAGGGAACTGAGGAAGGAGACTGACGTAGAAGGTGGGTTAAGAAAAAGGGGTGGGGTGGGGGGGGGACTTCTAAGAACTTAGGGGTGGGAGCATTACAAAAGAGCAGGATTTATCTGTTTATAGGCTGCCTCTCAACTAGACCCCCCAGGAGTTTTAGTTTTTTTTAATGGCCTTTGAAACACCAAAGTTATGTGATGAAAGGAAAAACTCACTGTGATCAAAAAAAAAGGGAAAAAAATTCTCTCACATTGTTTGTGCGCGTGTGCATGCACACAGTTGTTCTAGTTTGCGTGAATGAGTGTTTTTTTTTTTTTCGTCAGTCAATCACTGTGTCACATTGACATCACCGTCACTTTGGATGGATGAGTGCCAGATCCCTTTGCTTCACTCGCAGTGCCGTGAGACACAAAGTCTCCTTTTCTTGTCACCAGAGGCACTGTGATTGCGGTGTGATACACGGCCCAAACAAACACCAGGATCCACACCCACATGCATGCACGCCAACACATACATATGCACTGGGGAGTAACAGTTTCTGATCTCCCCATTTCCCCCATCAGAAAGTAGGGCAGCTTTGACTGCAGCATCAGCCCAAGATGAAAGAGTTGTCAGGCCTCAGCTTGGCACAAAGCACACTTCACAAGCACCAGACACTCTCAGTTTTAGCTTATCGCAGCTTGTCTGTTATTCATTTCAGCTCTGCATGATTTGTTTGCATTTATATATATATATATTTAAAAAAATACTCTCCCCATCTCTTACCTTTTGCACATTTTCTCCCACTGCAGACCATGGGAGCATGGTTGACAAAGCAGGTACCGTATCTGACTCTGGTGTTTTGTTTCTTAGCCTGTGGTGGTAGAAGCTAGCTGCTGCATTTGTGGGTTTTGGCCTGGCTTGGCTCTGTAGACTCTGTGGTGCTATCTGTCTGTAGTAGACCAGGTTGCCCGCCTCAATGACGACTACCTACATGTGGTGCGCTCCCACTCTCGCAGTGCACTGCAGCAGGGCCCAGCTGTCATTGAGCCTTGATGTGTGGTGGGGCCCTGTAGAGCCTAGTGTGGCATCAGCAGTGGTGAGGGGCTGTGCTGTGGATGTGTGGCCGTGCATGTGTGTGAGCATTTTTAACTTCCAGTGCGGGGCCTGAAAACACAAAACGGAAAGCACTCAGGTATTCCGGTTATGCCCTGCATAAACACAGTTGCTTCACACAAGGAGAAAATGATGAAAGTTTGAAGCGCTTTCAAGGTAATTGGTAAATTTCATAGGCCACTGGTGCACGGCCTTAATGTGGTGTCAAAAAATGCAGAGCTGCTAAGTATGTGGGAGCGTTTTTATTTGGGTATTTGTGGCAACAGTCACGGCCATGGCAGAATGGCTAATAAATGTGTCTTTTCTGCACGTGTGTGGGTTTGATGGTGCGAATGGAACTCATACTGCATTAATTCCAGAGGCTCGATCCCTGCCGAAAAAAAGAAAACAAAGAAAAAACACGTTAGGTAGGATCAAACTAAGGTAAACAGATTGATGGTCAAGGTTAAGGAATCGAGGCAAACGGAGAAGACTGCACGTCAAGAGTCAGCCGTCCCACAGGCTAAGCAGGAATGCTTATTAGATAGCCCCAGATCTGAACCTCAGACGGGTTGCAAAGAGCGGCACAGATTGCCTGGCTGTACAGGTCCCCGGAGCACAGTTGAGAGTGTCCTCTCACCCTCCACGCTTAATGGAATAGCTCTCATTGTTTTATGAAGAGCTAGCCCAGAGAAAAGGTAAATTGCCAGGTTAAGGAGGGAGCAAGAGACAGAGAGGTTGAGCGAGTGAGAATAGAGGGGGAGTCAAAGGGAAGCAGAGTGACAGGTCAAAGAATAAAGGCATGAAGCAATCATTCATTTCGTAGGTAGACTGTTAAGAATAGTAAGAGTAGATGAGTGGAGATTTGTTGTAGAGGTTATTTGGTCCATCTTTAAACTGCGATTGCAGACCTTTGGCAGTAACCTTTCCTCGTGACCTTTAAAGCAGACAGGGCTGGGCTTGGGGAGGGGGGGGGGGGGGGGGGGGGGGGGACTTTTTCCTAGAATGTCTTCACTGAGTTTCCTTTCTGCACTTTGTTCTCATTTTTGTGTCTGTCTCATTCTCGATCTGGGCGTCTCTTTCTAACAATCTCTTTGGAGCCTTTCGGTTTCGCACAATAACAGTCCAGTCATATAGCCCAACATCCACAACCACTGACACTGCATACCACACCAGAGTGTGTGTGCTGACCCATAACCCAAGGCAATTTCTTCTCCTTTTTAAGGGGATTTCATCAGAGTCCAACTACATTACTGAGGAGGGTGGACTTAATAGTTTCTGAAATCCCACTTTATTCTACTTAGTATGGGGGGGATATCGACTGGGTCTTGGCATTAAAGAGAGAAGAGCCTTACGCTGGCCTTCCCAGGCAAGCCAATCAATGCCCGCTATGGATTGTCCTGTCCGGGTGCTTCATAAGTATTTGGCTGCTTTAAATGGCAACTCCATTTAACAGGCAATCACTGCTAACTGCCTTTGTTCCCTGAGCTCAATACTTGGGGACAATCTATTCCAGCCCAACCGTTAATGCAGCATCATGAGCGGTCCCCTGATGCAGACAATGGTAATAATTAAAGATAAAACCTTTTATTTGATTCCTCTTGTTGAGCTGAAAAACATTCCTAAGCTACCTTGCCTGCAAAAGCCCTCGAAACAAGACGCGGCGCTGTTTTCCTCGAAGTCCTTTCTTGACTTTCGCTCATCACCCGCTGGTTGAGACTTATGATAAAATGCCAATCGGGGTGAAATGCCTGTTAATTTAGCCGCTGCCACTGTTTAGATTGCACTATTTGTATTCATAATGCATGGCTTTATTGATGCAGCGATTTGTTGGAGGGCAAAATCCTACAGCGCAACTTGAGTGAAAATATGTTCATTAATCTACCGAGCCGGACTCAGTAAAAAGCATTTCGTATTCATAATCTCTTACTGGGTTTTTTTTTTGTCCTTCCTCGATCCGTGTCAGCCCACTACCACTGAGTGAGAAATGTCAGGTCGTATCTCCAGGGTACATCACGCTGGGCTTGTGTGGGCGTGTGTGTGTGTGTGTGTGGGTGGGTGTGTGTGCGAGAATAAGAATCTTTCGTGCATGCACATATTGTTTTATGTCAGCCCCGTCTAAGGCTTCATCTCCCGTGGGTACACTTAAGAGTGTTGCATCTCGCACCCTCATTTAATGTGGAGGAAAATCTCTGTGACAACTTTGTTTGAGGCTCTTTGTGACGCTAGAGAAAACACTGTCGTCGCGTGTCATCATCCCCTCTCTTTTCTTCTCTGCTTGATGGATTATAATGTTGAAAATGTAATGTTAAAAATATATCATTCAGAATACAGAAAATGCTAAGATGGGCCGGAAGTTGAAAGCTACCTTGTAAAGAAGAGGAAAAAGTCTAAGCTTGGGTTATTTGATTTTTAGTGTAACTGTGTTTCAGTGAGTTTTTTATGAGCTCAGTTTTGTTTTTGTCATTTTTGTTCCACTGACAGAATCAGGTTAAATTATTTTGCTAAATGAAATCTTAATGGACAAAATAAGAATTATAGGAAATGCTGGAACTGACACCTAAACTAGCATTAGATGAGAAGGTGGATATTATCTCATCTCTGTCCATAGAGAATGCAAATGTCATTTTTCCTCCGTCTTTCATATGCACAGACCCTGTATCTTGACTTCAGGATCGTTTTTTTATGCTAACGCAATAGAATTACCATCTAAAAGCGTATGTCATTCTATTTCTACTCCTTGTAACCAGCCTGAGTTTCGAAATGATACCAAATCTGCACAATCAGTATAGCAACTCATAAAATCTATAGTATATGACTCCATTCAAAGAAAACACTACTGAATACATCAGTTCCAATACTGAATGTGCTAAAAACATTTGGATTTGAAGTGCGATCGGACCATATCCCTGAGACCAGATATCTAAAACCAAATCTTTGCAGAACACCAGCTTTTTAATTAACAGAAGTTGCACTGAGTAATGGGATTCTCTGTTTCTTAAGGTCATGTTTCTTTCTGCCCATCCTTTCTCCTTTTCTTTTTCACCCAATTTGACTGTCAGACCCAAGAAAAAAAAAATGAAAATAGTGACATCTAGCTTAAGAGCATTCTGGTACAAAATAGCTCTGCTGGGACAGGAGTGCCATCCCTGTATGTTGCTGTGATGCACCTTCATGTTTTCATTTTCAGTATAAACCTGGAGCCAGCAGCCAAGTGGATTCGATTTGCATATAGACTAAAAACAGGGGGAAAGAGCACGGCTTGCCTTGTTCAAAGGAAAAAATAACTTTTTTGTCTTACAAAGGGGTTCAAGCTAGAATTCACTCCTGACAGAGAACTTTTTTTGCTTTTCGTTGGCTCTCAGTAAATTTGCAGTTAATTACACTGCTGGGGGTCTCATATACACATTCTAATGAAACTACAAAATTAAACATATAAACGTGTGCATGCTATAGAGGTAAAATAAATCAGAGCAGCTGTTTTACCAAATTCTATTTGCTTTGTCGGACCTTTCCACAGCAGATGAATATGGATCGTGTTTGAGAGTCTCTTGAACTCTCTGTACACTCTTTGCACTCTTATAAAAGCATTCACGACACTGCAAAAAATAACAATGCCTTCTGTAATTGTCAACCTTTTCTTTCCTTAAAGTCGCTGTTAAGTTCAGGGTGCCCTTTATGCTGGTTACGGACTTACAGCGCTTGGCTTTAGGGCCTGAAACTGTAGAAAGAGTATCTGCTTAAGCTTAAGAGAGGGTTTATTAGTTCGTAGACAGCCACCACAGAGAAGTATGAATGCACACACCCCAACACTTACACACATGCACACACACTGTCAAACATAATCTCATTTTCTCACGAGAAAGCATTACTCTCAGGCCATCAGAATCCCATTACCTTCACTGAATCATAAGTAGAGAGAGGAAGAGAGTGATGATCGGGTGGTGCTCTATCCAGTAAGTGAATAAAGTAATCTATCCACCTCGGTCCACACACACCCACGTGCACACACATGTACACACACCGGCATTAGCACCCTTCCCTCAGGTGTAGAGTCATAAAGATGGAAAGGTGTGCATTAAAACTTGAAAACTGAGCTTCTGATTTGAAGGGATTTTTCTGGAAAGATCAATGCCGACACTGTGCCTACACTGTGATCAGCACAGGTTTATTCAAATGAGTGCGACCGGACGATGTAGCTTGATCAAATGTGTGTTCATCTGTGTATCATTAGCGATTAAACAAAACAAGCGTCACCCTGTTTCTCTCCCCTCCTGTCGTCTTCACCCAGACGGCTGTCCTAACTTGTGTAATGGGAATGGCCAGTGCACCATGGGTCAGCAGAGCTGGCACTGTGAATGTCAGACGGGCTGGAGAGGCCCAGGATGCAGTGTTGCCATGGAGACCTCCTGTGCCGACAACAAGGACAACGAAGGAGGTGAATAGAGGGGGAGCAGGGGAAAATTAAGGGTAGAGCTGTGATAAGAGCAACCTTCACTTAAGAGTACCTCTTGCTCTTTGAAAATAATGTAGGAGAATAGAGGGAAAATAATGAATTAAATTAAAGAGATAGAATTAAGATAGAGGTCTCCTGAGAGGGTGGAACTCACGGTGGAGGCCAAAATGAAACTTTCTCCAGTGAGAGTAAAACAGATCTCAGATCAAGAATGGAATAAGCTGGAGGGACTTCTTGAATTACTCCCTGCTCTATCTACCTCCTATCAGATGGACTGACAGACTGCATGGACCCAGACTGCTGCATTCAGAGTCCGTGTCAGAACAGTCCCCTGTGCCGTGGCTCGCGGGACCCTCTGCAAGTCATCCAGCAGAACCCAATCTCCCAGGCTTGGGTTCGATCTTTCTATGACCGCGTCAAGATGCTCGTGGGATGGGACAGCACCCACATCATCCCTGGGGAAAACCCATTCAACTCGAGGTATGGCCGAAAGCGCACACAAGCATGTTGACCGGGTCGGAAGCAAACCGAACAGCCAACCTAAGCCTTCGGAGAGCCTATCACGTATTCAACGGATAAAAAATAAACAATGTAATATAAGTTCACTAGGTTTTTTTGATTTGTTAAAAGCTCTGCGTTGCAGAGATTGCTAAGAAAATAACAACCCCAGCACCGAAGGCAGGAAGGCAGGGACTCCGCATAGATTCGGTGGAGCTGATGAGCACTGTCCATGGTGCTGATTTTCCTCTGCAGCCATTAACAGCAGCAGAAGGTGCTGCAAAGGAAATAACTCATTAAAGTGACAAATTTAAACGTTGGTCTGCGTGCGAATTCTCCAGGATGCAGCCGCAGACACTAAATGGTGCACAAACTTACACACATATTCATCAATGTTGTCGCGGCATGTTTATGTGATTGACATGCACTTATCCTGATGGTAGGGGCTGCTGATTGGTTCTAATTAATGAGTAGTCGAAGACCAGGGCAATGAATAAATTGGCAAATTGGATGATTGAAAGATGGGAGATTAATCAAATCACATGATGGATTGCTGGGGGGAACACGTTGATGGATGAACTTTCTCTAACTTATTCCATCTCTTCTGTCCTCTTCCAGCTTGGCATCACTTATCCGGGGTCAGGTGTTGACGACAGATGGAACCCCTTTGGTGGGGGTGAACGTGTCTTTTGTCAACTATCCGCACTACGGATACACGCTGACGAGACAGGATGGCATGTACGTACAGCAGCTATCCAGTTCTGCTAGCTGAAATTTGGAAACTACCTCACTGCAAAGGCTGTGCCATTAGATTAGATCAGATTAGATTAGATATGATATCTCCTGAGAAGACTCGTCTGTTGGAGACACAAATAACAGGATATAGAAAACAAAAGAGATTTCAAATAAAGGCAAAGTAAATGCATTTGGCTGTAGCACTGCAGTCTCTGAAGGAAAGTCTATTGCATCCACTCAGTTATGCATGGAATTGTTAACGACAACATTTTCACTCACATGAGATCATTTTTCACGCGATCGTCTCTTGAATTTGTACATCCTATATGTTGTGAAACCAAAAATGAGCGCAACCAAAGCAGTGTCAATGGCTAAATATTTTTACAGCCACTAATTTTAATCTGTTTTTTCTTCTTCTTCTTCTTTTAAAGAATAAAAGCCATTTTCCAAATGCGTATGGTTGAGTAATCTTGCAATACTCACCTTTCCTTTACAGTTTTGGGCAGTTGAGCTTTGACTTGAATGTTTCGGTCCTGTTGTCCCCCCTCGTGTGTGTGTGTGTGTCCCCTGTCTTCTTTTCTTTGCAGCACTTTCCTCCAGAAATATTTGAACGTCTGGTAACATTTAACAGCCTTTGCGTTTCAGGGGCGGTTAAAAGTTTCATGGACTTGTGACTTGAATGACTATGCTCTGATGCCTCTGTCTTGCCTTGTTTTGTCTTGCTGGGCACTATTTTCTTCCAGCTGTTAGATGCTATTAGCCTCAGCAGTTCCAGACACTTACAAAGCTCTTGCCATTTCCTGTAAGCCATCACAATTTTGTGTGTGACCTTTTTCTCTCTGCTAATCATTAACCCACAGTTGTTAACCACTATATGGTGACTAAAGGCTAAGAGATAGCATCTAATAAAGTCATTTCTATTCTGGGACCAGTGCGCTAACATTGAATCATCTATATTTCAGACAAAACTGAGCTCTGACCTACCTGCTGCTGGCATTTGTTTGTTGTATAACATCAAATCATTTGTTGCAGGTGATTTGTTGTATTGCATTATACCTAAAGACGTGAATAGTAACAGAGGAAGACGAAACACTGCCACTGTTTAATTCCAGATAACCGTGCATCCAGAACAGCACTCGCCATGTGTACCTCATTCCCATCCTCTTGTCAAAAAACTCTCCAGGTTTGACCTGATAGCTAACGGTGGTGCGTCACTGACTCTGCGGTTCGAGCGTGCCCCCTTCCTGAGCCAGGAGCGCACCGTGTGGCTACCCTGGAGCCAGTTTTATGCTATGGACACTCTGGTGCTTAAGACAGAAGAGAACACGATCCCAGGCTGTGACCTGAGCGGCTTCGCCAGGCCTGACCCTCTTGTGATTGCATCCCCTCTCTCCTCCTTCTTCAGCTCCAAGCCAGGGGAGAAACCCATCATACCGGAGACACAGGTGCAGTACCACTGACCTCTGGAAGCCGGCTAATCTTCCCTCTGGTTTCCTCGCTCTCTTCCCACTCTCCTATGTGCCTGTCTTTTGTAGCTCCGCTCCCACCCCTTGCTTCTATAGTTCCCCCTCACCATCCCCTTCCCCCTTTCGCTATTTCTGTATATGCTCCATTGTTTTTCCCTATTTCTTGTCCTTTAGCCATCACTGGAAGCGTGACCCCCATTACTTTCTCTCTCTCTAATCCCCCTAATCCCTCTCTCCTGTCCCTTTGTCTTCCAGGTGCTGCATGAGCAGATTGAGGTGCCTGGCACAAGTTTAAAGCTGAGCTACCTAAGCTCTAGGACCCAGGGTTACCGCTCCCTTCTCAAGGTTACCATGACTCCAGCTGTGGTGTCCATGGGCCTGCTGAAGGTTCACTTGATGGTGGCAGTTGAGGGTCACCTCTTCCAAAAGTGGTTCCATGCCTCACCCAACCTGGCCTACACCTACATCTGGGATAAGACAGACGCATATGGGCAAAGGGTCTACGGTCTCTCCGAAGCCGTTGGTGAGTGGTGGAGATGGAGATGGAAGAAGCAGCGTTGGGGGGAGGCACAGCATTCATGGAATATATTAAGCAATTTACCGCTAAGGGGCCACTCGCTATGACAGAGGGAGAGAGGCTAATTAGGAAGTTCGAAGGAGAGATAATACACTACAGACCCAGCTTGGATCCACTTTGCAGTACGGCCACAGCAGAGAGCTTCTTTTTTTTTTTCTTTCTTACGTCTATTTTTTTATTGAAGCTGCGTTTAGTTCAGTCAGCCAGCCGTAACCGTGGTGAAGGGTTATTAGCCATCAGGGTGAGTTAGCAGTTAACTACTGGAGCAGCAAGCAGGAGTCCAGGGGAGCCTCAGTGCTATTACATTCTGCTGTCACAGTCGCTCACAGATGCTGTCAGCCAAACACTGCTGTCAAGCCACAGATGCAGTGGACATCTGGGGCCTCAGTGTGGACTAAAATCATGAGGGGGCATAGAGTTTGTGAAATTGCATACACTCAAAGATCCCAAGAGTTCCCTGGGGGTAACTGCTATTTTACATTTCTCAAAAAAAAATATAGGCTAGGCTTGTTTTGCTCACTGTACAGAGTCAAGACACATTTTTATACTTGTTTGGCGAGAGCCTGAAAATGTGCTGGCAATAGCACTCTTGCTGGGACTCAGGTGGGAGTTGATGTGTTAGCACACATTTCCATTAAACAAGCCAGATTGCAACAGCGTACACACATAAATGTGCAAAATGTACAACATGCACAGCATCTGTGAATAATCTGAATATACAGATTCCCTATATATGTATATTTACACGTCTATGTAATTTTCCTTATTTAGCTTTATGGGTTGTTTAAAAAAAAAAATCTAAATCAGCACTCTGTCAGGACATGTGGATGCTTGGGTCGTAGTAATGTTTCCATCATCCGAGTTTTCACTACGGCAACCAAACTGTCCTCTAGGTTTTAAAAGCCTGTAGGGCAATCTTTCCAATTAACAAGGTTTCTAATCTATTTAGCACCATGAGAGAGTGTTAGTTAGGTGTGAGTGCAGGTTTGGGTACAGGTGCTAACTAGCTTTTCTGTGGATCACACCTTTCCTCCCTTTAAATGAACTTGGAAGATTATGCTCTAACAAAGTTGCACAGCCTCTCTGCTTTCTTCCCTATTTTTTATGTGTGTGTGTATGTGGGGGGTCTTTTTGTATCATTTTACACTGAGCATTACTAATTGCTGTCTCTTTTTCTTGCCTCTACACTTTCCCATATGTAGTATCAGTGGGCTATGAATATGAGTCGTGCGCAAGTCTGATCCTCTGGGAGAAGAGGACGGCCATCCTGCAGGGCTACGAACTGGATCCCACCAATTTGGGTGGCTGGTCACTGGACAAGCACCACATTCTCAACACGCGTAGTGGTATGTACGCTGTAGCTACACGCCTTGATATTTGCCCACAAATGAGCACAGACTTTAGAAGTTTTTTTTTCTGTAGTTTTCCCCTCTTGCTTATATTTAGCCGGTTCCCCAAAGGTTGCAGTTCTGCAGTAATGCGTGTCTCACTGAATGTACGACTGTCTTGAGGTGGAGGGGAATGGTTTCCGACCACATTGCGCTTCCTGAGGCTCACGTGCGGTTGCAAGGTGCCAGTTTTTACCTGACAGTGAGGATTTTCACAGGAAGAGCTTGCGTTGTCTCACCTAGTTTGACTCTATGAAAACTGTGCAGGAACCAATCAGCAGCTACGAGAGCTGAGGCAGGGGGTTGAGTGTGCATACGAGGGGGGAAAGGTTCCTTTTCCACCAAATGTGTGGTGGTTGGCAGGTGGAAGTCATTATTTGTGTCTTTAGAAAACATTCCACTGCCATTGTGTTTGAGCAATGACGAGACTTTAACCTGTTAAATACTGTCATCTGTATGCAAAGAACCTCAGAATGACCGGGAACTTTTCTGATGTTTGGCATGCTTACATACCAAATGCACGAGCTCAGCCTCAGATGAGACTAACAATTAACATCAAATTGAATAGTGTAACTTCATTCTGGTGTTACCAAACTCTTGGTAGCAGTTCTTCCTTTTTTCCATTGTCCAAGGGGCCAAAATATGCTAGCATATTAGGTCAGCTTTTTTTACACATCAACAAAGAATAAAGAAAGATATTCTAACGTGATGATGTCGACGATTTTGCTCATGTCCAGGCATTCTTCACAAAGGCAGCGGGGAGAACATCTTTGTGACAGAGCAGCCGCCAGTGATCACCAGCATCATGGGAAACGGCCGCAGGCGCAGCATCTCCTGCCCCAGCTGCAATGGCCTGGCGGACGGTAACAAGCTGTTGGCGCCGGTCGCCCTGGCGATGGGCATCGACGGCAGCCTGTATGTCGGAGACCTCAACTTTGTACGCCGGGTCTACCCATCGATGAACACAACTGGCATCCTTGAATTAAGGTAGAGCCCAATCATCCATTTTGAGCTGGAAAGTGGGAAAAATAAGACACAATGGTCTGGAAATGAGTTTGGGTTGTAAGGTTTTATAGATGCTGCGGAGAATGAAAGAATGAAGTTTAGGTAGAGAGAAGGAAGAGAGCAGAAGAAAAACAAGATTTTGTATATTTAGTGTGGCATGCTGGATAAAAGACGTTAGGCGAGACACCGGGGATGGAAGGACTTAGGCAGCATTATAAACTGAACTAGATATCATTTCTCCAGAGTGTTTTTACACATGTTTACATTTTGCATTTCACACCTCAACTAGCTTTCTGTTGTTCTCTACAGACTGTGTAAATTAACATTTGTTTTGTTGTGCTTTTTATCTCCCTTTTGCCCTTAAAAGGAACAAAGATTTCAGGCACAGGTGAGATCTTTGTCACTATAAATAAGTAGCTGCTAACGTCTTTATCAACAACGCCAAACGTCTGCGCAACACCCTCTTTTAAAAATATCAAACTAAAGCATAAATCAACACAAATTAAAAAATCCTAATTGTTATTTTTCTCATGTCACTTTAGTAATAACCCATCCCATAAGTACTACTTGGCTGTGGATCCTGTTTCCGGGGCACTGTTCATCTCAGACTTCAACTCCCGGAGAATTTACCGCGTCCGCTCGCTAACCGGTGGCCAGCTGCTGTCGGACAATGCTGAGGTGGTGGCCGGCACGGGGGAGCAGTGCCTGCCCTTCGATGAACGCTGCGATGCCGGTGGAAAGGCCACGCAAGCTACACTGATGGGCCCCAAAGGTGAGCCTCTCGGGAACAAATGCGATCCAAGGTTGTGACCAGTGGTTCAACTGAAATCTCAAGTCAGTTTCACTGCTTTACGTTGCCATTTTACCGCATGATATATCCATTTTGCGAGTGAAGGAAATGTTCTGAACTAAAGCAGGACAGGGACAGAAGGAGGTTATAAACCAGGTTAATGTTAAACTTATAATAGAATTATTTTGGTGGATCTGGATCTTAGAACACAGTGACACCAAACTGTCAAGGATGTCACACTGTCACATTTCTTGTCAGTGACATGGATGTGTGTCTGTGTAGAACTGCAGACGATACTATTAAACAGCATGCAAATGTGAATGTGTGTTTGTGTGTAAGAGGAGATGACAATGAGTCACGGTTTTCCTTTCACATCTCACAAAAAGAGTCAGCCAACAACCATCAACCTGCCCTCTCTCACCTTTTGCTTTTCTTCGTGTGTTTTCTGTTTACCCGTCTCTCGTTTACCCCGTGCCCTTTGCTGAATCCTCAGTCTGCTATTTTGCATCTCGATGCACCTATAAGTTATTTTGGGGGCACGTCTGCCATAAACAGCTCCACTGAAGTGTTGCCTTTAAGACCAGAAAACAACCGACTGGTAAACAAAAGAAAAAAAAAGGAAAGAAAAGTGACTGAAAAAAGCACGGAAGAAAAAAAAAAGTTGGAAGCCAGGGGTGCAAAAAGTGCAGTGAGAGCAAAACCAGGGCAGGAAGAAGAGTTCAAAGAGACTCCTTTCCATTCTGGAATATTTTGCTGAGGTCGCCATTCGCCCTCTGACAGTGCAGCTCTGCCTCCGGATGACGCATCCTGAAACGTACACTTCTCAGCAGTTCAGTTCCGGTTGCATGACAGAGTTTCCCCTCAGTCAATGAGGCGGTGAGGAGTCCAGCTGCCAGCTTCCCCTTTTGAGTGAAGTTTAATTGACTTGCAATGTCAATGGGTGGCTGACAATGTCTGAGTCACAAATGGGCATTAACAGCATCCCGTCTCTGCCCTGACAGGCATTGCGGTGGATAAAAACGGGCTGATGTATTTCGTGGACGCGACCATGATCCGCAAGGTGGACCAAAATGGCATCATCTCCACTCTGCTGGGGGCCAACGATCTGACGGCGGTTCGGCCACTGAGCTGTGACACCAGCATGGACGTGAGCCAGGTAGGAGAGAGTGGACAAGAGGCAAAAGGGGAATGTTGTGAATAACAGCAGTTTATCCGCAATAGTTAGTTGATAGATAATAGACAGTTATAAGACAGTTCATAGATAGTTAATAGGTATATAACGAGGAGTTATTTAAAGAGTTAGTGGACATATGAATAGTCGAAAGTGAATGATGCTGCAGGCACATGATGAAACGTATCTGAGCATCATTTCAAAATGTCTACCCCCCCGTTCACAGTTACTATGTTTCTTTCTGCTGAACAGGTGCGTCTTGAGTGGCCAACAGACTTGGCAGTAAACCCCATGGACAACTCTCTCTATGTCTTGGAAAACAATGTCATCCTGCGAATCACTGAGAACCACCAGGTCTGTACCAAACCCCCGAGGGCGGATGCTCGCTGTGGGGGCTTTGACAAGATTTCATCCCAATTAGTTTCTCTCAAGGCAATTTAGAGGCAACTTTTTCAATTTCTGCCAGTTTTCTAAGTCCTGCCGTGGTTGCAAGATAACCGGTTAATTAGCTGTGCGAATATTTCGCTTTCTTTCATCTAACTTCATCATGAAAAGTTTTATCTGCTAAATCGACATTAGAACAAAGACTGCTAATATTTCTGTGGCATTATCTGCGTGGCTTGATCACTGACGCGTTGCTATTATTCTCTGTCCGTTTAAGGTGAGCATCATAGCAGGTCGACCGATGCACTGCCAAGTGCCGGGAATAGACTACAGCCTCAGTAAGCTGGCCATACATGCAGCTCTGGAGAGCGCCACGGCCATCGCTCTGTCCCACAACGGCATCCTCTACATCGCTGAGACGGACGAGAAGAAGATTAACCGTGTTAGACAGGTGTGTGCCAGAGAATTATTGAACGTAGTTTGTTTTGTTTTGTTTTTGTTCTGGTTGTTTTGAAATCAATTTGTTTCTCCGTAAAGGATTTTTGAGGTAAATTAAAACTGACAGCGAATCTGGTCAGGCTGTCTGTGCTTACTGATGTAATCATTGAAACTTCCAGATAACACCTACCTAGGTTAACCTTAAAATGACCGTCGCTTTCCCCTCATTAAGTGATGACATCATTTTTTTTTTTTTTTTCATTTCCAATCTCAACACTTGCCTGTTCTCTTCCATTTTGCCTGTTTCCAGGTGAGCACTAATGGAGAGATCTCTCTCCTGGCCGGTGCTGCCTCCGACTGCGACTGCAAGAACGACGTCAACTGCAACTGCTTTTACGGCGACGAGGGCTACGCCCCCGACGCCGGCTTGAACTCGCCCACCTCGCTGGCCGTCTCCCCCGACGGGACGCTCTTCATCGCGGACCTCAACAACATACGCATCAGAGCGGTGCGGGCCAACCGGCCCGGCCCCGCCCTCTCCAGCGTGGGGTTCGTGGGATCCGCCCAGTACGAGGTGGCCTCACCGAGGGAGCAGGAGCTGTACGTCTTCAACGGGAAGGGGCTTCACATTCAGACCGTGAGCCTTGTGACCGGGGAGCCTCTTTATAACTTCACCTACGGCTCCGATGGCGAGCTGGCCATGCTGGTGGACAACTGCAACAATACCGTCAAGGTGAGGAGGGACGGCCTCGGACAGGGAGGAGGAGCGGGCCTTCTCCGGCTGGTGCTGCTGCCGGAGAACCAAGTAGTGACTCTGGGACTTGATCCCACCGGGGGGCTGCGGAGTGTGTCTGCCATGGGCCAGGAAGTGGCCCTGATGGGCTACAGCGGAAACACGGGCCTCTTGGCTACCAAAGCTGATGAGACTGGATGGACCACATTTTACCAGTAAGTATGGAATGCAGATCAGCATGCCTGAATACTTGTTCATATCCAGGTCTGTTTTGTCCATCTGAGGGATAAAATGAATCTGACAATTTAGCTCTGCAATTCCTGTTTATTTTTCACATTTCCAATGACGTGCTGCTGCCCTCCAGTGTTGGCTTTTATAGCCACAATCAGTTCCAGCGACATGATTCGTTATGTTCCTCTCTGCCAGTGTCTTTGTGTGAATGACGTTCTGGCTCAGCATCTACAAGCACAAGCATGAACAGGTTTCTTCTGTGCTAACCGCAATGCAATCTCCCATCTGCCAGGTACGACAGCGAGGGTCGCCTGACCAATGTGACATACCCAACTGGAATGGTGACAAGCCTCCACCGTGAGATTGAGCGCTCCATCAACATTGACATTGAGAGTTCTAGCCGAGACGACGATGTCACGGTCATCACCAACCTGTCCTCAGTCGAAGCCTCGTACACGGTGGTGCAAGGTACCGGCACACTCTGAATGCAGAGAACACATTCTGAGGAAAACTGATTAGGTCATGAATTCTTTTTAATGCAGAGAAAATGACTGGGTATGTGTCAGAAAGCTCAAATCATCAACAGAGAGCAACAGATATCAAACTTGCCTCGCTATTTAATTAGAATGGGTCTGCTTCCAAGATATTACTGCTGTGTGAAGAGTCACAAATTCTTCGTTTCTCAAAATCAGAGCCACCTGCCGTCATGGTAACTATCCGCAGGCCTCCAGCTGTATTTTTACCTCAGTTATGTGCCATTTCCAGAAAACTGTTTTCCTTCTTTATTCACATCCATGTCTCTCCCTCCTCTGATGGGAAAAATAAACCCAATATATAGTCGGTAATCCCAACTGGGATCATCCAGCTTCTGAATGTCATCACAGCAAAATTCATTAACTCATTTCGAGTGAATCATCCTCATCCCTTAAGCTTTCTCTTTGCACACGCACGCTTGCACCGACATACAAATACAACTCTCAACCAGCTCCCATAATCCCTCATCTTATTTGGTATGTTTAGAAAAGAGGAGGAAGAAAAAGAAGAAGAATTGTCTCATTTCCCTTGACCAGACTCAAGCTGCGCGGCCCCAGTATGAGAGCAGACAGAACTATAACAGTCTAAAGGCCGAGGAATAGGCTGTAGGTATATTCAGTGATCCACCTGTGATGCAGTAAGAGAAGAGTTGTTCACGGAGCTGTAAGTCATTTAGTGTTTCCTCTGCACTGTGTGGGCTTCTGCTCTGCTCTCTGCTGACATACTCACTTAAGCATCTCCCTCTCTTTTCGCTCTTCCTCGCTCTCTTCATTAACTCCTGTGCAGTGAATTCTCCGTGGCCCTCAGGCTCTCATTTCACCCTCTCTCTGTCTTTCCCTCAACCTCGCTTCAGTTTTATTATGAGGTTGTTCAGACAGAGTGAGCAGAGAAGATTTATCTAAAGGCTGTTGCTGCCAAGTCAATGGAAAAGGCTTCACTTGTCTGTTTGAGGTATTGTTAAAATGTGCCTGGAGCTTTATTACAAATTGGCCTTATGGATTACTGTCATTTATGGTAGCACTTCAAACGGAAAAACCATCTGATCCCCTCACCTTTTCGTAATCGAAATAAGGAAAGCCCTCGACTTTGCATTTTCCGGATATTTGTAAGCTCAAAACAATTTTATCTCCTCCTCTGTGATCAAGACGCCTGTTTTCAGACATCAGAACCGAAAATTAGCCTCAGTATTACACATGGCCTTATCTGTCTCCATTCTTGTGAGAGAGGCATTACACTGGGGAGATGGAGAGATTGTGCACAGACATCAGTTTTGACTCAGTTTCCTTTTGCAGACACAAATTAGGAACCACTTTTGTGAAGGTAAACTGGTTCTTACTGACCTTAACCTTTATGGCTTGACTCTTATACTCACATCAGATTTGACTGGAAATGAAATGGTTGTTCTAACTGATCACTATTGGTAGGTTTAGTATTGTTTTTTGTAGACTAATAGCAGGAACAAACAACATTTTCCTTTTTTTGAGTTTGTGATGTCAGATTCATTCAAATAATTCAATTTTCGGGACGGTTCAATTTTCAATTCTATCAGCTTTTACTTAATAGAAAATTCCTAAATATTTTTGGGGTGAAAAAAATCATAAAAATATGAAGCAGCATTTTTTTTTTCAAATCTATTGTATTTGACATATCTTATTGAAATCTTACCCTTATCCATATGAAACCACCAATCTGGTCGAGCTATTACCGTTTCTCACTTATACCGGTCAAGCACTATTTTCTTTTGTTTTCGGTAAGTTTGTATTTGATATGTCTTAAAGTCTATTTCTTCTTACAGACCAGGTGAGGAACAGCTATCAGTTATGCAACAATGGCACCCTGAGAGTGATGTACGCCAACGGAATGGGCATCAGTTTCCACACAGAGCCCCACATCCTGGCAGGCTCGGTCAGTCCCACAATCGGTCGAAGGAACATCACCCTGCCCACAGACAATGGTCTCAACTCTATTGTGTGGCGCCTGCGCAAGGAGCAGACCAAGGGCAAGGTCACCGTGTTTGGAAGGAAGCTCAGGGTAATTTTTTTTTTTCTACAAAAAAATAGAAGGGACATGGTTTTGTTCCGATTTAGATATAAAGTTCACATGCTATACAACTCAGTAAGTACATAGAAAATAGAATTCTTAAGATTTTCTTTCCTTTCCTCAGGCCCATGGCCGCAATCTTCTTTCCATCGATTTTGATCGCAACACGCGCACGGAGAAGATTTACGATGATCACCGCAAGTTCACTCTGCGCATTATGTATGATGCTCAGGGCAGGCCGGCCATGTGGCTGCCCAGCAGCAGCCTGGCCGTTGTCAATGTCTCTTACTCATCCACGGGACAACTTGTTGGGCTGCAGAGGGGCAGCATGAGCGAGAGGACGGAATTTGACTCCCAGGGACGCATCTTATCTCGTTCGTTTGTGGACGGGAAGGTGTGGAGTTACAGCTACCTTGACAAAGTAAGTGCATATATCTTCAACATCATCATCCAAAAGTCGAACCATACCAAGGAAGGCATAAGCAATAATAATTTGGACTGTGAAATTGACTGACATAATACATCATTTTTATGGTTATGAAGCCGCAGATTTGTCAAGTGAGAGCAAATTACCCCAGGTTCTATTTCACAGGAGGCAAGTCATCCATTGATAATGCTATTAAATTAATCCGTATTTCAACCCTCTCCTTTCTTCCAGTCCATGGTGCTGCTCCTGCAGAGCCAGAGACAGTATGTCTTTGAGTTCGACGCCTCAGGTCGGGTCACGGCTGTCACCATGCCCAGCGTGGCTCGCCACACCATGTTCACACACGTGTCCGTCGGCTACATCCGCAACACGTACAACCCCCCGGAGAGCAACGCCTCCATCATCCACGACTTCAGCGAGGACGGCCGGCCTCAGGCCACGCATTACCTGGGCACCGGCCGCCGCGTCCTCTACAAGTACGGCAAGCTCGCCAAGCTGTCGGAGATCGTGTACGACAGCACTGCCGTCACCTTCGGGTACGACGAGACGGCCGGCGTGCTGAAGATGGTCAACCTGCAGAGCGGGGGCTTTTCCTGCACTATCCGCTATCGCAAGATGGGGCCTCTTATTGACAAGCAGATCTATCGCTTCAGCGAGGAGGGGATGGTGAATGCCAGGTTTGATTACACCTACCATGACAACAGTTTCCGCATTGCCAGCATGAAGCCCGTCATCAGTGAGACGCCTCTGCCCGTGGACCTCTACCGATACGATGAGATCTCCGGAAAGGTGTGGAAACTTTTTATTTTTTGCTTTGGTCTGGTTTGAGCTGCCTTTTTTAGCTACATTGTGCAAAACATGTCGTTTTAAATCCTTATCGAATGTCAGGAAAAACCATGATTTCCATTCAGTGGACTCATTTTTCCTGTAAACCTCTCTGTTTGCTGTAGGTGGAGCACTTTGGAAAATTCGGAGTCATTTACTATGACATTAATCAGATCATCACGACAGCCGTAATGACTCTGAGTAAGCATTTCGACACCCATGGTCGCATCAAGGAGGTCCAGTATGAGATCTTCCGTTCACTAATGTACTGGATGACAGTACAGTATGACAGCATGGGACGAGTGGTGAAGAGAGAGCTGAAGATCGGGCCCTATGCCAACACCACTCAGTACCGCTATGACTATGACGGAGATGGACAGCTCAGCGGTGTCAAGGTGAATATTCTACAGGAAGGGAGTGGAATTTAAATCCGCCTCACCTTTAGGCTGCCGCTGACATTGCCGTAATCATAGCAGAGTCTCGTTTGAAATGAGGGCTGAAACTGGTCGAATCACTGCATCAAATCTCACTCTCTAATTCAGGTTAATGACTGGTCAACCTGGCGGTACAGCTACGACCTAAACGGGAACCTCCACCTGCTGAATCCCGGCAACAGTGCTCGGATCCTGCCGCTCCGCTACGACCTGAGGGACCGCATCACCCGCCTGGGGGATGTCCAGTACCGCCTGGACGAGGACGGCTTCCTCAGCCAGCGCGGCTCCGACGTTTTTGACTACAATTCCAAAGGTCAGCTCCTGCGGGCCTACAACAGAGGGCCCGGGGGCTGGAGCGTGGTTTATCACTACGATGGGCTCGGCCGCAGGGTGTCCACCAGGAACAGCCTGGGGCAGCACCTTCAGTTCTTCTACGCTGACCTCAACTATCCGACCAGGGTGACGCACATCTTCAATCATTCCAGCTCCGACATCTCATCTCTCTACTATGATCTGCAGGTACAAACCAGAGTGGTCAGATGTCCCGTATTCACTCTTTGGATGTGTAAACACTACCTAGCCAAACCAAAGTCGCACTCTTAATATTTTGTTAGACTTTCACCTCCACAGTTCCTGTGGGGTTTTTTTTTTTCAGTGAGCTTATACAACATTTCAGCATTTATTTCCATCCGGAGTTCCATTTATTCAATGCCCCCACAGGCTTATACGGTAGATACTTGGCAGGATGCCGCTGCTGCTGCTGCTCTTTCCCTGATCACACTCTTTCTCTGATTTATTTATTTCTAAAAGGCTACACAGCTGTTTATTCCCGGTGTCTTCAGTCATCCTCATGTTGCAGAGTGTGGAAATGCTCTCGCTTACTGTCATTATTTAGCACTGCAGTTTCCTTTTTTGTCGAATTATATTCAGCAAAAGTTTAAATTACCTTCAGTCACAATCTTCAAAGGTTTTCTTCCAGCCACATTTCTTCCTCAAAGATGATGATTCATCACATCTTTTCAGTTTTAACAGTGCTGTGAACAATACTTTATAGAATTGTACTTGTTTCAGCAGTATTCTTGGTTGTTTCGGTTTCTTGATACAGAATCTTTTGAATGAAAAAGAACATACCCATTTCCACAACTATATGTGTTTTCTGACATAATCCTGAATTTAGAAGCTACTCTCTGTAGAGTTAGGGTTAGATAACCAACCCAAACTATAAAGATAACGTCATTAGTTTTCGGATGAGAAGCTCCTACTCCATGAATAACTAAAACTTGTTTTAGTTATTCATTTATTTGTTTACTTTCATCCAGGCTGGCAGACATCTGTCTGGTAAATTTTTAAAAATCCATCTGAGGACAAAATGGGCTGACATACTCATGAAAAAGGCAAAAACCTTATCCCAAAACAAGAGAGATACTAAAACTAAAAACCAATAAATCTCTCTATTTCATTATTAGGGTCACTTATTTGCAATGGAGGTGAGCAGTGGAGAGGAATATTACATAGCCTCTGACAACACTGGCACACCACTGGCAGTCTTCAGCAGCAATGGACAGATGATCAAACAGGTAACATACAAATCTGCAACAACACCGTTTTCTTTCAATTTTTGCCATATCAAAAGAACTTCCCAAAAATCTGTTGGTATTTAATTGCAAAAATATACTGGATTTAGTTGATATGGTCTTTTGTTCTTTACCCCCATGTGTCATTTTATAATAGTCTAATATTTGAAATAGATTTTTATGTGAAGCTTTTATGTGAATTTGTGTTTGAAGCATCTTGCCTAGGAGTCTCTCAAAGTAGAGATTTTATAATCTCTTCCGAGCAAAACAAAAAGCAAAGGGAAATCAAATTGAAAAAGCTCTGTGAGCTAAAACTAACACCTTGATAAAGTTCTTGCGACTATCTTTAAAGCGGCAGCAACTTTTAATCGATTTCAGGAGCCATGATCTGTTGCCTTGAAACTGCAAAAGAAAGAATCCATCGCTTCAAGCAAATTGACTCTGCTTTTGTCACCCAGGTGCAGTACACAGCGTACGGGGAAGTATACCTCGACTCAAACCCAGAGTTCCAGTTAGTTGTGGGTTTCCACGGTGGTCTGTACGACTCCCTGACTAAGCTGGTCCACTTTACCCAACGGGACTACGATGTTTTGGCTGGACGATGGACTTCCCCTGACTACAGCATCTGGCCCAAGATAGGAAAAGATCCCTCGCCATTTAATCTTTACATGTTCAAGAACAACAACCCTCTGAGTGACATGTTGGATGTCAAAAACTATGTCACAGGTATATATGAAATTCTGTTGTGTGTATATTATTCTCAATGTAAAAGAAGGATTCGAATCTCCTTGAGATGGGGGAGACTAGACACCGAAAAGCACGTCACTTAAACTCAGCAAACGCTGGTTAAGCTTTATTTACATCTTAAAACTGTCAGCGATCTTCCTTGTCCAGGAGAAACAATAAAAATGAATGTTCCACAGATGGCAGAGTTGTTGATAGCGGTGAATGAGAACAGATGAGTCATAGACACCAACACATTTGTGCCTTTTTTTAAACAAAATGGTGATGCATTTGCTACTGTGTTAAAATGTCAAGCACATTATGTCCTTCCTTGTCTGTCGTAGATGTGAAGAGCTGGCTCGTGATGTTCGGATTCCAGCTCAGCAATATAATCCCAGGGTTCCCCCGCCACTCCCTCTACTTTGTGGAGCCCCCCTATGAGCTGCAGGCCACCCAGCACTGTGAGAATGGACAGGTACTGAACCACTCTCTCAAAGTGAACGCACTGTTTCCTCCGAAATGTTATGTGAATGCAGTTAACAGTCATCCAATTCCCCCCCTCTTTACCTTTGGGTGCAGCTCATCACTGGTGTTCAGCAGGCAGCAGAGCGCCACAACCAGGCTTTCATGGCCCTCGAGGGCCGCCTGCTCAACAAGGAGCGCCGCAGGCGTAAGGACAAGCCCGGCCACTGGTTCGGCACCAGCACCCCGATAATCGGCCGAGGAGTAATGCTGGCTCTGAAGGAGGGCCGAGTGGTGGCCAGCGTCTCGGCGCTGGCCAGCGAAGACAGTCGCAAAGTGGCTCTGGTGCTCAATGGTGCCCAGTACCTCGAAGGCACCCACTACACCCAGGACGGAAAGGACTGCCACTATTTTGTGAAGGTGGGCTCGGCGGACAGCGACCTGCTTGCCCTGGGGCTCACCAACGGCCGTAAGTCGCTGGAGAGCGGTATCAACGTGACGGTGAGCGGCCGGTCGAGGAGAGGCGTGACTGTGGAGTTCGCCGTTCCCTCGTTGGTTCTGAGCGTTCGGTACGGGCTCGCCGCGGACGTGGTGGACGAGGAGAAGGTAAGACTGTTGGAACTGGCCAGGCAGAGGGCCCTGGCCGGAGGCTGGGCCAAAGAGCAGCAGCGGGCGAGGGACGGGAAGGGAGGCAGTCGCCTCTGGACGGAAGGGGAGAGACAGCAGCTGCTCACGACAGGACGAGTACAGGGCTACGACGGCTACTACGTACTGCCCGTGGAGCAGTACCCAGAACTGGCCGACAGCAGCAACAACATCCAGTTTCTCCGACAGAACGAGATGGGCAGGAGGTAACAGCCCTCCTGAACTCACCTTGAAGGGCAGACTCCTCCATGGGCCCCGCTTTAACATCTCTGAATTCAGATCCTTTCTCCCTACCCAGCCTCCTCGACCTTACTCCTCCTATAAAACCTGTGGAGAATTTACCAACCATTGGGGTTATTCACGGAATGCTGCAGGGACTTTTGAAAAGAATGACTGACAAAAAAACAAAAAACAGATTGTTAATTTTACTGCCACAGGCAAAAAGAAAAAAAGAATCAAGAATTTAGTCAAACTTTTTTTTTTTTTAATTTTCTTTTTTGAAAAAACTTTGAACAACTGAAAAAGCACTGAAGAACTTTAAGAACTGTCGCTTAATGAATAAGAAGATTCCCCTTTTTAAAAAAGATAGTGATATTTTCGCCCATATTTTTTGGGTCACACCGAGAACGGCCACGATAGCGTCTGATCACGAGGATGACTTTCAGTGTGGTGTCTCTGTGTTTAAGGCTTGTCTGTCTCTAATATATACTTAAGGCAAAGGGACCAAAGCGGAGACCAAGCCACTCCAGAGTGCAGCCATTACCACCACACATCAAGGGCGGACATCATGAACCGTGGCATATAAGGCAACCCCAAAAGTGAGTCGTCTCCCTGTCTCAGGCCTCCCATTGTCCACCACGGACCTGTCCAACGCTGCCATGACAGCACACATCAAACCGACCGACACACAGGATTAACGGCATCTTTGGAAAAACCCGAGCTCTGGATGGACTAGAGGATAAACTTTTTAAAAAAACAAAAGAAAATAAAAAACGTGATGGCTATATTTGTGGACAGTGGATTCACACAGCATTGTTTATTTTGCAACAGGGGGAGAAGAATCATATTACTACGTATGTGTCAGCCTACACTAAATTTCAGGATGTTGCGTATAATGTAGATGCCGTAGTTTTGTACGTTTCAGTCGAGGTAGAATTGTGAGACTTTCACCAAGGCACTTCTGTACAGAGCGATCAAACACAACACCCACAGAGTCCGGAAAACATGCTTAGTTAGTATTTATTTTACGTCATTCTTTATTTATTTATTATTAGTACTATCTGACAATCATGAATGAGTCACCAGTTCTATTCGAAAAGAACATTTGATGGATGAGCTTTTTTTTTTTTTCTTTTGTAAAATATGTAATAAATGTTCATTTTGTTTTTGTATTCATTTTCAGTTTGCTGACAGGGCAAATAATAGTCACCGTCAAAAAGAGTAATTTATGTAATAAAGTGTTTTAAAAAAGCAGTTTATACTTTAAATAAAGTCTTTAAAACTGTGAAATCTGTTTTTTCGAAGTATATTTCGATGTACAGTGTATAGACTTACCTTTATGCAGCACAGTAGAATATTGTTCAGAATATCAAGTTTTATATTTCTAAGAGGAAGTGGCTTGTAATGTGCAAAATCTTTAGCTGGTCTTACTACTCTAGAGTTTTGTGGCACTCTAATACTCCATTATCTAATATATCAGTCCCCAGTTTGTTGTTTTTGATTGTTTCTTTTTGTTTTGGAAGCAAAACCCAACAGCAGTAGCAGTAATGGATCCCTCTCACTGTGAGGAGACTCCTGCTGGATGTCATGATGTACCAAATCAGTATTATCGGAGGGTGATTCTTATACATTCACTGAAACAAGACTCGTCTGAGAAGCTTATCAATAAAACATCATTGTTTACTTCAGCTGAGCAATGTGTAATTTGCTTTCGTCTCATTTTTGTGTTAGAAGACCAACTGACTCTGACTGAACAACTTTTTTCAATGACTTATAGTGCATTTACATAGATAGATAGATAGATAGATAGATAGATAGATAGATAGATAGATAGATAGATAGATAGATAGATAGATAGATAGATAGATAGATAGATAGATAGATAGATAGATAGATAGATGCTTTATTAAGCTAAATTAGTAGCAATATAGTACCCAATGGTGTGTATATAACTATAAGAAGGCTAAATATAAAGCTAATGTACAAGCATTTTGATATTAATGTGAATATGGGCGTCCTTTTTCATAATTCCTTTTTAAAGGAAATTCTTTATCTTCATTTATTTAATATATGGCACACAAGACTTAAGTCTTGCCAACTTTGTGTCAAGAGTAGACTATTTGCTATTTGAAAACAAATTAAAATCCAAATACATTCTCGTCCCGAAGGTCAGATGAAGACATAAATGAGCTCTCATTCATTCTCATCACTTTTTTTCGGTTACTCAGAAAAATGTCTTCCTCTCTTCGCCCTCTCCTGCCACTGAGGTGGTCCAATCAAACTGTTGTCTCATGTTGTCTATGGCTCTCCCGGCTCGGTCTCAAACAGGCCACATATTTCGAGAAATTGCAGACAGCCGTCCTTAACTGCGTTTCTGTTAAATGTTTATCACTGAAAGTGGAATTTTAAGAAATGTAATCATTTATGTTAGTTAGTTAGTTAGTTAGTTATATGTATTTGGCAAGATAGTAAAAGCATAATGTATGAGTAAAACTCAATTTTTACACACACAAAAAATCAAATATCCTGCAGTGCTCGTAAACTGAGCTAAATATCCTGATTGGCCAATGAACTACTTGTCACTTTTGATTGGTCAAAGAATGTGTTTCCGTTTATTATCTCTGCCGTGTCTAGTTGACCGGATGTCTGTTACAAGATTGAAGAAACACAGGACGAGTTGGAGTTATCCTTTATGTGCCAGCGTGTACTAAGATTTGCCAACAGGGATGACACAGAGGAGTTATCAAGTGGGCACCCCCTTCATCAGCGTTTCGTCGATTTAAGCCCACGACGCTTCCGGAAGGCTCGACGGTAACCCCAGGCGTCCCTGAAGTACCCCCCTCTGTGTCATTCCTGGCTGCCTCTCGATGCCCAGCTGGTGTCTTTATGCTTCAGCCAAAGCCATTGGCTACTTCCTTCAGCTGCCTCCGACAATGCCCTGATGGCATGGCGCAGGCTTTGGCCTCTTACTCCCAGCTCCTTGAGCAGCCTGGTGGTAGATGAAGCCACAAAGCCCCTGCATCCCACCTCTACAGGGCGCACCTCAGTCCTCCAACCACGCTGCCGTGCTTCTGCAGCAAGGTCAGCATACCGTAGATGTTTACGTTCGTATGCCTCTTCTACAGACTCCTCCCACGGTACAGTCAGCTCAACGATAAAGACCTTCTTAGCAGATGGTGACCAAAGCACTAAGTCAGGTCTAAGAGTGGTGATGACAATCTCAGGAGGAAAGGCAAGGCGTTGACCAACATCCGCCAACATTTTCCAGTCACAAGCTGTGTGTAACTGGCAGTGCTTTGCTGCTGTGGATGCACTGTGACTTGCCTTTGCCCCCTCTCGCACAAAGGTGACTGCTGGCAAGGAGATGAGTGTTGCAGGTGTTGCTGAGTTGGCTGCAATTCGTCTCTGTTCCAAAGTGGCCGCAAGTTCTTTCAAGACCTGGTTGTGACGCCAGGTATAGCGCCCCTGGGCAAGACTCACTTTACACCCAGTAAGAATATGCCTGAGGGATGCCGGCCTGGAGCAGAGTGCACAGCCTGGATCTTCTCCTCGCCACTGCTGGAGGTTCATGGGTGTGGGGAGGACATCATATGTTGCCCTTATGATGAAGCTGAGTCTCCTTGACTCCATACTCCGCAGATCTTTCCAGCTCACTTTCCTTCCTTCCACGCTCTCCCACTTGGTCCACTTTCCCTGCTTCCCAAGTGCCACCACCTTGGCCCTCCTGATGCCTTCCTCCTGGTTTTTCACCTCCTCCACAATCATCCTCCTCCTTTCAGCAGCAGAGGCTTTGCTCCAGGCTGGACGCTGAGCAGTTAGTCCCAGCCCTCCTCTTCCATGCTCGACATGTCCCACTATGTCCGCATGTTTGAGGGCTGTTACTGCCTCCTCAACGGCTTGTGCTGGTCTCCATTTGCGGCCAGCTGTGATGGCAGGGGCGTTCTCTCTCACCATCAGGTCTTTGGACTCAGTCAGCATCACCTGGAGCCTCGTCTTGGCGCACTTGAATTCCTCCGTGAGACTGGTGAGCGGCAGTCTGAGGAGGCACTCTCCATAGATGGCAGTGGAGGTCAAGCAGCGTGGGACAGAGCATAATTTAGCAAACAGTTCGGTAAAAACAAGCCATTTTCAGATGTCTACAACCATTTTAACATGTCCACTTTTTCAAATGAAAGCAGTGCAGTGAACGGCTCTGTTTAACCCTCAGACTATGATAAGAGGTCGCCCTTTGTCGCGAGATAACTTCCTCGCAAATTACCGGTTACGACGAGTTGCATTTTAATGGATTGCCTTATGGAAAATCATCCATTTAATTGTATTAATGTGGACACAAAGCGACCGGTGACAGTACTGGTCAAGCAAACATTTAGTCATATTTCTAAAAATCTAATATTTTCTAATCTTATTGTAGGTTTACGACCAGTTAAGTGAGTGAGTTCCTCCGGTGACACCGGCAGTCATTTCCTTGTTAGACTCAACTGAACGCACATCGTTCTATCCCACAGTAGCACTGTTGAAAGCGAAATTTGAAAATGGTGACCTGAAATGGCAAGGTAAACTTAAAGCGTGTTTTAATGTAATATCTCAGGCATGCATCTTTGACAGCTGAGCGGCAAGGACAGTCAAAAGAGGGACGGCAAACAAAATGTCATGTGATTTCAAAATGGTTTGGCCTGAAGTGCCAAACAAATAAAGTTTCCCCCTTTTTGCAAATTTAGTGACAGTAGAATGAAAATTGTTTGAATAAGCTAATTCAAAGTGGTTTAGAATTGAAGTTCAGTTTTAGTTGAGACATGCCTCAGGATTATCGCTTTAAATTGGCTTGCAAATCCTCACCATACCAACCTCATAGAAGCTTATTTCTACTGCCCCCAAGTGTTCAATTACGGTATAACAGGTTTCAAACGTTCCACTCCAACTGATGAGAATTACAGCTGGAAGTTTGATATTAGGCCAGTAACACAAACTAGGCAGAGCTCGAGTAAACTAACATTTTCAGCAGCGCAGTGCATCCTACAATTCAGCACTTTGTCGGATTTTGGTGAAATCATCCTTCCTTTTACTTTGGGAGTGTTGTTTGCCTGGTTTTAATCATGAGAGTCATAAAGCTGGCCGAGACAGAACAGCATATTTCACACATAGGTAGTTGTTTTGTTTTTTTAACCACAGCTTTGTGCCCATATCAAAAAGAGGAGTTTTCTACCATGTGGTAGTTTGAAATGTCTAAATCTTAACCTGGTCTATTTAAAGAGGATCCATGATGAATTCCAAGCCCTGAAGTAATATAAAGGCAGAACCTAAACAATTATTCTGTCTTCCTTCATTGATATATATATAGTTTAAACTATAAATGTGTAATCACAGGCAATTACATTTTAATTCAGACTGAAAAATGTACAGTAAGCTGTTCTCTACATCCCTGATCTCACATCCTCAGTTTGTAGATAAATACATGTTTTATACCACGCTTTTTTAACATCATAAATCCATAGTTTTTCATCAGCTCACGTTTTCTCTTCGTGTTGAACCTCAGCTGAAGAGTCGGAGCATAAATCAGGTCACGCCTCAGAGAATCCAACAGTCTGTCCGAGTTGTTGTTCCCCTGCTGTCCCCTTCATTCTTCATTCTCCCCTCTTTAACCACATTTTTAACAAAGCAGGCCTAAATATGATTACTTTTATTTGCCAGTGCAAACAAAATGCGTCACCTCGCAACCTGGTGTGAGATAAGCTCTGTGCAGACGCCTCGCAGTCCAAGTCCTGCCCTGTGTGTGTTTGAAATGGCGGAAAAAAACACAGTCTGGTGACGATACTGATCAATACCTTCTGCTGTCCCGTGATGCTGCGTACGCTGTTAGCATTCATAGTGCTGCAGTTGAAAATGACTGTTTCATTTTGGTGATAGTATTTAACGCAGCCCTCTCACCCAACACAGCACAGCATCGAACAGATAACATAGTATCAAACAACCACAACATTTATAGACAAATATGAATAAGTGATCATTTCATAACATCTGACTATCATAGTATAACAGTAATCAAAGCTTAATCATTGACATCTGTCACAGAGCACACTATGTATTTATCTACCAAACAGAAGAAAAATCAAAGTGAAAAATGATATATTTCAAGCATCACAGGCTCATTAGCAGCCAAGGTCTGAGGAAACGTAGGGGAGAGAGCCCAGAATGGATGGTAGTCCTTACATAGGGAAGATAACAAAGCTGAAGAGGCCTTAGGGAGGACTGTGGAAGATTCAACAGGCAGGCAGGAGTAGTTTCAGAGGAAAATTAAATGGAACATCTTATGATGAGTCTAAGATTCAGTGCAGACCACTTAAAGCAGAGACAGACTGCCTGTGGCAACAGGCAGCTGTGTGATCAAAACACACCCATACTTTTAGTGAAAAGATAGTAGACACTATACCAAAAAGCTCTGAAAAATGAGCCAACGTTGATACATAAACAGTGTGATCTAATGAGGGTTCCTCCATTAGTCAGAATGTATCGATTCGACGTCTGCGTGTGGAAGATAAAAGAGAGTCGGGGCGGAATCGAAGCTCAGGGCACACTGCCAACATTACTGTGTAAAACCAAAAATGCATTCATTTTGAAAATGCAGCAAGGAGTGGATTGTTTGCTTTTTATAGTCGCTGCTCGTGGGCCAAAAAAAGGTTCTGAGGTCCAGCCCCATCATTTACCTCAGTCCGTGTGCTTTTGCACTGCTGTCTGCTGGGTGCTGGGCTGCACAGAAGTTCTATTTTCTGATGGCTGGAAACCAGAGCCATTTCCACAGATGAACTCCAAAGATTTTCAGGAGAAGGTGGATGATTTGATATGGTCTTTTCACACCGTTTGCTGATGGGCTTTTAGGCACAGAGTTGAGCCGCGGTGACTCATTGTGTTTAGGGGCCATCCTTCACACAGAAGCCGGGTAAATATTGAGCTTCATCCTTGATCAGGAGTCTGAACTTTGACATTGGTCCACATGTGTGCATATTTAGGTGGTATATAGTCAGAAAGAATTTGCTTCTAAGTGACAACGAAACGGCGACACAAAATTGTGTAGCTGGGTTTGTGTGTCCTTCCTTTTCTTGGCTTCCTCGTGTAAGCTATGCAGAAAGAAGAAGAGAGTCTACAGAGGTTAGAAAAGATGAGAGAAAGGGCAAAAGAACAGAAAGAAAGCTATTAGTGATTTATTTTCCAATACTGCATAAAACCGGAGATAATTCTCAGAATTACACTGTCAAATCTCCAACAGTGAGTTCAAGGGTAACCATGGATGATATGATTTCCCTCTAATTACGTTTCTCATGGGAGGCACATCTCCATGGTGATGTCATTGCAGGCAAGAACCACGATCAGACATCAGCGCTGCTTTGAGAAATTAGTGCACAAATTAGACACGCTTTTCTTAGCTTTTGGTGCCGCCGTCCGTGTCTCAACAAGTCATTTTGCTTCACTTCACATATTTAGCATTGACTCGACATTTAGTCAATTCATCTAAGCTATAAACATGACATGATTGTGTTATCAACAGATAATCAAGCCTTAGGATAACAAGGAAGAATGAATATCTCCGTCCTGGTGTGTCTGCGGTCTGCTTGACGAGGGGACTGATGTCTATTTTGCACGTGTGCATCCTGTGAACAAAGCCTGGATTAAGGGCTGACGTTGATTAGCAGATGATAGGGCTCCGAGTCAGAGGTACTGACTCACAGCCCTCAGAGGTACTCAAAGAACCAAAGCTGTCTGCGAGTGGAGGGGAGATGCTGCTCTTATCAGAGAGCTGTTGTCACTGAATTGATGCTGACAGGCCGAGTCTGTGTATGTGTGTGTGTGAGCACACGTTGATGTAGCACCGAGCCACCTCGTTTTGTTCAGTGTGAATTAGCACAGGGGAACAGTAGGGGATTAACAAGGCCAGCTCATGGTTAATAAGACAACTTTTAACAACCACTACTAGTGAGTGCTCCTTTTCAAATGATAAAATACGGTGGTGTTAATTACATAATTTCCCACAGCAGGAAGTTCTGCATATTTCTCCTGTGCTGTTAGGTTAAAGCTGACGGAAGCTCCTTTAGAGGCCACAAGTCCACATCACTGTGTTAAAAGCTAACAAGCATGTTATTTGTGTGTTCTGCCTTCGGAAATCTGTCTCTTGTATAATTCCTTCTAGTAGATTAGGTCCTCAGTGGTTGGTGATTCGGTGCAGTTTGATATGTGAACATAGCTTTGGGTGGAAGTCCATCGAGGCTTGCTTACATTTAAAAAAAGCACTTTTCTAATTACAGCTTTTATGAGACGTCTTTTGCACACTGTAGTGGCACTCTGCGTCCCAAAAGTTTGTTGTACCACCTTTGCAGTTTGTCTAGCAACCAATATCTGAATCACTCGACTGAAACCAAGTCTTCTTTTATGACGTTTACTTAAAGAACTCAAAAAAGTACACTTATAGAAAAAATGAAAGGCTCGGTACAGATCGGTCAAAAAATTGTGCTGCTTCCACCCTATCGAACTGCAATCTAAACTTAAACGTGCATACGGGCAATATTATTGTTACGCATTACGTATTGGAAGCCAAATTACTTTTCACAATAAAAGCATTATTATACATCAACTAAGTTATACATTCTAGAAAATATACTCATCATGAATTTCCTAAAAAGTAAATTAAGCATATTTATACATTTTTAATCTAAATTATTATTCTATATGAACTCCCCATTAACTGGCTCTTACACACACCATTCAAAATCCATCTCCATACCATAAACTGCGTTTTTGGGAGCCGCCCCCATGCGTTGGCCTAGAAGACAGTCCACCCTGCCAACCTAACCACTATTTGTCCAGGCTGTTCTCAATACAGAGGCTGTCCTGGACCCAGGAGGACTTTATCTATTGTTTTAATATGGAGGAGGTAGCTGAATATTCATCTGAGTGTAAGAGTCATTTTGAATAAGGAAACGTAGAAGTGTCAGCATAAATTATGAAGGCATGACTTTTTATCCATGATGGAAAAGTCAATATAGACTATTGAGAAAAAGATCCAGTCCTGAATCACCCCAATTTAAGAAGGTATAAGCACGATGAAATCCAAGGGCAGAGATTATTTTCATGTTGATAAAAAAAAGTGTCTTCCGATTCAATGGTCAGCCACAGCCCCAGAGGAAATGAGCCCCATTATCTTACTGTTTGCACACAGACTTTACAAATAGCCAGCTTCTCTGTGGGCAAGATAAGGTTGATGAAATGAACCGTGAGAAAGGGAAGAGAAAAAGATGATCACTGTGACAGTACACACCTGTGCTATGCTTTTCCTTTACACATAGATGGAAGAGATCTTACAAATCCCACATTGATGTCCTGAGGGGTGTACGAAATTTATTTGGGAAAGGCGTGTTTTCTTCTTTAAGATTTATCGTGGGTGCAATCGGGTTTTCTGACCACGGTAGCAAGAAGGTTATCGTCGACCCTGTGTGATAGAACAATGCCCCAACCAGGAGCTAAAGGCTTGTTTGTGATGGGGTATTTTTAAGGGCTCATCACAAACCTCAGAGCTTTGTTCACTTTATTTATTGTTAAATGACCGGAATGACAGTGGGGAGAAAATGCTTAATGTAAAAGTGAAGCAGTCCTGATAAACAGGTGCTGTAATTATTTCAGTCATTTCTTTGACATCCATAGGTGAAGAGCCAAGTGCAAACTCACAGAATTGAATAGAATGAGAAAAGAACCAGAAGGAACTCTGCTGTCATGTTCCCACTAAGCTTCATGTATGCAGCTTTTTAGAAGAAAGCTTCAACAGTAACAGGGACTTTAGTTGTTACTGAGTTCTTTAATCACATGCCAACACTTTCTGTAAAACAAGATCTGTTTTTAGATGTATTCCTCTCAGTGGAAAGCAAGGCTCCCTTTTTATATGAATGCAGTATTGGATTTTCTTGAATCTAAAAAGAAAATCAGTAAACACTTCAGAGGTTTTGCTGATCTCCTCTCAGTTGAAGGGGATTCGGTTTGTAAAGACTAAGATCTACAGTATGTTACCGATATACAGCTGGACAGCGAGCAGTCCAGGAAGGGTCAGAAGAGACTGTACTCCTGAGTGGGCTGTTAAAGAAGACCGCTCTGGAGCGGATGGTGCAAAGAATGCAGATCCAGTTGATGAGCAGGATGATCAGCACTGCTCACCATCTACATGAGACAGTGTTGAAGCAACAGTTTGCTAATTTTTAAGCTTATTTAGCTGCACAGCAACACAAAATGCTGCTTGAGATGATCCCTGCCTGCAGCAAACACACGCTATGACGGCATCTGATCATTTTTTATGACTGAACAATACTATTTCCCTCTGGGATAAAAACGTATCTCTTCATTTTGATCTTGCCCTTACACCAAACATCTTATCTCAGTGGCAAGGACACAAAACCGTTTTTTAAAATCTTTTTTTATGTGAAGCAATTTGTGGTTATTGACTTGTATGAAGGCTTCACATGTGTGTGTGTTTGTGGTCATTTTTTTCTGCTGCTGGACAGTGGAAATCCTGGAACACTGTCAGTGGTGATAAGATAACATGACAATACAAACATGTACTACAGGTACAGCTCACAGGAGAGATCTCTGAATTTGTGAAGTGCAGCTATTGGCTATAACAAGCCCAATAAGTAAGAATCTAAACCATTTTATTCAGCATAAACACCCTGTGAGGATACATTTGAAACAAGATGAACTAGTCATAAATTAAGAAAGGTTATCACGGCAACCCATTTATTCTCTTTGATTTCAGTAAATGCGATTTTTCAATGAGCTTTTGTCAGCATCAGCAGGAATTTTGGGGGTTTTAATTAAGTATTTTGAATTTCCACGTCAAAAATTAGGTTTTGTCAATTCACACTTAGGTCACTTTTTATTTCTTCTTCAGCCATTTAACATTCTATTGATTTTTTTTAGATTGTACATTTTTTAAAAATATATAAATGCATATTTTGTTAATCTTTTTTATCACTAATGTGGCTGAGCTGTCAAAAAAAGGATTTCACTGCCGGTTGTGCATTGCATGACTCTGTATGAGACAAATAAACCTCCATTTGATTTATTTAATACATCAGAAATGTATGAATGAATCCACTTGTGCATGTCATGACCCAGTCCATGACCGCTTAGTTTCTTAACCCGCTAATCACGTACAGAAACACGTCAAATTTACTAAAGTGTCGACCACCTCTTAACAAATAACATTTTAAACGGTGTTATTCGCTGCAAAGTGAGCTCTGTGTTCAGCTTTTGGCTTTTTGCAGCAGTGAGCCGCCCTTTCCAGAAATAAATGTGTTGAATGTGACATTGCGCGGAGGGTTGAGCCCATGGGTGCCAAAGACGGAATTGCCTATTGACAGGCCCGTTAATCACACTCACCAACCAACCACAAGCCAGATGACCCAAAACAAGAGGGGGGGGGACAACAACCGATGTTAACTGATACTCACCAGTGGTTAGTAACTGATCTTTACACTGTTAACCAAATGCAAATATATGACACTATAAGCTTTATTGCATATAGTAAATGTTAGCATGTAATCGTCCCAACATCCTATATGTTACATTTTTTCATTTGTTATTTTAATGTTTTATTTTAATGGTGCTAAACCCTGAGTATGTGTTTCTCAATCTTAATTTGGTTTTATTTTGAGTATAAATATAGATGTAAAGTGAAAGAATGAACGAAAGAATGAATTATTGAATTAATAAAAGAACAAACGAACGAATGAACGAATGAATGAATGAATTGTTATTATTGCAACTGTATAATTGCAACGAAATTGAAAGTGCAAAACCGAAGGTGCACAGAACACAAATAGAAATAATAAAGCCCAAATGAATAGATAGCTAAAAACTATCTAATTCAATATCTATTTATCTATTTAATACCCCAAGCAAACCCCATTTCCCAGTAATTTGCCATAATTTAAGGGTTAGAGTTACAGTATTCTCTTTAAATGCCACCCTGTGTCCTGTCTTTTCTATGATAGATTTTAGGAAGCAGGTGTCGTGTGAGAAAGTAGTGAGGAGTCCCTGCATTGGTCTCTTTTTTATTCTGTTTTTTTTTTATCCACGTCCATTTTTGTTAATCGCAAGACATTAAAGCAAAGAATGACTTTGTTTGTGGTAATTTTGCTGCGTGGGAAGTGGTTCTTACAGGAAGAGAACATCTTTTCTGTCATGAATAGAGCCTCTCCTAAATTCTAATCTATAATTACTTGTAGCTAAGGCAGACAATTGTCACAAATTCATACAATAGCAAAACTATAATCCAGATTTCTGCCTCAAACCCATTTTGTAAGACTGGGACAGAGCCTGTTATTATCTTGAATCAGAAATGTGTAGCACAACACAGCAGCAGCACGTTGAACAAAAAACAGCCCTGATTTAAATTCAGACTCTCCTGTGGATTCATCAGAACTGAAAAACACAGTTTGCGACAAAAAAAATCTTACATGAAAAATAAAGGAAACAACCTGATGTCAGAGCATCACTGCATTATGGGACTCTCTGTCTGTCGCTTACCACATTCTTCAAGACACAAAACAACCGCTTCTTTTCTTGATGCTCTGAGCCGTTTGTGCTTTGTAACCTCCTCACTCGGAAGTCTGTCTCAAAAAAAGCAAACCTTTAAGGGGCCGAGGGGGGAAAGGGTGACGTGGTTGCATGCCTTGCTGTTCTAACCAGTCTCAGCCCCTGGCTTTGTCCATTTAAGTGAGCATCCCCTGAGAACAAAATTAAGGTGACTGAGCTGAAAACCTTTATGGAACCTTGTCTCAAATTACAAGCTTTATAGCTTCAGATCCTGTGGGAAATATTCCCTGCATAGTGTGTAAACTGCTTTGTCTGTTGATTCTTTATGGTCTAATACTTTCTATAAACCTTGCGGTGAAAACAAACCCCAACTCTGAATAGTTACTGCTTTTTTTAAATAGGTCGTTTTTATGTCATATTTTTCATCATGTCATATCTTTCATATGTTTTCATGTTTTAATGAGAAAACCTGTCCAGGATGACGCCCGCCTATCGAAAATAAATTAATAGATGGATGGATTCATACATTGTTAATTTGTACTTTGTCCAGCAGAGAGCACTAAAACTACATTCTTTACAGGTTCAGTCTCTCCACAGCACCTTCAAGTGGACAATTTTAAATATACATATAGCTGTACAATGTTTTTGTACTCCACCGATGTACAGTTTCAAGGTATTTGTAGGTCAATTTATTTTAAATGAGCAGTGAGCAGTTTAGTCCGGAGTTTTATAATCCAGCAGAGTGATATGATATGACTGAATGAGGGAAATGATACCTTTTCTGATGTATGCTGTCATTTTCCAGAGTTGTAGGCCGTTTTTATTGGGATTTTTCCATTAGTTGCTGTGCTTAAGGGAACCATCACAACAGTCTCTATGGCAACAGAAAAATCTGTCAAAAACCAAACGGTTCTCTAAGGAGAACAGGCAGTCTGAAAAGATTTCTGCTAACTTGGATACTGTAAAAAATGTGGATAGGTGGGCGTGTCAGAGGAATTTGTAGCGTTTAGGGTCAAAAGAGAAGAGTAGGTGCCGGGCATCTGAAAGCTTTTTGCCGGCCAAAGTGAATGAGTGAAGAACTGGAGCCGCTGACAGCAGTAGGTCAACAATAAAAAGCTCAAACGCTCAAAAAGCTCTTTAAGAAGTGTGACGACGATTGTTATTTTTTGATGGAAAACGTTTGTTATGGAAGCTGCCTCTGGAGACCTAATTAAGATTAAACAGTCAACTCACGCTACAAGGAGGATGAGCTGGAAAACATTGTTTAAGTCATGGTCCAGGGCTAGAACGTGGTGAGGTTCTCCTCCCTTTCTAATCTTTGCCTTCCTCTTGCATCATTTGGGGTTTCAAATAATTGATGACCTGTCCTTCAGCACCTCAGAACTATTTTTGCTGCAGTAGAGGCAGTGATTAGATTTCCTGAAGGCACCTAACGGTAAACTTCTTGTTACCAGGTCAACTTTACTTGTCGTGGAACATAAAGAACTAGAGCAGTATTCTGCATAAAAACTATGGCAAGTGTTAGAGCTGCCGCCACAAAAAGATTAAATGGGCCACAGGAGGTTTGGATGAACTCCTTTTTAACCTCACTTTTGCTCTTATAGAAGTTGTTAGAAACTTAACAAGAGAAAAAAAATCAGACTCCACACCCTCAAGATGTTAATGAGAATCTTTACTGAACTTGAACTGAGGAAATATCCATGATTGTTCTCTGGTCATTTTTTCGGACTACGTCGATTCTGATCACGTCAGATTGGATTACAGGTGGTGTCCACAGACACGAGGAGGGGGTGGAGCGGTAGGACAGCGTGAAGCTCCCAGGGTACTAAGAAAACCTCACATCTGGTGCAGACGGCCCAGCAGCTGCTCTTCTTTCTCAGCAGCTCACAAACTTCACCGTTTGCACCACTTCAATCAGGAGAGCTGCTCAGGACAATTAAATCCAGCCCAAATATACTCAGGAACAGCTTCTTTCCCAAACATTCACATCTCAATGGCCTAGTTCACAGACTGGACGTGTACCAGCTGGAATTAAGTTACATAATCCATGTTAGCAATGTATGCCTTTTAAAACTGAAGATACCGTCAAAAGTCATTACGGTCTCATAATTCTTGATTATTTCATGAACCGCTGCTTTAAAATGAAAAATGTCTGTGACATACGTACATGCTGTTCCAAGACACTCCATCAGCCATGGACGTGTCAACTTAAGCCCTCTAATGAATTAAAGCCAGCTGTTATAATAGTGCAGTCGGTAAAAGGAGACTTGTCAAATGAAATTCTAGATATCAGTCCCAGGTTTTCGTGCCCTGCATCTTCTCCAGTTTCCTGTTTTTATTTATTTATTGTTCACCTTAACACCAGAATTTGAACATCTGTATCATTCCGTTGTGTTGAAACCGGGAATCCTCTAAAGCCTGCAGGACAGTGGCCCTCGTGGACTGCAGCGGGGTCTTTGGCTTAACACGTCCATGCAAGTTAAATTACATCAATCCATTTTCCATCTCCAATTGAACTTTTTTTCCAGCGTTGCAAGGAGTCTGAAGCTAATCTCAGCTGCCATCAGGTGAGGGGCGGGTTACAGCCTGGACTAAATACCTGCCCATCTCAATGCCAGCAACCATGCACTCTGACACTCACTCCAAAAGGGCAATTTAGAATCCCTAGCTAACTGAATTTACATAGTTTTGGACAGTAGGTGGAAACCAGACGACTAAGAACCCACATAAATACTGAGAAAACATCTAAACTCCAGGTAGAGGCAAACCAGGAACGTCTTTGCTGAGTTAAGGCATCATTGTTTGGCTTCATAATCACACCATAAATTGATAAACGTCCATGATTTTTCCAATTTTCTGTAAGATAGGGTTGTCGTGACATGATAACATTCTGTTTTGGACAAGGAGACTAGTTACAAAATCCAGGAACACTACCAGCAGCTCTTAACATAAAGTGGTGCAGCCAGGCTCCAACAGCCACAGTATTGATCTTAGTCTCTGCCCCTGACACACATAATGCTACTATCCACTCAATAACTGGAAATGACAACGTTTTCATTATGGCAATAAATTATTTTAATGCAAGAATCTCATCCAAAGCAAAAAGGCCTCTAAACGTTACTGTCTTTTTTTTCCAGTTAGGCAATCACAGCTTTTTTTTTCTCCCCATTCTCAGTTTAATTCAAAGGTACGTAATAAAAACAATATTAGATTAGTTTATCATGTCAGTGTAAGAAAAAAAAAAACTAAACATTGCAGCCATCGAATGTTAACAGAAATTAAACCTAAATCAATGTCTTTAACAACACTTTTTAATAATTTAGTTTAAAATTTCATCCAAAGACAAACATTTGCAAAAAAAGTATAGTGTGAAAATGAAAGTGATACATTTCAAGCTTCAGATTCTTAAGATCAGGCTCATTAGTAGCCTGGGTCTTGGTGAACTTAGGGAGCAGAGCCCAGAATAAGGAGTAATGAAGTCCTTGGGCATTGAAGATAACATAGCTGAAGAGGGCTTAGGGAGGGCTGGAGACGGTTCAACAGGCAGGCAGGAGTAGTTTACAGAGGTAATCATTGTAAAGTGCCAAAGAGCATCACACTAGATGAGCCTGAGATCCACATATACTGTATGTACTATATGAATATTGTGCCTCTACCTTCATGTGTGCGCGTCTGCACTTGTTGTGTGTCGGTGAGAAGCGACCTCGGTTTCAGCTCGGTTACAAGCTGCTACACAGAAACTCCTGGACAGGACTGTCAGTTTTGCACCGAGGGCTTCACATCAAGGTAGAGTGAGTGGAATCAAGACTTATTTACGGAGTGCAATATCTACGGAGGTAAGGGAGGGAGGGGGGCGGGTTGTAGGGCGGTGCGAGGTTTAAGGCAGATGAGGTACAGGGGTGACGTCTTCAAGGCATTGAAATGGGGGCGAGAGCGGTAGTAGGGGGGGGGGGGGGAACAGCAGGGCAACGGCGTTATGTGAGCATGTCCCAAAGACAGCAGCAACACAAAGCGGTCCAGCAGGCTGTCAGGCAAGTGTCTCCTGTGTCATCCCTCCTCCTGTCCTCCACCACATACACTGCAGAGAGGGGCAGAACAAGAGAGTTTGGAATGGTGAGAGAGAGCACAAAGGAAAAGAATGCTGAAACTTTTTTTTTGTTGCCGTTTGATTGAATTAACATGCTTAAAAACAGAGGCAGAGTTCCTAAAATGACGTGGCATATTCCTCAACAGTGGGTTCAAGTGTCACCGAGGCTGATATGACTTCACTCTGATTATGTCTCTCCGTGGAGAGCCCGTCTCCATGGCAATGTCATAGCAGCCAAGAGCCACCAACAGACATCAGCCCAGCTCGCAACACCATAGACGGCACATTCAGTCACACGGCGGCTTTAATTCTCCTGTGTCGACAGGTGCCAGTCAGAAACATGAAAGGCCACCGTTACCCAGACATGAGGTGTGACAGCTGCTCCAGCCAAAGGACAATAACAGGCCAAACGTGGTCTGAGTGAGTGCTGCAGCGTGTTCTGTGTGCGATTAATCATTTATGTGGAGGTAAACACTCATCCAGCTTTTAGCAGCCAGTGCTGCGTGTTGCTTAGGTGACTTGCTTCTGCTCGCATGGCAAAATGAAGGAAGCCAACCGCTCCTCAACCAGTGTTATGATCAAAAAACGCGTATATGTTGCCTGTTCCCCCCCCCCAACCCCCCGTTTGATCCTCTTTGTCGCCATTAAAATGTCTTACAGCCAGAAGCTCGAACGAAAAACACTTTGCTTTGATCAGACGAAAGAAACGCGTCTTAAGTTAATTACAAGTGCAGTAACACCTCGGTGCCTTTTGGAATTCAAAAAGGTATTAACTATGCTCCCTACAAGCAAGAGCTGCTCTCGTTGCATATTCATTTAGAATATTTTATGATACTCCTTAAGTTGCACAGCATGTCTTACACTTTAGTGGATTTTCAGTAGGGAGTTGCTACCAAATTAGCACACCTTTCATCTTAAATCTAGCTTGACTTCACACTTGTGAACTCTTAATTGCTTGCTCTCTTTACTAAAAGTTTTACCATTTTAAAGGCCAGGAGCTAAAGCATTAACTGAAAATTAAGTGACAAAACTATGAATACCATCTTCTTAACAAACCGATTTAATCTAATTTTAAACTGATTTTTAAGCCTAATGCTAAATATTTTTATTCCCTCTACAGTGGGTCTTTTTTAAAGAGATTTAAGCAGCTGAATACATTCAATAGATTAATTATTTATCAAGGACCCCGACTGAGTATTGAATAGACTAATGGAGAAAATGACAAATGAACAGAACCTGAAAACTGTGGCTCACATAATCAGCGGAAACAAATAAATCTACGGCAAATCAGATAAATCTATGACAAATTATATGTAGACTCAATACATTAAAAAAAACTTTATAAGGAAACAAGCTTTTCTCTCTCAGATACCCACCGAAAATTGATGTAGCAAACCTTCAACAGACCACTGACCGTCCTCCCCACACCCATTTTTAAGTTAGACATTTTATGGGAAATGGTAAATGATTAAAAACTTACTAATGTAGGTCACATATGTTCATTACGTCAGAACACAGCCCTGACTAAGAGGTTAGCTGTGTCGACATGGATGTCGTGTCGCACCTCAGCAGATCGAAGCTGAAACAATCAATTACGTCATAGTCGTTTAATTCAAACGAAGCAATGAATAAGAAGCCCTAAATATTGTTAAGTAGCAAAAGGAAGTGAAGCGATTTTCCTGCATTCACAGTAATGATTTCCTGCGTGGAGTGGAAAAACATTAGACGACAAGAGGACAGAGTGGAAAAAGGCATCAACTATAGGTTTTCGACTACTGTTGCTAACTGATGTTTGTCCACTGAAACATTTGATGCCTAAATAAATAAAGTGAGCTCTGCTGGTCACACAGACGGTCATCCAGGGGCAGGTTCAGGTAACCCGCGAATAGTACAAATATTATCTGATGTGCATGTCCACTCACCTGTGTTTTTGGGAGCCTCCCCATACATAGGCCCAGGAGGGGGTCCCCCTTGCCAGCCAAACTGTGGTTGTCCAGGGTATCCATAACCAGGCTGTCCTTGTCCTGGATAAGGACCTCCGGGGCCCATTGGTCCAGCAGGGTAGTTGGGGTAAGCTGGATTGGGCTGCTCCATGTTCACGGGGTAGCCCTGTGGAGGGTAGCCCTGAGCCGGGAAGCCTTGGGGAGGGGGGCCCTGGGCTGGGTAGCCGGGAGCAGATGGACCATTTCCTGGGTAGGGTGGGGGCTGCTCAAAGTTCATCTTTAGGCTTTAGGATCCCTTTAAAATGAAAGAAAACAAGAGTGATGCTATAAGTAAAGACTACTTCAGTATGGAAAAGGAACAGATTGAAAATACATGACAATAAATGAGAAGTTAGTCAAATATTACATTTTCATCCATGTTTTGCTATAGAAATGCTGTAAAGGTGATTTAAGACTTCAAAATAGTTGAAGGGAGAGCTGAATGTTACTGCAAATAATGTGATTAAACTTTTGCCTGTAAGGTTAGGTAACCTCCAGGGTCATTTTAAAGTACTGATTTCCCTGCTGTCCAGATAAGATATCACTCCATTTTCAGGAGAGCATAAAAATGATTGAATTGTTTCCCACGACAGTAAAATACACATTTTATTATGAGCTACTCTTAAACCCTGTTCCTGTCTCCTGACATGTTATCCCCCTACAGAATCTCGGGTGAAAAACAGGATAAAGACAAGAACACCACGTTATTTTCACGATGGCAGAAGCGTGTCACAATTCAGTGGTCAGTAAATGAGAAGTACCACGAGGAAGGGAAGCAGACGATCACTGTGAGCGCACAAGCCTGCACTGGTCGTACTCTCACTCTTTTCCTTCACACACAAATGTGAAAGGTCATACTAGATCACACATTCATGCCGTGAGTGGTTTGAGCGGCTTAAAATAGAAAGAAAGCCTACTTCCAGGTACTGTTTCAATATTTAACCCATACTGAAAGTAGGACACATTTTTGTGATTAGCTTAGGACCTAAAGTTTATATGTTCCAATTAAAACCTTGTGTGAGGGACTTCCATGCCCCAGCAGCTCTTAAAGGCCTGTGATGGGGTAGGTCTGGGCCCTCCATAAAGCACCATGCTCGGCTTCAATTTATTTGCACAAGCACAACAGCAACAGCAATGGAAAAAGAGCGATGCAGAGAAGTGCAGCTTCATCCGCCCTCCCATTGTTTCTCTGTTGCTTCGTATATGCACTGTAAACAATCCTTTTTGCTCTTCCTCTATAGCAACTACTATTCTCAAAGGCAAATGCCTGCAACCTGAGTTATGCAAAGTGTTGTTGCTCTGCGAGGTGAAACCAAATCAAATGCTTATGTTGAGACAGCACAAGTTAGGAGAGCTTTGTAATCATTTATCTACAGGTGATAATGGTACTTAGTGATGATGCGATACACATGCAATCTATTCTTTATCAGATTTGGAACGTCTAATAAAACTATACTGGTTTCAAAGTGTAATAACAGCTTATTTCTTTGATGGCATTCTAAAAAATAATCCATGTGAAACTTGCACAGTGAGAGCAGGAAGGAAATAGAGAAAACTCAGATGTTAAAGCACCAACCAGTTTCTATGACCGGTGCACTTCCTTGTTAATGATGCCACGAACAGATGGCCAAGCCACAGCGACTATGGCAACAGAGGCATCCCTGATCTTTGTTTCTGACCATACCAGTTGGTCAGCTCTCACAGTACTTGGACCCAAGAGTTAACTCTCGCAAACGTCCGCGTCATCAAACACTTTCCAGTGCTAGAAAAGGGATCTCGGATTAAATTAATTGAGAGCTAGTTTTCTTCTTCAGTGAATACATGAACAGACCAGCAGACACATTTGAGAAGATCCTATTTTTAAGGATTTCTTCAAATGAGCACTCAAACACACAGGAAGATGACTGCCAGGAGAATCAAAGTCAGACTTTTCACTGTGCTCATATCAATCTCTAAGATATCTAGTTAGTGTGACGATTCTCAAAACACGAGTATGCCGAGTGTGTGTATCTGTGCTGTGTTGCTACCTGTATAATCATTTGCATGCATACAATTTGTGTTTCCACTGCTCAACAGCACAAATAACAAGGTGAGCTAAGACCATGTTTTCACAACATTATCACATCGATAATATCACCAAAACACATGAACAGTCCAACTCACATCTGGTAAGTATACGAAATCCATATCAATCTCCTCAAATTGTTTTTACCACCAAAAATATAAACAGGGCACAGTCAGTTCACTTAAATATCTCTTGTCAGAATGCCAGTATCAACAGTTTATTATTAAAACAGTAAACTGGGTGAACGCCATATCAAAATGTTAGATAAGAATACTTAGAAAACCCCGGCCTTAATATAAGCCTCGACATCTTAAACAGAAACATGAGCTTTAAAAAAAAAAAAAAGGATTTATTTTGTTAAAAACAAAGCGCCATTGTTTTTTGGTTTAACCCAAAAAAATTAAATATGTGTAATCGACCAGTAGGATACTGATGGTAATGTAAAACCTTGTAAACCTTGTAAAGTTAAACCTTGAAATCTTTCACAATAGACTTCCATAGCAGTCCTCAAGACAAAGCAAGGCGTTTCATTTTTTCTCTGAACGCCGCTGGAGACGGAGGCTGTTTATCAATGACACTCCTTTGGGCCTAATTACAAAGAATAATAACCAATGTATCCCACACAAACAGATAAAACAAAAACAACACAACGGACACCGGAACTGTACATATCATCCTCACACGTTTTATGCTAACATCAGTTTAATATAAGCTCTTTTTTCTTCTTTCTTATTGCTTTTCTTTACAATGTGAAGCTAATTTACAGATGTGTAAGCTACAGATGTATTTTTCCAGGAGGCGTTCGAATTAGGAAAGGCTCTCAACACGATTAACAAGAAACGTAGAACTACGAATTTAAGGCCAAAAGACGAGGCACCTGCAGGCCGTAGACCATCGCTGCTCAGTTTCCCAGCCCCGCAAGTTCATAATGACTAGGCTCGCGCACACAAAAAACACTCGTTTCAACGGACGAACTCAAACACTTACCTTAAAACAAATAGTATCCAGACGTATTTCAACCTCGGCGACGTCAGCCTCACAGAAAAACTCTGCGTGTATTCTGTTTTTCCACTATTTTCGTACCGCAATTAGCGACCCCCCTCCAGAAGTCAGTGCGTATGAGCTGGACGTGACGTAATATGAGGGGTAGACCACGGGGGAGGGCCCGTTAGCAACGATGGACAGGATTGGTTGCTTCTGCGTCCGTTAGCCGCGGCGTCCAATCATAAGCTGGAGCGATGAGCAAAGGGAGCGTCAGGGAAAAAGAATGACTACTGATCATTTGACTTGCTAAAAGATTAATCAGGCCAACATCGGTCAGTGACGAATCGAGCACAATAGCTTAGATAAGTGGCTGATAAATGTTAATCATTGACAATTTGTGACGATTGCCATGTTTCGGTTTGAGAATTATGTGAATAGTAATCTGATTTAAATGTTACCAAACACATCTGTAATGTAAACTGACTTTTTTTAGTTTAATAACTCATCTGTACTTTTTTTCCACCATGAAACGACGTTTATAGAGAGCACTACTTATATTTCCCCAGCAGATGTCACTCTTGACCCAGTTTAGAGTTGTTTTGTCTTCAACTCAGAAGTTGCTCAACATCTGTATCCTGTTTCTCTTTTTTTGTTTAACTTTTAACAACACTTGCTTATCTATATTGGACTATTTTCTTTGAAATAAAGTGTTTATTTATTATACAACCAAAAGACCTTATAACCCCCTATTTTGAGTTTTTCTTAGGTTTAAAGGTTATAATACTATGTCTCGCCATTTAGGATATACTGTTTACAGTGAAGTAGCCAATTTCATAGTCACAGTTAAAGCAAATGTTTATCAGGACTCTAGTTCTGGAAAGCTCACAAGACATTAAACCACACATGCACATACATGCATTCTCATGTAAAGTATTCACTCATATGAGATGAGTTGCATATCAGACTACTACTTTATATGCGTTACGTGGAGGGAAAGCTTGACAGAAATTTGTTGCTTAACATCGCAGTAAGTGTCATAAAAGTCATAAAAGGAAGCACTGTAGCTTTTGCTCAGTATTGCACAATGACTGTTTGCAATACGTGACTTGTACAGGCCAGTCGTACGTCTAAAAATCAAAAACCTGACCTGCAGCGTATCTCTACCATGTGATGCTCTCTAGAGTAACGTTATGCATGGGAAAGAGGCTGGTGAGAGGTTCTGGAGGCACATTAAGCAATAAACTGGCAAGAGCTTTTAACAGACTGCTCTCACAATGTTCTCATTAGTATAGCCGCAAACACAACAGGAAAGTAAACGTCAACCTTTTTCCGGACGAATGCCTGTCAACCCAATGCTAGTTTTAACAGGACATCTCTTCACCGTCATTTTCTTCAAACGTTAATTTCAAAGTAGGACAAACTGTTTGTTTTTAGATCTGTTTGATTCGTTTACAGTATGAATCAAACATGACCCCATTCCCCTCTTTGCCATGACAAATGTCACGAAACCGGCTGTGCGTTCAAGTGTCTGTTTACAGCGTTGCCCTGGTAAAAAAATTTTCTGAGCCCCTTCCATCAGCTTCAATGAGGGGCAGCCGACAAAAATAGAGCCACATCCACTAACCCCGACTTTACCCAACCCCCTGACAGAGGAACACGAGTTGAAGAGGGTTCTGTTACACTCAGAGGGAGGGAAGGAATGGTCATTTACAGTTTTGTTTACAGTAGTGTACGGGGGACATTTTCCAAAACAGGGATTCAAAAAAAGCTTTTCAAGATTTGACCAGCAAGAAATGATAGGAGAAGTTTCCATAACTTTATTATTTACCTTCTGTCTTTGAATTTGACTTGTGTTTTCTTTATCTACATAATCTTTATTGGCTCTTTTCAATTCGGCAACATTTGTTATTCTACACAAAGAAGATCGATACATAAAAATGTAAAGATCGCTGTTTGTAGCCACTCTCATGATTTACACCTTGTCCAAGGAGTTACTGACAGGCTCATGTATCTTTGTCATGTGCACAGCGACAAATATCCGAGCTGAGGCCCTCCCGCTGTTGCCTGTATTTTGCAGCTGCTGTGCCACAACAACGCTTGGCCCATGACAAATAAATGCACAAAAAATTAAGTCTGTGCAGATGAGATTGACAGTTTATGTTCCAGTTTAAGAGTGGCATCGCATTATAATTAGGCGATTTGATTTGTTGACCACTTAGAATCAAATTTTCTTACTTCCGACCTTCCCACAAAACAGTATTTCTGTAACGCAGCAGACTAGGCTTTGACTGGATCATTTTGTTGAAGATGAGCTTGTGTGTTTAGCACCATTGTTTAATTGTATGATCCCATTTCAGTGAAGGGTTATATTACAAAAGAGTGGCTTCATATTTGGCTCCAGAATGGTACACAAATGTCTACATGGGCCTCTCAGTGACTGCACGGTGCTGATGCGGTTACTGTCTGTGCATTTAGCGCATGCTTTTATCCAAAGCGACTTAAAATTCAGGTGCAACATAACAGGTGGTGTCAACCTGAGAATAAGCAACACAGAAGAAAATCACTAGTCAGACTACGTCAGAGGTAACAGTGATGACAGTGTAGGGACAGAGGGAAGTACAGAAAAAGTAGTAGTGGGCGTGGAGGAGGTAAAGGGTCAGGGGTAGGGTAGGAGATGCTCTGAAGAGCTATGTCTGAATAGTTTCTTGAAGATAGACAGAGACACCCCATGTTTTAATATCACCAGATATGATTCTATGCATAAGTACCAGCTATGGCTTGGTCAAATGCAGATTGCATTTCTAAAACTTGCTTCTGTGTTACTTTTACAGAGAGGAGGCTTTCTCCTGTAAAATGCTCCAAACAAGCCTTGTTCGGTCTTCTCCTGGAACTGTACAGTCATGAATTTTCACAATCTATGAGCTAACGCTGGAGAACTCTTGGGTAAATCTTTTGGGTGACTTTGCTGGAGATGTAGACTGCTCACTGTCTCGGCTGCTTCCCGTTTGTGAATAATATGGGAAATCATTAGTGAAAATGTTTGGAAATTGTCATATTACTACTTCCCAGAGTGATGCAAGACAACAGCTGCTCCAGTAAAGTCGTTTTTCCCGTTTGGGTTGTGTCAATACAGGCTTAGATTTAGCAATGCATGCTTTCTCAGATGTGTTAAGATAAGTGCACCCACCTAATGTTAAAGCCTTCCACAGACCAGATTAATTTTCTTATTATTAATACTCTGATTAGGATGCGTGGTGAGGTGGTGGTTAACACCATTGCTTCACAAAAAGAGGGTTCCCGGTTTGAATCCCTGGGGCCTTTTTGTGTGAGTTAGCATGTTCTGTCTGGGTACTCTGGCTTCCTCACACAGTCCAAAAACAGGCTTGGTCTGTTAGGTTAACTCCTAGCAGCGAGTGTGTGTGTGTGTGTGTGGTTGTTTGTTTCCATGTGGCCCTGCAATGGACTGACGACCTGCTCAGGGAGTATCCCGCCTCTCGCCCAATCACAGCAGGCTCCGGCTTCCTACTAGGAATACGAGGTAGAGACAAAGGACAGATTGATGGGCTTTTCTGCGAAGTCAAACCTTGGACTGAGCCCCCTATTTTCGACTGTGTTTCAAGCGTTAGGATGTTTACGCGTATGTGCACATGGAGTCTGTGGAGTTCTGTCTAGCAGCGTTCGCACTTTCTTTTATCCACAAGCAAAGAGGAATTCCCTGGAAACCATTGTCCTTTTTCCTCACATGAAATTGCTCTCATGTGCGGAAAAGAAGGAGCACACAAAAAGACTTATCACCCAGCACATGAGCCAAGTATTCCATTTCCTGGACGCTGTTAGTGCAGAGTAACCCAGGACGAAGCCAGCTGCGGTGATGTGTGATTAAAGAACAGCAGATTCTTATTACGTAGCAGAAGGAAAGCATGTTGACGTTCAAATGGCGGATGTAAGGTTGTTGGCTCTGGTTGGTAGTCAGGTCCTTCCGACAGGAACAGCTGCACAGACTGACCTACATCACAAGCCCCAAATGATAGAGATAGATGCTTATCTCCTCCTAGCGCACTCAGGACGTACCCAGACATTATCTAGGTCTAAACTTCGATCTGGGGACTCATAAAAATCTGAGGCAAACATTTGTGTGCCAATAACGTTACATAAACCTTCAGCTGCATATTTGACACAACTGGTCAAAGATGAGCTGGCCACACCCACGTTGCATTTCGGTCTCGCTATGTCTGGTCTGCAGGCTGCAGCTGTTCACACTCCTCCCGGACGTTAGCCTCCATAATCCAGAGATACGGAGCAGGCCAGCAGGCACAGCGAAAAGGGGAATTCACCGCACAAAGCCCAGGGATCTGAGCAGTCAGGAGCTCCTCTGCCATTTCCTTTTACTCGCTACAAATCCGAATCACTTTCTATGCCTCTTGTAAGATGTGAATGAGCTTTATGTAAAAAGGAGCTCTGATGTTTTAGACTCAACAGATGCACACAAGTGTTTTAGTAGGTTTGTCACAAGTTGACCCAACAGTCACTGCAAAATGAAGTCTATAGAATTTAAACTATTTCACATATGACATGGCTCATTCATGAACTGCTCTACATGTAGGATTCTGAGACCACATTCTTTTCCATTCCATCAGACACAGTTCACGTGTAGCAGCCTTTCCACTTGGCTGTACCGAGCACTTGCCACCGGTTTAGATATAGTACGCAGTGACATCATCCGTCATTAAAAATGTCAGCATTTAATGATAAAACTGTTCCTAACGTGTGTGTCACAGAGAGCAGACACTCCAACAACATGCTCGTTAGGACACAGTGCATATTCATGATAAGATAAAGGCCCAGCGTTACGTCACTGGTAGAAGCCATTGTTTCTGCCAAGAACAGAGATAAACTAAAAAAAACAAACAAAACAAATGGTGGCAGTTCACAGCCTTTATTTGAAATTTTCACATCTCTTCACTCCCTTCATACAAAACCAAATAAGAGCTTAATTATCAGGCCCCTGATACCCCACCCCCCACCCCAAATACAAGGAGACTCCAATTTGCCTGTACAAAGAGAATTAGCTTCCTTTTTGGGGTGATCAAAGGAAAACTGACGCATGCATCGAACCCCCATCTATACATGTATTAATGTAATCATCTGCCCCAACTTAAAAAAAAAGCTATATAGTACAAGTTTATTTACAGTAGATAAAAAAAAAGGCAAAATCAAAAAAAGGGATTTGTCTTTTCGATTGTGTTGAGCTTTAAAGTGAGCGAGCAACCCATCGACCTAACGTAATGCAATCAAAACCATCTCATTGTCCAAGACTTTTCTTGTTTAAATAGGGTGCAATACACCCTACAATCCCTTACAGACCCAAATTCTGGTTCCTCACAAGAACTTATTGAAATAACAAACAAAACTTTATAGTTAATGCATTACAGTCATTAATGACCTTTAAGGCGTCGAACCAAAAACTCTCCACAGGAGGTAACTTGGAGTTCAGATGTCCATCTCAAACTGGCTGTCATCTGTTGAAGAGAGAGCGGCAAAAAGTTAAAAAGAGCTTGGGGTTGACTTTCAGCTTTTCAACACAAGCGCAGCCACACCTTAACGGACCACAGCAAGTGGACAACCAACACCCTTACCACTGTGGGGGAGGGTTCCATCTGCAATCCATTTTTAAAAACAGAGACAATAGTAGGCTAACTGGCAATAAATAAATAAAGACTTATCCTTATATCTTAAGACATTATATTTTGGATTAACTACAAACTTGTTTGACATTACACCATTACAGATTGCCAGGTCTAAAAACTAGAACTAAAACAGATGCATTTACCTGCAATATCCTTCTCTTCCTCCTCTTTGAGGTCCTGCAGCTTCCCTATGGGGTGTGTGGCAGGTACCGTGACCCCAGGAATCTGAGGCAGACAGCACGGGGGGGTGCGGGCAAGGGGAGAGTTTCGGCAGTCCAGGAGAAACTTCCTGTCATAGATGATGCGAGTACCTGTGTGGGATGGGATTTAAATTAAAAAATTTTTTTTTAAACGAACCAAATCCTTTTACAGGCGCAGTACAGGAGCCCCTGCACCAGGGGTGGTGGGGAGCTCAGCATCATTACACTCCTGGAAAGGATTTTTTTTGTTTCTTTTTTTTTTTTTTTTAAGGTGGAGGACTGCCAAAGGAAATAATTCCTGGAAACCAGCGCACTCGCCAGTCCCTTTCAGGATTACTTGGGCTGTGCAAAGGGCGAGCTTAAGACTTGAGTTTGTTTTAGCTTGCATTCAAACGCATAAAACCACAGTCGTTTCTTTTCTATGCCCACAAAGCGTCACGTGAATATACATCAGATAATTCCCTGTGTACGATCCTGCCGTACGACCGAGTCACGGGCAGGTCTTTTGCACGTTGCAAATTTCAACTCAAACCAAAGCCGGGCAAAAACAGAGTCGTAAACGACTTGTGGAAAAAGCATGAGGACATGAATCGGGAGTGGTCTGTTGCTCATGATATACTTTACTGGAGTTTGAACTCCACATACGGTGGCAGTTCAGCCCATCTACAGGGGAAAAGGAAAAACATGTTGCATAATGAAAGGGTTTCGAAAAGTTCACCCTGAACAAAAGGGGAAGCAGAGGAGCTGGGTGGGTGGGTGGAGGGGGGGGGGGAATTATTGAAGAAGCTGGGTGGGGAAAGGGGGCTGGAATGCAACATATGGGGCAATCACAGCATTGTGAGGTAGGGTTACTGTGCAGAGGGTTTATGCAACAACACAGCCATGGGGCCAGTCCAGAAACACCTACTCTGACCCCAAAGTAAGACAACCAATATGGCAATTCCCCGACACCTTACCAGTCTTTTGGGGCCATCACAATAACCAAGACCCCCCTACACACAAACCAAATATGAATTCCCCCCTCCCTGTCAGTTTTATATTGTACAGAATGTTCTTTACAGTTCCCCAAACTCGAAGCAGAGTGCAGGGGATAGGACGGCCTCCAACGCCACCATCAAAGCACTGTCCAATCACAGCGCTGTTCTGGCGGCCCCACGCGCACGCCCTCTCCAAGTCACGGGTTTGAGGGTGCTGCTGGCCTCAGAACGGTTGTGATGTAGCAGTTGGTGGCTTATTACACCAAAATATATGCGTCAAGTCCTTCGCATTCATCACGTGGACCCCCCCAAAAAAAGTTTGAGGAAAAACTTTTTTTTTTTTTTTTTTTTTTTTTTTAAATCACTTCGAGCAAAAATATAGTGGCAATGCCGTTTTAAGTACTCAGCTATTCAAACAATATGTCTCACTAAACAAAATACACACTGCTGTGGAGGAATCCACTTTGTGATGTCAAAGTACTTTTCTTTTTAAACGACGCGTGGAAGAGGAAGCGTTCACTTGAGCACATGTTGACAACAGTCACTGGGAAATGAGGAAACGCACTTTCCTACACATTTATCGAGTCGTGTGCCTTGTGTCGCGCAACTTAGTTGACAACAGCGATAAAGGAAAGCGATAACGACAGCATTCCGTGGCCGTCGCATTCTTCCGCTGCCTGGTTTGTGTTCGTCCACGCGAGACCTTATCGGTCAACTTGAGACTGTTTACACGCAGATACATATCAGAAAATGATTACAAGAGGTTTTTTTTTTTTTAAAACAGTCAAGTGTATATAAACAGGGTTTTTTCAAAATGTTGTTACCTCCAGGCGTGGTGGAAAAGAGAGTCCCCCCGGGCGTCTGGCTGTAGCAGTCGGGCAGCTGAGACCAGTCCTTCAGGGTCAGGACTTTGGTCGGGATAGGGCAGCTTTTCACTTGTTTTGTCCCGGTCGACATTTTCGCTTTTGACGTGGCTGTCCCAAGTGGACGGAGAGAGGCCTCGCACACGGACAGACTGCTATCGAAGTCCAAAGTTAAGCTAGTTAAGCTTCAAAAATAGCGTCAAAACAAGCACGGTGTTCGAACCCGAGTGTTTGTTGGTCTTTACAAACGCCTTCCAAAAGCTACCATGTGCTGAGGCAGTAGCACACACAGCTGCAAGCGCCACCCGTGATGTTTTTGTGCAGCAGCGCTGTGACACGTGGGGCAACAGTTATGGCTGATGCAAATGTTTTTATCCTCAGAGGCAGGCCGCTCGGGCGGAGATAGCAGTGGCGGGGCAGTTATGCCCGAAGCCATCCGACTGAAGTTATCGTTTACCCATAGGTTTAAGAATAAAATACCACGGCATACAATGATGATAGGTTAATTTAAGAGAATAGGTAATACAAACTGAATAAAATGTCCAACCATTATTCCAAAATTATTTTCACTGTCTAACGTGTTTTTTCAGCGTTCCTCGCTTCACTAAAGATACCTACAAATGAAACAAAGGAATTTTAACATGTAATATGGAGGATCAGTGATAAGCCTGTTTTTTTGCAGAATTATGTGGCATATGTATTAGAATTAAACGGAAAATATGTGGTAAACATAGGAGTTGAGCAAACAACAGTTGAAAGATTATCTGGCTCTAAAACCAAACGCACCTCAGCTCAGGTCTGTCTCTGGATAACGCTGCCCCCTGTCGGATCTGTGGGCTGACCACGGGATGCACGTTTCTCACGCACTCCCAATTATCACTTTTGATCTGTCATAGAAGCACAAGCGCCAAACTTTAAAACTAGAATATAATAGAAATATACTAGAATGTCTAATATTTATGCGTATATTTATCTCATTCTCATATCAGTGGGCTAGTATTTAAACTTTGGGTTTTTTTCGTAATCCTAACTTCCCTAAAATGTCATTATTTCCCTTTTTTGTGTGAACATTTACGTTGGTGATTTTTCTTTCTCGTGTGCGTGTAAACCCCGGGCATGAACACGCCATTGTGTTCAAAACAGTATGCAACGGACACACCTAATATTGTTAGTGTACACACTGTCCACTGGCCTAAAGGAATGTCAATAGACAAAGAACTCTTAGAGTATTTAAATCCACCGAGTATAGTTATTTTTATATGTATCCATACAGTCATAAACAAATAAAGATTTTTAATTTATTTTGATCATGCTTCAGGACATTCGTACTGAAATTTTAATTAATTTGGTATATTCTAATACCGAAGTATCTCCAGCATCCAACCACTTGAGGGCGACATTGATTGAAACACGTCCGAACCCCATATTTATGGTTACAAAGAAAATAATCATGTTCATACTGTGATAATAAAAAAGCAACTTTAGAACAGGTTTATCTCATAAAACAACATTTAATCCCACTACACGGAAACGTATGTGTAAATTGGCTTTGAACGGAAAATGTGTGTCTCTGACTGTACATTCCTTAAAAGTACAGTTAATCCATGTATTTGCAAGAGTTGAAGGGTGTTATCCATTTGCTTGGTTTGTTGCCTAATATATTCAGCAAACCTGAAGGTTCCAGTTTGAACACCAGTACATATTGTAAAATCTAAAACATCTTATAAACCATCCTATAAACCTGAATTATAAGGAGATCAAATATTGTCAGGAAATATTACACAGAATAAGGAGAGTTTGCAATTATACTGAAAAAAATGTTAACATAAAAAATTCTATTATAAATACCAAGTCAGGAGCAAGCAATTTGTTTTAGCTGTGAATCAGGCCCAAAGAAACGGAAGCTGACAAACGGAGTGTGGTCATATCATAAGGGCTATGACTTTATTTTTTTAATTGAAAGAAATTCTGTAATAAAAGCTTTCTTTTAGCTTATATGGTGTCAGTGACACGAATAAAAAATCCAACTATGAAAGACCACATCCTGTCGATAACATCTGACGGAGGCATCGCTAAAATCCTGTTATATTTATCACCATAAGACGTAAGAGAAGCGATGGGGGAAACGAGGACAATTTCGCTTTGCTTCCCATTGGTCGAAAAACGTGGAATCAGATGACGTAGAGTTCCGGGTTTGTAGGGCCGCTCAGGAGGTAACTTTCGGTCATTTCTGGTTTGAGACGCAGCCGGCTGGACTGATCAGCCACTGAAGGTAAGAATGCCACGAGCCGGCCAGATAAGCAGGGTATCACTCTCTGGCTCAATCTCTAATCTTATTACTGCCTTATCCGTTAATTGATTTAAATGAGGGTTAATTTGTACGGGCAACAGTGAACAGGTTTAAGGCACAGCCTTGGCGGCTAACAACTTGATTTTTTTTTGTTGCACAGTGGCGTTAGCAGCGTGCGGCTTTTGTCATCATCCCTTCGCCTTGCATCCCGCTCTTCACCCATCGTTAGAACACCGACGTCTTCGTGTTTTCATGGGGTCTCAGTGAGGGTGGGGGACACTTCTGGAACATTCACATTTAGTGGGCTTTTGTTTATATGACGTTTTTTGCTTAGGCTCGAAAGGTGGTGTGTTCAATTTAACAACCGTTCATGGCTTACTGGCAATTCTCCTGTCATAAAAATGTGGCGGTGTTTTTTTTTTTTTTTTTTATTTTTACCTTTTTCGATGTTCTAACAGGTTCTGCTCACGGCCATGGAAACGGTTCGTTCACGCGCGCTCGTTAGCTACGTAGACCCGCGCGCACTATCAGGTCGAGCCTATCGGAGAGCGATAATCTACGGCTCTGAAACAGCAACACTTTACAGGGACCTCGAAAAAGAGATTCGGCATTGAAAAATGACAAGAACAACAAACAAACAAAAAAAATCTCTTTTTCGATGTCGGTGACGGCTGTAACTGTTTCGGCCCCGTAGATAATTTGACTGGAAGCCCGCACGCGACCGTTTTGCAAACGAATTAATTTGAATCCTCTGCTCCGGGCGCAGGCTGCGTTGGAAAACCTGCTCTGACGTGGACACTGGCTCCACAGGTGCATTGTAATTCGGAAGTCGCCTCATGCCGCCATTGCAAAATATTCTCTCTCTCTCTCTCTTCCGTCAACGCTGGTTGCATTCAACGTAAACCATTAAACAAGCGCCTACACGAACAGCGTTGCGTTCAAACGCTTCTATCCCAACTGTTGCTTGCATTCTTTAGGAGTGACTGATCCCTTTTTCCCCCTCAACGTAGATGGTACGAAGGCGTGCTGACGTACATGGGGAAATGTGAATCACAGAAATGTAATCACACCTTAGTGTTTGTACTAAAGACAGGGGAGTGTCGATTATGCAATTTTGCTTCCTTAGATATTTGACGTATCCCAGTAAATGCCAGTGAATTTGTGAGGTTCCCCAGTTTTTTTTGGCTTTGTATCATGTTTTTTTAATGAGTGCACACACCTGTAACGGCATATTACACAACGTCCACCTTCTCCTGCTCCCGTGTTCAGCAGTTTGTGCCACTAAATTGGTGTGAGTCAGGAGATGATGACAGCCAAGCAAAAGTTCTGCGTGGTCTGTCCAGCTCAAGCTCCTTTTTGCCTCCCCTGAGCTGTGACGTCTTTAACAAGCTGAGTGTGCCCTAAAGTGGCCTTTCGCTGACCACCAGTGGGGTGAGCCTCAAGAGTATTGCCATTGGTTGTCTCCAGCTCGGTCCTCTTCAGCATTAATCACAGGGCTGTGGTCATTGGACAGAAGCCAGCCCGGTCAGAGGGGCCAGTGCCTCAATACTCCCTCATCCCCCATATAACCTGCTATTTTATTGTAAATGGAAAAAGGAAGACAGGTGTTTAAACCCAAGGAAAGGGAGCTTCTGTTTTTGGATGACATTTGTCGTTCAGGGAGGCCAGTGACAGGTGGATAGGGTTGGAGAGGAAGGAGTTTCTGATAGCCATTTGTGTAGTTATGCACCGGTCATCTGATTATAAAATGTAAGGGTTTGTTATTATTATTAGTTTCTCCAAGTTCTGACGATTCTTTATGCAATTGTTTTTCTTCTTTTAGTTTTTTTAAAACTTTTCATGTGACTGCTGTGGCCTCTCTCAAACTTCTCCTTTCAACACAGCCGTAGTGAAATAACCGCTGCTCTGTGTGGCGTTTCTTACACCTGAGCCGCAAACGTCCCTTTGCTTGTTGTTTAAGTTCCCTGTGGTCTTTTCCTTGATATTTTTTTCTTGTCTTGTGTGTTATCTTTAGCTGAAACGGCCTGCCAAATATTTACATCAAGCAGCTGTGTTTGGGGGGGGGTTGGAGCGTTCTGGTCTGAACCGGTTGACCTGTCAGCGTGCACATCACTGCAGACGTCCGACACAGCACCGCTGCCTCACTGCCTCTCCCGGAGAACGTCATGGGGGTCCAGTCAGACTCCGCCATCCAGGCCGTCTTGCTCTTCCCAGTCCACCTCCTCATATGGCTGTACTCCGTCCTGTCCTTCCTCCCTTGGTACTACATCACGGGAGCCGGTCAGAGGAAGTTTCTGTCCAAACGGATAAAGGCCCGCTCCACCTCGGACCGCCCCGAGGGGCCGTACCGCTCCGTCGACCACTTTGAGACTCTGGCCACAGAAGACTTCCCGGGCAAAGACACCCTGGACAAGCTGTTCAAGCACGCCGTGCAGCGCTTTGGGGAAGCTCCTTGTCTGGGCACACGAGACGTGTTGAGTGAGGACAACGAAATTCAGCCCAACGGGAAGGTGTTTAAAAAGGTGAAGAAATCTATTTTACTTTTGCTGCTCTTTTTGAGAAATTCAATTAAAGCCATTCCTTAAAGTTGCAACTGCATTTTTGCTCTCTTCCTGCTAGTTGATCCTGGGGGACTACAGATGGTTGTCCTACGATGAGGTGGACTCTATCGTCAGTGAGTTCGGCAGTGGATTGGTAGCTCTCGGCCAGCAGCCCAAAAGCAAAATCGCAATCTTCTGTGAAACCAGAGCCGAGTGGATGATCACTGCCCAGGCGTGCTTCAGGCGCAATTTCCCACGTAAGTCAATGACGGGGTGTCCACCTCCAAACTGCTCCTCAAAACTGCACAGGTGTAACCTGCTTTGATGTTAAATCTGCTTTGCTCTGGGCAGTGGTGACTTTCTATGCCACGCTGGGAGAGGAGGCAATAGCCTACGGCCTGAACGAGACCGGGGTCACCCATCTGATAACCAGCGCCGAGCTGCTCGAGACCAAACTGAAAGTAAGTTGTAAATTTGTATATAAACCACCAAGAGCAACACGGAGCAGTAATTTGTTGCCTCCGTAATCTTTCTGGTCTCTTGCTCTTTCTGGTACAGTTCCTGCTACAAAATGATAAGAACAAAGATAACGTTCCACCACAAAGACGCAGAAATAGCTTTTAGAGTTGACCGCAATCTGCCTTTTCAGAGAGTGCTGCCACAGATCTCCAGGCTGAAGCACGTGATCTACGTGGACCAGAGGAAAGTGAGCACAGACGGCTGGCCAGCAGGACTCTCCGTCCACAGCATGCAGGCCGTACGGGAGCTGGGCACGCTGCCAGAGAACTGTGTGTATTTCTCAGCCCCCCGGCCGCGCGTTCGGTCAACCGCAGGATCGTAACGCTCGACACGGCTCAGAATAAGACGCCGACTGATTTGTCTGTCCCACAGCGGAGAGTCCTCTTGTGAAGCCCGAGCCCTCCGACCTGGCCGTGGTGATGTACACCAGCGGCTCAACCGGCCGGCCCAAGGGAGTCATGATAGTCCACAAGAACCTGATCGCCGGAATGACCGGCCAGTGCGAACGCATCCCCGGCCTCGGGTGAGTCTGACCTTTTTAAAAATGCTGCTGATAAATATATTTTCTTTGGAAGATAACGAGATATTTCCATACAAATGTGGGCATTGGAATATACTGGAATGCTATCTTTGAGCCAGCTGCTCAGGTGGAAGGAAGTAGCTGGTACTTTTCTTTTTTTCTTTTTTTGTGCATTTCAAATCATGGGTTGATGGATGGCCTCCTACCCGCTGGCTTTAACCATTTCCTTCCATCTGTGTGCTCCCCAGGCCTAATGACACCTACATAGCCTATCTGCCCCTGGCTCATGTTCTGGAAATGACAGCTGAAATCTCCTGTGTCACATACGGCTGCCGCATCGGCTACTCGTCGCCTCAAACCCTGTCGGACCAGGTGAGGAACAGCAAACAAAACCGTTACATTACAGGTGGCTGAATCAATGGCTTAACCGGCTTTTATTTGGTTCCTGCTTCCTATAGTCCACCAAGATAAAGAGAGGAAGTAAAGGAGACTGCAGCGTGCTGAGCCCCACCTTGATGGCAGCTGTGCCGGTAAGAGTCCCGCCTGAGCTTTGTGTCCTTGTTTTTGTTGTTGTTGTTTTGGTTTTAACCATCACTGTCACTCTACCATTAAATTAAGTTGGCCGTTTTGCCTTTTTTTTTTTTTTCTCTGAAAAGGAAATCATGGATCGAATCAACAAGAACGTAATGAGCAAAGTGCAGGAGATGAGTTACATTCAGAGGACGTTGTTTACGCTGGGCTACAAATATAAACTGGAGCAGGTCAAGAGGGGCTATGATGCACCAGTCTGTAATGCGTAAGGACGAAGCATGTTTTTTTTTTTTTAAAACAAAGCATTTTTCAATCGGTGTGACTAAGTTGGCTATTTTTAGCTGGAAAAATCTGACCAATCAGACCAACATCTGCTTTTTCTTTTCCTTTTTTTCCCTTTTTTCCAGCTTGCTGTTCCGGAAGGTGAAGAAGCTGTTGGGTGGGCGGGTGAGGATGATGCTGTCCGGCGGGGCCCCGCTGTCCTCAGCCACCCAGCGCTTCATGAACGTGTGCTTCTGCTGCCCCGTGGGCCAGGGCTACGGTCTCACCGAGACCTGCGGAGCCGGCACCATCACAGAAGGTACGGAGCCATTTACGAGTCTCATTTAACAAAATAAGACCGTAGAGAGGTTACATCACGGGGTGTTTTTCCTTTGAAGAGGAAGCAGGAGAATGCATGAAAAAATACATGCTCCTTGCCAATTGCCGGGGGTGAGACTCTTTGATAAATGTGTATCTCCAATATGTGGAAATCCTTGACTGGGATTATTATTGTGTCATTGGATACTGAAGAGACCCTACATACAGACAAATCCTAACATGTATCTGCATGGAAAAGTGGTCAAATGAGGGGATCAGACTTTTGAAAAAAAACTGACACATGAAGTGCTCCTTGTAGAGGTTTTTATCAAACTCCTTCAGCAGTTTGGTGAGCAGCCCTACACACACTTCTGTGTTATCACTGCACAGCCCCAGCAGAAGGGTTCAGTCCTGGCAGAGACCCATAATTCAAACCAGATATCACTTGGTCACGTTCAGTGTGTAATGCGAAGTTCTTGCTGAGCTTTCCTTTGTGTTTGGTTGTGTGCGTTTGTGGGTTCGAACGAACAGCATGTGCATCACGGCTTGTGCTTAGAAAGATTAGATTAGATTAAAAAAAAAAAACTTACCAGCCGTTTGCTTTTCCAGTCGCTGATATCAGCACGGGTCGGGTCGGAGCTCCTCTGATTTGCTGCGAGATCCGACTCCGGGACTGGGCCGAAGGTAAGACCCAGAACGCGCTCTGGACCTGCCCCCCCCCCCCACAAACACACACACACACACACCCGGTGCACGGACGCCTGCTGACGGCGCTGCGGTTTCTCAGGTGGTTACACCAGCAAAGACTCGCCGAACCCCAGAGGGGAGATCCTGATCGGCGGGCCCAACGTCACCATGGGTTACTACAGGAACGAGAGCAAGGACCAGGACTTCTTCGAGGACGAGAGCGGTCAGCGCTGGTTCTGCACCGGAGACATAGGAGAGGTCCACCCGGACGGCTGCCTGCAGATAGTCGGTACGTGCTTAGCCCACTGTTCCACACGGACATGCTGTGCAGCCCCCTTTTTATGTTTTTTATTTTATTTTTATCCTCTTACTTCAGACCGCAAGAAGGACCTGGTCAAGCTGCAGGCCGGGGAGTACGTGTCCCTGGGTAAAGTGGAGTCCGCTCTGAAGAACTGCCCGCTCATAGACAACATTTGCGCCTACGCAAACAGGTGAGTGGGTTGCAGTTGGGCATAGAGTCGGGTTTTATCCAGACACCACACAAACCATACGTTCTGGCGGGACCCATTGAAAGTACATTCAGCCAGAACGGCATCATCCCACCGCCCCTGAACGCATCGCCGGCTCGCCTTCCCGCTTTTACTGTCCCACAAAGCTCCCATGAACATTTGTCACCTGTCTTTTTTTTTTTTTTTTCCCTTCAGTGAGCAGAACTACGTGATCAGCTTCGTGGTTCCCAACCAGAAGAGGCTGACGGAGCTGGCCGAGCAGAGGGGCATCGTGGGAATGTGGGAGGAGATCTGCACTCACCCCGACATGGAAAAGGAGGTCCTCAGGGAAATAAAGGACGTGGCCTCTAAGAGTAAGAGCCCACCACGACGGGAAGACGTGTGTCACCTCCTCTGTCCCGTCGTAGCCTAACTCCACCTCTCACCCTTTTTCCCCCCAATACAGTTAAACTCCAGCGGTTTGAGATTCCAATCAAGGTCCACCTGAGTCCAGAGCCGTGGACCCCCGAGACGGGGCTGGTCACAGACGCCTTTAAGCTGAAGAGGAAAGAGCTGAAGAACCACTATCTGCACCACATCGAGAGGATGTACGGGAGGAAGTAGCTCGTCTGCGCCCCGACCCCTTCTCCACTCCAACCACAACCACTGTATCCGTAAACGATTCCCCACCAGACAAACGCACAAGCCAGAGCTAGTCCGAAGCCACATTTCACTTTAGAGTTTTTCAGTCGACAGAACGAGCAACGGAGAACGTAAAACGGTTGTAAGAGATGTAAAAACACGCCGTCCACTCTGACCAAAGTGCCTGAGAGGCACTCCTGTACAGTCATGTGTCAAACCCGCCCGGCGACGGACCGCTGCTACCGGAAGATCCCCCACACCAGAGGAAAACGCTCACCCAGAGCGAACGAAACCCGAGCAGGCCCCTTTCCAAGCAAGTAAATGACCCGCCCGGGGGGCTGGGCGCCGCGGGCCTTCAAAAGGAGATTGTCTCGTAGACGATTGCGAAGCCGTAGATGGTTGTTAGCCGCTGAGCCGCGTGGGCTTGTTTTTCCACGTTGTTCACGTGTGCTTCCAAGCTCCGACTCTCCCGGAGACGCACACACGTGACGAGTCCTATTTCACAAAGATGGTCCCAAGTCCCTCACAGCACTCGACTGCCATTTGCCCACGCCCCGTCGGCGCCGGCTCCAGCCGACGGGACCGCCCACCAGCTGCTGCTTCGTGTCGGGATTTCAACCGAAAGCGTTAAACTGAGGTCATCGCCCCCCCCAAATAAAAGTCTGTTACGCTCCACGTTCGGGAGTACTGGCGTCCCTGTGCCTTCAGGCGGCAGGACCTTAGAGTCGAGCCAACCAGCTAAAAAAAAAAGAGAAATGGGAGAAAAAAGAAATGTTACAAAAAAGTTGGGTTTACACGAGCTGAGAGGAGGAACGCGCCCAATCAGAGATGTGCGGGACACGGATCGCTGGCTCCAGTATAACGATCCTGTCTCATCTTTTTCTCTTTTTTTTTTTTTGACGCAATTATGTTTATTTATGTCGTTGTTGATGTTGACTGATTCAGAGGGGGAAAGACCAAAATGTCTAAACAAAAATGACTCAGGAAGTTACCCTAAACGCATTAAGGAGATGATTGAATAAGGAAGTGCTTGTACAGAGAAATAATGTACTCGGTGTTAAGATACTCGTGGGCACGTTATTTATTAAAGGCCAAACCGCTTAAACTTTGTCAAATTCCTATTAGCTGTAGTAAGTACTGTGTGTATTTTTACCTCAGTTAGCAGATTCCTGTACAGCTTAGTATCACCGGGGGATCTGAACTGTAGTGTGTTCATGTTTGTCATAGGATTGTTTTCTACGTATTTTTCCAAGAATGTTGATGGATTTTTTTTTCTTCACGGTTAATCTTTAAAGGCGACAGCCCTTGTTTGGTGAACCTATCTGACTTTATCACTTCCATCTTTCTGGCCACACATAAAAATAAATAAATAAATGAACTACTTTTCTTATTTATTGTGGTATGGCTTTTTTGGGTTGAAATATACACACACGCACACACACACACACAGTATTAACAAAGAAGGTTGTATGGTGAAGTTCTGTTGTCTTTGATATGAAAAGTGACTTTTTTTGCGATGGGTGCAGAAGGTTTTGGAGACATTTACATGTCTGAAAATTATTTTGACAACTATTTGTTCGAACACAATAATGCCAAACTTTCAGACTGGTTTCCTAAATGGAAAACAGCCCAGAGGTGTGTGTCCTTAAAATAGCTGAGATAATGTGAGTAACTCTTATTTCTTTAAGAAGAAATGTGAAGAAAATTGGGAAATAGTTTCACAAATAAACTGGAACACGGTCAGTCGTGAACAGAACTACTGGCCGTTGGGCAGAGTGGTCCAGTCTGCGCTCTGGAGGGGGCAGTCTGTGGCCCGAGGCCTTTTCTGTCCAGGCGTGCTTTTATAACACTGGCAGGAAATGGACTGGTGTGTTTGAAGTCTCTGTGGTTTGTCCTACAGAATAGCTTTCTGACAGCCACCTTTCTATTGTGGCTATTTCACGTGAGGTTTCAGATGGGTTGGTGGATCATTCAGATGCATCTCTTTAGGTGCATCATCTTAAAGTGATGCTTTAAAGGCATACTGTTTTGGGGATCTAAGTGGGGTTCTTTGGAAAAAAAAAAAGATTAATATTTGTCATATGGGGAGACACAATATTGTCTCAACCCTTGATTTTGGTGCTTGTTTTGTAGCTCAGACTTAGTATAAAGACTGCACTAAAAAGGGGGAAACAAAATCAATTAATATTAATAAATAACCATCCAAAAAAAGCCTGCTGAGCTTATTGCTAAATAACACAGTAAGGTTTTCTTGAAGGTCAGGCTGTTTCGAATGAACGTTAAGAAATGAAACATGGTTGAAGACAGCTGTGTATCTGTTTATGATAAAGTTCAAAAGGTTGCCACCGACTGTATTTCTTAAGTTTCCAAATAGGAATCTTGTGGTAGGGCAGGCAGTTATGGTGTTAACATTGTAGCAGACACTGGTCCAGCACAGGCCTCTGAGATTAAACATGTGATCTACATGATTTAGGGGAGAACAAAAAAAAAAAAAGAAAACAAAGAACTACCCAGAAATAATTTGCATCTATGCCCAGCGGCCAAGTATATAGTATGAAGCGTGTTTAACTGTGACTGGCTGTTTTTTTTAATTCAAATTAAGGGGTGAACCACACTGTAGAAGACAGTGAGCGTTTTGTTCGTGCGGCTGAGGAGTGGGGGGGGGGGGCTACTGATCTGGCTGTGGTGATGGACACCAGTGGCTCAGACCCTAAGCAGCCAGGAACGTCCCCAGCTGCACAGCTGCACATGACAGGACGTCCATAATGTGTTTCCTATGCTTTCAATGAATGAAACACCAGTTAAAGACTATATCCGTACCAATATCAACACCATGAAATGAATAATCAGCTTCTTTTTTTTTTAAAGACCTGAACATTCACATGTTTTTGTTAGGTTTTTATAACAAAGAAAAAGGGAAGCAATTAAAGACACAGAGTTCATTTGAAAGAGAGTCACTGCTGAGCCTTCAAACATATTCAGGGGGGAAATTGTAAGGGAGCCTCAGCTGTTCCAGTCTTGAAATCGGAAACAGTCGCTGGCAATCTTCCAGACCGGCTGGTCATTGTTGGGCGTCGCCTGAGCGGTGAGAAGAAAGTTCTGGTTGAAGAAACGCTGCTTGTTCCCTTCGAACTTGACCGTCCCACCTGTGACCACCAGCAAAGTGGTCTGGCCTTGCGTCGCTTGTTCTGTGGACGGAGAACAGAGACAGTTTTCAGTTCCCGTGAAAGCCGCACCTGAGACCGGAAAAATGCTTCAGGCCGCCCCACTGACCGTGAACTGGCTGACAGTCCAGAGTCTGAACCTGGAACTCGCTCGAGGGAAGCGACTCGAAAAACTCGCCCAGGGCGTCCAGTCCGGAAACCGCATTCCCGTTCCACACCAGGGTCGCCTTGTCCAGGTAGAGCCGGGTCAGGTTCTGGGAGCCATTAAACAATATTATATATGTATACACACACACACACACACACACACACACACACACAAACACACACATGTTTATATATACACACACACACACACATATATATATAGAAAACAACATGACACCAAGCTTAATGGACATGTGAGACTTTCCTTTGAATAAAATTTAAGAAAAATAACTTTTGACCATACTCCCAGCTGTGCGTAAAACTGAAAGAAGGACAGCATGCTTTAAATGCAACTCAAGCCCCTGACCTCTACCCTACAGGATATGTTTAGCATGAGTCTGACCAGAGGCCCCCAATCATGCAGCTGCCCTGAGGGCGTTCTCAGACCATACTGGAAGGGGAACTTTGTCCAGAAAATGTAACGTTTGCAGAATGAAAAGAGCTAATATTGGGAACACAGAGCTCTGTTCCTCCCAGGTCTTTTTTTTATTTTCAGTGCTTGAATCAAAATTGCAAAGCAGAGTTTTTTTTATATCAGACACAGCCTGAAAAACACCGGCGACGTCTTAACCAGGATCGCGGCCGAGCTGATCCAGAGCTCTGTGTGCCACTGCCCTCTGGTGGGGGAACAGTGGAACAGCACAGTGAAACACGTCTCTGTTTGCCAAAGCTTCGCCGCAATTAATTTCGGAAACAGAGACAGCCTACGGTTACTAATAATGATGATTTCAAACACCCAGAGTGAGGAAACACCTCTGAGCAGAAAACTTACCCTCCTTTTCTTGTCCATGCAGTCGTAGTAAATGCTGACAAACTCTTCGGAATATCTGCAAGACTGGTCGGCGTGGGTCCTAAAATCCTAGAGTCACAAACGCCAATTATATCCTTTTTATCGTTGTTTAAATGAACCCATAAACATTCGGTATATTCAGCCTCGTATTGTAAACTGGACGCACGTTGGCGATGGGCAGTCTTAATGAAGGAACAACTTAAGTCTCTGTGGCCACAAACTTACCAGCGTTGCTGCCATGTTTGACGATACGTCACCCAAAAACAATGTAGAGTGTCGGCAAAGACGCTGGGAATAAAAATATATAGAATGAAAGTGCTTTTTTTCCTTATTTTTTTAGTAAAACAACTCCGCCATCTTGGAAAATGTTTTACTTCCGGCGGGTACAACTTAAGCCTACGGAAATAAAATATCAGGGCTTGCCGCTAAACAAAAAGAGGAGACTAGACTCCTTCAAAATCGTTTTTGGGGAGTTATTGGACTATAATCTGAATACTTCTGGTGTAAAAGGTGTCCTGGTGACTATCAGGACGAAGTGTATACAGAAAGATCCACACCCGTGCTTTAATTTGAAGAGGGGAGTTTTAGCCTGTGCGGATGCGGGGTTCATAATTTCCTGAGTCATTGCGCCTGTATTTCAAACACAGAAACTTCAACATTCCCTATCGGGTCTCTGCGAGTTTGGTTTGACAGTTTGTTTCTATCAACAATGGAGGGCTCCGTGTCCAATGTGGCGGTCTGTAACTTTGCGTACATCGGGCAGTTTGAGGAGTTGAGGCAGTGCATTCTGTCAGATAAAACTCTTGCCTGCAAAGCGGACCAGGTAAGAAAGCGGGGACCACGCAGAAGCCAACCGTTTTTTCTCATTTGCTTTGTTAGCTTCGCGGTACACGATCTGCCCTCTGGTTTCAGGACCGTCGAACCGCGCTGCACTGGGCTTGTTCTGCCGGACACACCAATATTGTAGAGTTCCTCCTGGACCTGGGAGTCGAAGTGAATCTGCAAGATGACGTGAGTCTGCTGTCTGTCAGAATATGTAATGTCATATTTGTAATGCTTGTTCGCTTTATCATCGACGTAAATTCTCCCTGCCCTCCAGAGATGCCATGTTACATCTACATTTAAGTATGATAAGTCATTTCTGTATGCCACTGACATAAGATGTGCTTTTCTCCCTTCTCCCCAGGCCTCCTGGACTCCTCTGCACATTGCAGCATCTGCAGGTAGAGAAGACATAGTGAGATCTCTGATATCCAAAGGAGCTCAGTTGAATTCAGTTAATCAAAACGGATGCACGCCCCTGCATTATGCCGCCTCTAAAGACAGATATGAGGTAACGCTTTCCCGTCAGCGGTGACGGCGGCTGAAGCCACATGATCCGTGACCACACTTACACTTGTTCCCATCAGGTCTAAAGGGCCCGGCCCTGGTTCAGTTGATTCAACAAAAAGCTTAGTTCTGGTTTCTGGTCTGAAGCTTCCGCGTGACTCACGTGGTAATAGATTTTGTGAACATTTGGCATCCCTATTATGAGGCCAGACTCATTTTCTCATAATCCCAACTTCATTAATCTTCATTATTCAGTTGCCCTTTTATTGGTAAGGATAGCCTCTGCCGTTGGGATTTAACTTGACATTTAGGCCAGATAATGTCGGAATAGAATATTAACACGGGCCTTTACTTTCTTCTATTATGTCTCACAAATACTCAAAGATACTTCTTTTTTTTTTTTTTTGCATATGTCGCATTGATTTATCATTGTGCGACTCCTCTGGGTGAGTAAGGGGGTCCCCGGGGGGTGTCCCCTATCCCCAGAGTTTCGGGAAGTGTGGAAACTTTGCATAAGTCAAAATGACGATTCGGTCTGGCGTTTTGGGTGATTTAAAAAAAGAAAAAAAAACAAATCTTTTTTTAACCCTATGATGGCTGAACTGAGGAAAAAAAAGCTGAAAAACAACTTAATCTGTCTTTGTTTATTTCTTTAACAAAATGGAAAAATATCAAAGCATTTTTTAAGAAAATCAAATTTAATCTCTGTGCATTTGTAAAATAATCTAAAATACACCCCAAAAAAGGAAAAAAAAAAATATTTTTAAACAAAGTTTTGACTATGAAGTTGCAATAGGTCTGAGAAATCTGCACCAAATATGCTGTTTAGGCTTAAAGGGTTAAACACTATATGGAAGACCCGGTGGTGTGTTTAGTGTAGTCTGGATATGTCAGATGGCAATATGTGAGGTGTGGGGCTTAAACAGCATAATCATTCAAGGCCTGACTTTATCATAAGGGAATCCTATAGTTTCAGACTTAGAAAGAACCCATTTTAAATTATTTGTGATGGATTATCTTCATGTCTTTGACCTCTTTTTTTTTTTTTTTTTTAAACCCGCCAACTATTATATTGTACAGTTAGAAATTTTAAAATGTAGAATCATTTTTTGGTATCTGACACATGACATGGAAACAAGGATTACAAGTTTTTCATTCCTCTTGCCTTTATCAGTGTATAGGAGATGAGCAAGAGCTCTCAAAGTCACATTGAATATTAAACGGATGTGCGGGGGGGGGGAAGTTTCAGTTGTTCAGAGTTATTTCCATTAGTATCAGGAACTCTCATACCAATTCCTGGTCTCACTTCATGTGTGGCGAGGAATTTTTTCAAGAAAGCAAGAAGTGTGGCATACCTCTCCGAAACCGAAAGGCCGACGTTGGCATGTCTGCTTCATTGAAACGGGTGAATCGTCACATTGTGTGTGAACCTGTTCCTCTCTTTGTAGATCGCCTTGCTGCTGCTAGAAAATGGAGCGGACCCCAATGCCACCGACAAGTTGGAGTCCACCCCTCTCCACAGAGCCTCGGCTAAGGGCAACTATCGCCTCATCCAGCTGCTTCTCAAGCAAAGCGCCTCCACAAACATCCAAGACTCGCAGGGCAACACGCCTCTGTACGTGCGACACAAACAGATGTTCAAACAGCCTCACTTTCCCTAAGCACTACCCGTCAGAGAGGATGGTTGGTCGTCCGTACGTCTAAACCTGCACAAATCTAAAATGTCTTTTTTTTTTTTTTCTTCTCATCCAGACATCTCGCATGCGACGAAGAACGTGTGGAGGCAGCCAAGTTGCTGGTGGAACACGGGGCCAGCATTTACATCGAGAACAAGGAAGAAAAGACCCCCCTCCAGTTAGCCAAGGGGGGTCTGGGAAACTTACTCCGTCGGATCGTGGAGGGATGATGCTATGACTAACTTGCTGGTCAGGTTGTGGCTCAGATCCCCACCATCGCCAAGTTACATTGTGAGAATTGACATTCCACTCAGTCTTCTTTGAGTGGTCTGTTATGATACAATGAGATAGGCTACAAGTGGAAGATGGGGCAGTGTACGGGACAAAAAAAACTGAACTGTGCTACATCCTCGTAATCTTCGAAAAGGTGGATTTTGAAAGTACAGATGGTTCTGACTAAAAACGGGAAAGCTTATTTTCTATGAAGTTCGAAGCATGGAAAGTACCCAAATGCAAATGGGTGTTGTTGAAGTAGGCTTGAAATAAAACCCTTGTTTGCAAATGTTCATGAATAATTTGGATGGAATTAAAAAAAAGTAATAGTTGCATTAAGTAACAAGTTGTTTTAATTTTTTTATTTTATGATGTATTCTTAGTATAACACGTAACTGGCATCCACGTTCTCTATATCCCATTTATTTACCAAATGCTTTTACCCGAGTAGCCCACAAATGAAGGAAACCAGGCACCTGCTTAGGGTTCAACATGTCAAAGGACACTTCATTGAGCACCAAACCTGCAGCCCTCTGATTAGAAACATGGTGACTTTATCTTATAGCTTACAGCAATTCCAAGTTTAGACTGTATAAAGTTGTGGGAGATGAATAAAGCATATTTCCACAAGGTTTTAGAATTGCACCCACAGTGTAAGCTTTATGTGGCTCTCTGGTTATTTTTGGGAAGACATTTTTCTTAAGATTTTTCATATTTTCTTCTTTTAAAGCGGTCTCTGAGTCTGATCACCTTGAAGACATACTGCTGAACTACTTGAGAGGGAGCATTTTTATATGTATTTTTTGCTCTGTTGCTTATTGATCCGACAGCTGAATTTGCTCCATCTCAGGCAGAATATCTCAATTTATCTGACAAATAGTGACCACTTAGCTTTTACCCCCCCCCCCCCCCCCCCCCCCCCCCC
>CAJRST010036666.1:15178517-15205436 GCA_907169785.1 Menidia menidia
CCCCCCCCAATCCTCTTCAGTAAGTCGCTTGTGATTGCTCTTTTCCCCTTCGGATTCGTTTTTAGAGAGCGGATACTTTATTTGGTCACTGCAGGACCCCTGTTCCGTTTGTGTTACAGTAAACCTACCAAAATTGTTGGATGAAACCTAATTCCGACGTCATGACGTCATCTCCCAACGCCGTCAACCCAAGTGCGTTCCCCTTTGCTTTCATTTCCTCAAAGCGGGGGAGGTCACGTAATGTAAATTCTTCCCCTTTGAAGGAAATCATTGTGTTCTCCTCTGCGTGGTAGTCAGGCTGAGGACAGTCTGACACATCGAAGCGAGGGGTTACCGACAAGGCGTTAAAAGGTAATTATTGAAGAATGTTTTAGAGAAACAAACCTGTAGCATATAGCAAACATGCTAGCGTAGTTAGCAAACGGTCGAAGCTAAGGCTTTTAAGTGCAGTTTATGAGCATAGTTTTACACACGAAGACCAACGGTCAAAGTCCACTACTGACCAGTTGTTGACGCACACAATAGATGTGCATTGTTTTATACTGTGATGCTGCTATGTTTCAGCTATGCAATAGCTTTAAAATACACTGTCAGCAGCGAGTCTGTAGTCAGTTTGCGTCGGTAATTTTATTATGACGCTGTACTTAAACAAGTTTCTGGAGTTAGAAAAAAAATGTAAGTCGTTGGAATCCTTTTGGGGTTGTTTGTTTGTACTCAGTATTGGTTGACTTATACTGCATTGTAAAAAAAAAAAACCCCAACAGGGATTCAGTTTTTTTCCACTTTTGAGGGAGGCTGCTGGTTAGGAAGTCAGATAAGCGTCAAGTGAACCGGAGGCAGATTCCGCCCTCTTCATGTACACGGCAAAGCATTCCTGGGAGGGCTGGCTGATTACATTAAAACAAAAAGGAGAGAAACTTGTTGCGTAAGGTAGTTTCAAGCCAATCCCGTCATTAAAGGCAGCGCAACGCCCCGTAGATAACCTTACGTCCACATGGGAGAACAGTGCGTGATCAGGACTGATGTGTTGCGATTACTGAATGAGTAATCATGCTATGTGATTCAAACTATTCATGAGGGCAAATCACGAGAAAAACTATATATATATGTGACAGTAAAATTGTGACCCAAGTCATTCCTGCATGATGTGCTGGAGCAGAACTTTACATTTCCTGAAGCACATGGGTTTCATTTAATGACATCTGCAAAGTCTTTTGTCTGTGATAATATATCTTAGGTCTGGTATAATATAAATTATATGTTTAACCTTTGCCTGCCTGTAAATCTTCCATGTGGGCAAGTTGATATCTGCTTTGGAAAACGGTGTTAGGTGTCACCCTTTGCTTTAGTGCCCATTGAAATGCTCTGTGTGCTACGCCCATCCCTTTCATGGATTGTTGGCAGGCTGGCTCTCTTAAAGCTATTGCAGTGGATTAGCTCTCTGGTGCAAATAGTCCAACAAAAAACAAAAGCGGTTAATCACGTGTCTGTTTTTTTTCTTCCTTAAAAGCTAATACCTTTTTCTCTTTCTATATCTTCCATCTGCAGAACGTTTTTGTTTATCAAATAAATCCACCAGCAGTTTCCCAGGTCAAAAGATGGGTGATCACATACTAGACGATAATCTGGAAAGTGACAACCTTGCAGACTTTACGCGGATGAACAGTCGCCTGGACTCATTCCGGGGTTCCATCCTGGCTCAGCAGGTGTCAGCAGAACGACTGGCCCGGGCCGGCTTTTATTTCACCGGCCAAGCGGACCGTGTGCGCTGTTTCAGCTGCCAGAAAACGGTGGAAAACTGGTGCAGGGAGGACACACCTGTAGAACGACACATGGAGGTATTTATGTGAGAGTAATTTGTTGTTAAAAGTCTTCAGTGTGTCGGTTCTGCTTATTTTCTAAAGGACTAACTTGCATGTTTCACTTTGGTTCAGGTTTCCCCTAATTGCAAGTTTCTCAGCTGCACCCACCACAGCGGTTATAACCCAAGTCCTCTAACTAATGGCGCCATCTACAACGAAGAAGCAGAAGACATGGAATATCGTTTGAGAACAGGGTCAATTGTCGATGAGACCCCTTATCCTCGGTTTCCTCACATGAGAAGTGAGGAGGCCCGCCTTCAGACCTTCTCCTCGTGGCCTCCGACGGCCCCCGTGAGACCGCAGGACCTGGTCCAAGCGGGTCTCTTCTACATGGGAGAGGGCGACCAGGTCCAGTGTTTCTGCTGTGGCGGCATGCTGAACAACTGGGAGCCGGGGGACGATGCTTGGGGAGAGCACGCCAAGTACTGCGTAACGTGCTTCTTCATCTTGGGACACGACGTGGGCAACGTGCCGCTTCCAGGAGGAGCTGACGAGGAGCTGAACCGCAGCGGGGAGCACTCAAGTGCTCATGTTCACATGGGGAGTTTTGAGGAGAGGCTAGCTAGCTTTGCATGTGGTCAGCACCCCATTGACCATGAGAGCCTTGCCAGAGCTGGCTTCTACAGCATAGGTAAAGCACAGGTGTTTGACTAGGAGGCATTCTGTCCAACATCTCAGCCATGTTTCGTTGTCCTGGTCTTCATGATGCTTTATCTGCAGGTTCCGGGGACAAGGTGTCCTGTTTCTCCTGTGGTGGAGGGTTGAAAGGCTGGCAGCCTGAGGAGGACCCTTGGGAAGAACATGCAAAACACTATCCGGGGTGAGAACAGCCATCCATCTTTTTCTGTACACGCATGCGTCACAGCCACACGTGTTCTCGTCGCTGTGGCATTTTGATTTGACACATTGTGTTTTTTTTTATCCAGATGCCGCTTCCTGCTGGCAGAAAAGGGGCCAGCATTTGTCAACAGCATCCAGTTGCAGGGACGGCCCCAAAACGCTGCTGTGAGCATCTTTCTGTGTTTTACTTCTGATTGTTTGACAAGGCGTGATCAACGCCAGAGTGAAAGTAGTCTCAACTTTAACAGGAAAACGTTTAATTACTTTCCTGAGGCACTGGATACATTATTAAGAGAAGCTTGTTCTGTACCATTTTAAAATTCTATCGGGCTCGTTTTTCAGCTGCACAAAATAAGTCTAAAACCATCTTCACTTCCAGGCTCCCAGTCATCAGAATGGATTTTCAAGCCATGAGAATGGTGAATATTTACTTATTGCTCTATATTAGACAGTGTGAATCATTAAAAAACTCCCCCTTCCCTAAAGATGAGATTAAGTATAGACTGTTCAGAAATAACATGTATCCTCTCCATTTTTCAGAGGTGCTGCGGTTAGATGTGGCTCAGAAAGCTTTAGAGATGGGTATTGAGTCCAGCGTGGTGGAGAAGACCATCTTGAAGAAAATAAGCAGCACAGGCTCTGGATACTCCACAGTGGAGGCGCTGGTCGAGGATTGCCTTAACGGAACAGCCGAGGACAATTCTGAGCAGACACAGGAGCAAGGTACAGCTGGTTACTTCATTTTTTTTCCTTTAGAAATGATTGTTTCATTATTCAAATGATCAATTAGATTTAATGGGATGTTTTTTATTAGAAATCTTCACGTGATTAAAGGATTTTGAAAAAATTCATCATAACTTACAACAGTGCAACAAAAATCTAAGACATGACATTTTACTTATTTTTCTTTCTTCAATCACGTATTTCAGACGAGGACCCACTCGAGAAACTACGGAAGCTGCAGAGGGAAAAGCAGTGCAAAATATGTATGGACAGAGATATTTGTATTGTGTTCATCCCGTGTGGTCACCTGGTCAGCTGCAAGCAGTGCTCCGAGGCACTCCTCAAGTGTCCCATCTGCTGTGGAGCTATAACACAGAAGATCAAGACCTATATCGCTTAAGGGAACCGCAGACTCTCCCCCCTGATAATGCTACTTTCTTTGTTGTAATTTAACATTACGTGTAATTTAGATGCCCTGTTATATATTACCAGACTGTGGTGTATATATTCATAGTAGAGTAAAATATTTGTTGAAATAAGCTTGATTTTACATTGAATGCGTTATTGAAAATCTGTCAATTATGACTTTGATTTTAGTGGATTTGTCGTACCTAATGATTTTCCAGCTCTGTCTTGCTAACTGACACTTGTAAATAAATTTTAAAGACAACTACTATTATGCAAAACACTTCTGTTTTTTGTTTTTTTTGCCAGCAGTGCCTTTTAAAGTTTTATGTACCCCAGCAACACCTACCTTTGATCGACAGGAGGGTTTCATGAATGAGTACTGGTTTTTATTTTATTTTTTTAATTTAATCCATAAACACTTTTATTTTAAATTCTATCAACTCCAATGTGAGGTGTCACATAATGTTACTATTTTCCCCTTCAATATTTTGTGTGATTAAAATCAATAAATCTTTAGAAATGACTTGGAACTGTGTTTCTTTGATTACTATTACGATTTTGAAATAAAACGCTTATCAGTTTAGCTTATTTTGGATGGTTTGGGTGTCCTTCTAAAAGATGATGAAATGTGTAATGAAATCCAGGTCTGCGATGTGTCTGGATTTAGATAATTCCACTTTAACTGGTTCATGAAAAGCAGCATCTGGGTAAATGATTTTACTGTACAAAGAATGCAAGGTGTACTACCTAAAACAATTATCACTTCCCAAACTACAATCTAAGGCTTCTTTTTTTTTCTGGTCAGCAAAACTTTTCAATTTAGCAAATCACCTCAAACGGGTTTCTTCGCCAGTTTGATAAATAAATAAAAAACAGAATTAACAGTGTCAAGATGCAGTACCGGTCTGCTACCACTAGATGTCAGGTGATCGGCATAAAGTGGCCGCTAGGTGGTAGCTCTGCACCAGGATTTCCTCCTCCCAGGTCGTCGAAACAACAAACCGAACTACGGAGCAAGCGGGGTGAGAGAACGTCCGAAACCGCCTCTGACCGCGACTTTTAAACTAATTTTTCTATTTTTTTAGCGGGATTAAGACAGTGGCCGTATAAGAATAGTAAAAGTTACAATCATATCGGGACTACAATTCACAACAAGGTAAGTTAGCCGTAAAATGGCGGAGAGCTATCTGGAACTTAGTTGATTTGTATTTTGCTAGCCGTCTCGCTAGCATGGCTAGCATTACAAGAGCCCTGAGCGCGGATGTCTGCCTGGAAAGAGTCGCTTCGCTAGCTCGCGGTACATAGCTACTTTGGTCGTTAGCAAGCTAGCGAACTAGAAATTTGGCACAGCTGCATAAAATATGCAGCTCACAACGTAAAGAAATATTTTATTATTCCAAATGATCAGCTTGCACTTTATATATTTGTAAACAAAGTGTTTGTTGCTTATGCAATACGGCACAGAAACTCCCGAGGCAAGATGGAGGACGCAAGGACGTGATGTTTTTTTAGGTAATGTTAGCAGTAGCTGTTAGCATTGTGAACTAGTGGGAGTTATTCTAAACTCGGAAAATAACATAACACCTATTGTTAATCGCTTTATAGTCGGCAAGTCTCTGCATGAGACTGGTATGCAGACAAAAGCTAGTTAATACAACTGGCTCCTTGTTGATTAGCGTCATTGTGTATTAGCTCATTTTAGCTCGTGCTAGTACAGTAGAGCTTGCGATGTTTTGTTGTCATGCTCTGAATACTGTAGAATGGGCAAACGATGTTGTGTGATCGAAATAAACTTCCAGTCGGTTGTAAGGGGTTTCCGCCTTGCTCTTCTAGCTATCCGTTATTTATTTCTTCCGTGTCGTGCATGCCTACTTCGTTAGAATTCAACTAGCTGACGTCGAGGAAAAGACGCCGAGATTCTCGGTTCCTTAGCTGGTGGCGCTAGCAGCAGCAAGGCACCGGTGTCAATTTTGACAGGAGCCGACGAAGAGCGTTGCCGTGTCGGCGTTGTTGGAGGGAAATGAGTCGATGGTCCGTGGGATAGTTGTTATCTGCAATTCACTCAGCTCGGCTTTGGCTTTTAATTTAATCTCAAACTGCGTCGTATCGCTTCGCTATTGCAACTTTATAAGATACACCGTCCGATTTGGCGCCACTTTTCAGTCTACACCCATAGATTCCTGTCGACTTGTCATCAGGGAAAGAGGCACGTAATTGCACAACCAACGAAATAATTTTGTAGAGATAAACATTTTGATAAACAGTGGACATTCCCCACGTTGTTGTTTTTTTTCAATTATCTGGCGTACACGTACTGCTCTCTGGAGATTGTGACAAAGATTGTCCTTTATTCGTAAAAACGTGGTATACCTGGGCCATCATTTACAGGATTTTATGTATTGTAGTTTATAGTTAGCCTAACATTCTGTTTGTATTTAGAAAAAGGTTGACTTGTTCACTTTTGCTAATTGCTCTTAGTATTGCGGACTGATTCGGTTGTATGTCAATGCTACGTTGAACAGGACTGAAGAGGACACACCGAGTGGTACGCGGTGCGTGGGGTTTATTTCCCATCTCAACATTGAACAGTTATCTGTGATTGCTTTGGTGGGCTTCCCGTGCTTTTGGAAATTAATTTGCATTCCTTTGAGTATCCAGCAGATTGAAATAAGTTGCATCTGCTCTCCACTTTGATGTATATATTAATTTACACATCAGAGCCACGCAGTGCTTTCCCTGTGGCCTGTATTATCTTGTTGATGTTGATACTAACTGGTGATTGGTTTATACGCGTACGGGGCGGATAGGGCACTACCATATTTGGACATTGAGGATGATACTCCGGTCTTGCTTGCATGACGATTCCTGAAAACCAAGGGAAGCCAAGAGAAAGGAGCCAATAGGAAAACAGCACGGGTGACAGTAGGGTTTGTGTTCACCCACTGTTACCATGTGAAACTTTTTTTCCCCTGTGCACAAACATCAAAGAAATATTGCTGATACCCACTGTGTTTACACTAATATACATCCATCAGGTTGTTTTCATAGGCTTTCATATGTATTTGGTCTTCTGAAATGTATTTGCATGAATAACTAAAATATTATGTTGCATTTCTAGGTCACATGCAACCTCCCCTGCCTTATATTTACTGAGAATCTCAAGTCAGTTGAAGTTATCCAGAAGATGTTACAGAAATGATAGCAGCACCAGAAATACCTTCAGAGTTCACCTACACTCAGTAAGTAAAGGCGTTCACGCTCTGTTTGCTTTTACTGTTGAGGTTAATATAAATGCCTAAAGGGTTATCCTTTTTTCCTTTTATCTACCAGCGACACAGATACCAGATTCTCCTCAGATACAGACTTCTCTGAGGATCCTGATGGAAGGGGTGCAAATACAGCGAAAGGAAAGGTAAAGAAAGTGCTGCTGGCTTTTGAAATTGGAAGAAATGATTATTGAAAAAAAACTACTTGTGACACGTGTTAACGTTATTTCTGTGCTCATGTTGCACAAGTTCTATTCAGTCATTTAAAAAAAAACAACAACGTTTTTTGCTTCTTTTTTTTTCAGGGGGGGAAGAAGGGGAAGAAAGCAGCAGGGGAGAAAGGCAAAGGAGGGAAGGGTGCTGGGCGACTAAATGGCCACCACCAAGAGAATGGCATGGAGAACATGATGCTGTTCGAGGTTGTGAAACTGGGAAGGAGTGCAATGCAGGTATGAGTTATAAATGGAAAGCTTTCAGATTAATACACCTTTTAAGACAAAATTATTCTTATGATGTTATTGTTTTTGTTTTTTTGCAGTCTGTTGTTGATGACTGGATCGAGTCTTACAAACACGACAGAGATGCCGCACTGCTAGATCTCATCAACTTTTTTATTCAGTGCTCAGGATGTAAAGGTACACTTGTGTCCTCGTTGGACATTTCAGTGTCTCATCTAAGTTTCTTTCTAAATTGCAACTCAAGTTTTCTTGGTCTCTTGATTTTTCTCTCTGTTGTGTTTATCAGGTGTGGTCAGTGGAGAAATGTTTCAAAACATGCAGAACTCTGAGATCATTAGACGAATGACAGAGGAATTCGATGAGGTAACATATTTCATTGGAGTGCTCCTCTCTGTGTTCACCATAAATCTCTTAGGGGCCATTTTAAATCCAATTTCTATGTCTGTTTAAAGTTTTTATTTTAGTTTTTTTTTCTTTTCTGCTGTTTAACAAAGTTCCCTCCTCTGTTTCGTCTGCAGGACAGCGGTGATTACCCTCTAACCATCGCTGGGCCCCAGTGGAAGAAGTTTAAATCCAGCTTTTGTGAATTCATTTCAGTGCTAGTGCGCCAGTGTCAATACAGTATCATCTATGATGATTACATGATGGACACAGTCATCTCCCTCCTGACTGGACTATCAGATTCCCAAGTCCGAGCCTTTAGACACACCTCCACACTGGCGGGTATGATAGCTTTCCTTCCAGCTGCGTGCGTTTTGATGTCAGTCTGAGTGAGCACAGTCTGAGGCACAAAAGAGGAATTTGATGATCTTTAAGGGAAAATGTTTGTTTCACAAATGGCTGTAATTGCCACTTGCAGGTGTTTTTTGTTGTCTTTTAACATATCGAGCCAAATTAAAATGTTTAATTTCGATGAAACTGTAAAATCAGGAAGCCTTTAAGCTGCAAATTATAATTTCCTGGCTAAAAGTGTGAGAGACACCTGGTGGGGGCAAGTAGTGAGGTCTACAGTAACCTGATGTCTACGGCAAACCCTCTGTTCCATTAAGTGCGCTTTAGGTTTTATGAAAGCACCGCTCACTCCAACAGGTGGGCGGTGTGAGCTGAAAACATGTGACCACATTTCTTTCTGCAGAAGGGTTTCCTTTTATTTATGTTTTGTTTTATGTGCAGGTTTTGGATGGCATGTTGGAGCTGGTTCATTATTTTAGATATTACTCACAACTTTCTGTATCTAATCCTAAATCCAAAAAGTGAATCGCAGCATACTTTAGTTTTCCATAATTGATTCTATATACGTATATCTAGAATAAAATGCCAACTAAATTTTGAGTGCAGTAATTCTGTAAACTTGTTAGAATTACGGGCTTCTGTTTTATGGTCCTGCATTTCCGCTCTCAATTTTCCGTTTTTGTTTGCTAAACAGCCATGAAGCTCATGACGGCCCTGGTGAATGTAGCTCTAAACCTGAGCATCAACATGGATAACACACAGCGGCAGTACGAGGCAGAGAGGAATAAGATAGTTGCTAAAAGGGCAAACGACAGGCTAGAGCTACTCCTGCAGAAACGCAAAGAGGTAAGTGGCCGCAGTTTTTTGCTTTTGCAAGTAATGCAGCAAGGCTTTGCATTTGAACCAGGCATGTTTACATGTTTGGGTTCTATCATTTTTAGAGAATTTTAAAGCTTTATTGAGCATTGGTTTAATTTTTTGTCTTAATGCAGATTTTCATTTACATATGGGATTAACTTTTTGGGGTAAACTCTTAATGCGGTGTTTTGTGTAAATTATACTGTATTATGCACTTTTTTCGTAGTTCTTAAAAGTCCATTGCTCTGTGTGTTCAGTAATAACATAATTTTATTTTAAAATAATAATTATATGATTTTGTATTTGATTTTTTTCCTTATATAATTATATAATAATTATTTCTTGATTTATGTTTTTTTTTTTCCCCCTTTTAAAAAGGTTTGTGTGCTGTCAGTGACAAAAGCCTGCAGGCTGTTATATTTTATTAACCTTTACTAGCTTACTGTAAGGACACTGTGGGACTCTGGTCCTAAATACTAAACACTGAGGTTAGATCATTAAGAATGGGAAGAATTTGGATATGTAGGGTTGATAATGTCAAACAGTCTCACCTACTAACAGTCGCTGAGCCATTTAATCATCAAACTGCTCTTTCCGTTTGGAAAAAATGTACTTTACTGAGTTCATATCCTTTGGAAGGTTTTGTGGCTGTGCGCAGCTGTGGGAAGTTGTGATTTCTCTTGGTCATGTTTCAGTTAAGAGGTTTGGTGGGCAACTAGGGACTGTCCCCCATCTTGGAGGTCTGGTGTGATTGTTAGCCTCATAAATTCATCTGTGGAGATGTGAGCACTGAGCCCCACAAATGACCCCACCTGCTACTCTGGCATTTTGTAGGAAGGTGCCTTTTGTGGTCAGCAAGGCAAGAAAAACCTTTAAAAGATGCAGTCCCTATATTTCTCAATGATAACTAACACAATGGGCATATCTTTACTTTCTTATTTGTCTTGAATTTTAAGAACATCTTTGGTTTTTCTCAAAGCTCATCTTACTTTATGGTAACATCAGGTCCGTCTGTCAGTTAAAGAGCTTCAACTAAGATAATACCCAGACACTTTGATACATACTGTCTGGAGCACATTCAGATATGTGGAACATTTATTTTGGATCTCACAAGTTAAAATCACAGGAATGCGGCAGACAGTTTCTAAACTTCTCTGTCATTGCTTACTTGTAAATGGCCCATTGTGTACTGTTGAGTTCGTCCCCTCTGCAGATGCATGGCAGCACAAAAAGCATCCTCATCTGTTCTGCATTTTGGAGAGAAACACCCATTTCCACTGCATACTTTCTCCATCCAGTGCTGCCTGCACACTCTAAGAGTCGAGGGCAACCATTCACCACAAATGTCTTTACAACAAAGCTTATGCCGTGATTGGATTTACAAAGCAAAAATGTTTATTTGAAAGCATTTGAGGCTGGAATCTTGGAATTTGTTAGAGATCTGAAATTCAACCTTGTTTGCTCAACCGGGACTAATATTTGTGCCAGAACATAACAGCTCTAAGATTTTCCAAATTGATCCTGCTGTTGGATAATTACCTTTTGCATGTCACTTTTTAAAATTGATTATAGATTTACCCCTGGCTCTGCCTTTTTAAACATTTTTTCCATTTATTTATTTTATTTACTCTGTTCAAGCACTATGCATTTATGAGTTTCTTTTTTAGGAGTAACAACTGCAGCACCTCTGTAGGTGGTGCACCTGCACTGCTGAGTGTTATTCAGCTAGCATCATCTTTTGGTTATGTAACAGCAGGTACAGCCAAGTGTCCATCTGTCAGGGCAGCGTGCTGCCACACCTCAGCTTGGCGGAGTAGTAGGCTGTCACACGTTTTGTTAACGGAACCTTCTTCTCACATCTTACTGCCAGCTAGGCTGTGAACACTTTGATCAATTAGCTGCACTCATCCTCTCTATCCTGTGCCTTTTCTTTTTCCAGCTCCAAGAAAATCAGGATGAGATTGAAAACATGATGAATGCAATTTTCAAAGGAGTTTTTGTTCACCGATATCGGTAAGATCCACATTACGACGAATTTAAAAAGACAAATTTGTTCCTTCTCGTATTTTGCTAAACACGCAATGACACTGTCTCGACAGTGATTCGATAGCAGAAATCAGGGCAATTTGTATAGAGGAGATTGGAGTGTGGATGAAACTCTACAGCGATGCCTTCCTCAACGACAGCTATCTGAAGTACGTGGGGTGGACCATGCACGATAAGGTATGGCATTAGAACATTTCTTTCTGTTTTGTGTAGTGCCTTTAAAAACTCTTTGTTCAATCTTGGTCTGACATATCGCTCACTTCCTGTTGTTGCAGTTATAGCTTCAGTCTCCATCAGTCCTGTAATTGCTCAATTCCCCATTGAACTGTGCCAAGAGCCCGTCTGATCGAATGTTTAATCAGACCTAATAAGCGGGTTTGCTGGGCTAATAACGGTGCAGTCAGTGACTCGGTTGTAAACACTGAATTCATCACTCACAGCGTCTGCAATATCCGAATTGATTAACATGTTTACAAGGAAAGCGTAGATTGAAAACAGGCAATACTGGATGTTAGAGTTGTGTTTTAAGGGTAATTTGTACTTTACCGACTCAAGCTAAACAATTTCTACATGAAACAGATTGTGAGAGTTTTTGTTCAAACTATTCCCGAAAGCTCAAATTGATTTAAAAACCTGTCCATCTGCCAATTGTCTTGGTAACCATTGTGTCTTTGTAATGTGATTCCAGCAAGGCGAGGTACGTCTGAAGTGTCTGACAGCTCTCCAGGGCCTGTACTACAACAGAGAGCTCAATGCAAGACTGGAGCTCTTCACTAGTCGCTTTAAGGTCAGCCCCACCTGCTGGACAGCAGAAAAACAGCATCTCCACATTTTCATTTCCATTGTGATGCTTCTAATGAACAAAGAATGAGAGAATTCCATTTGTTATTGACCAAATGACTCTTCTCCTCTTCTCAGGACCGAATTGTGTCCATGACTCTTGACAAAGAGTATGATGTGGCAGTACAAGCTATTAAACTGCTCACCTTAGTCCTGAAGTAAGTGTCTGTTTCTGGTTGCACATGATCAGTTTTTTTGCATGTTGTCATTACAACCATGGCTTTTTTTTTATGAAGAGTTTCTCCTAATGAAATGGCACATCTTTGCTAAATCTTTGTTTGTCTCTGTAGTAGTACAGATGAAGTCTTGACCCCAGAGGACTGTGAAAGTGTCTATCACCTGGTCTACTCGGCACACAGGCCTGTTGCAATAGCGGCCGGAGAATTTCTATACAAAAAGTATGTTGCAATTTATTTATTTTTTTATTCTTATTTTGTCCAGGTCATTAAAGGTGTAACAGTTTAAGTTGAAGAATTTTGATTCTGTTTTCTGCTTAATTGAGAAGTTTGCTGTTAGTCAAACAGTGCATCTTTCCAGCACAGTGCTGTGCAGTAGGATGTTTGCACACATTTAACTATAAATATTCTCAAAGACTGTTCAGCCAACGGGAACCAGAGGAGGAAGGTGCCCCCAAAAGGAGAGGCAGACAAAGCCCCAACGCCAACCTCATTAAGACCACTGTCTTTTTCTTCCTTGAGAGTGAGGTACTGTCATTCTCACGTCTCCTCAGCATGCCTCTCTTCAGCCATTCTACTCCATGTAAGTCGATCGTCTGAATTTAATTTGTCTGAACGCCTCTCTTTTAGCTCCACGAGCATGCAGCCTATCTCGTGGACTCCCTCTGGGAATGTGGTGCAGAGCTACTGAAAGACTGGGAGTGTATGATCAGCCTACTGCTAGATGACCCCTTACCAGGAGAAGAAGGTAAGGCACCACCTTTCCCCAAATTCTAGTAGAGCTCTCCTCTGATTTGGCTGTTCAGTGTACTGGGTGTAAGAGCAGGGAGGATCCTTCCTCAAGCTTCTCTGGTAATTTGACTCCCCATGGCTTTTACTTTGTATTGATTTGTTCTAATTCCTCAAAAACTATTAAGCTGGATTGAATGCAATTCACGTGTTGTTGTTTTTTGTGTGTGTTTCACTTTATTTATGTTTTTGTCTTTGTTTGTTTTTTTTTAGCTCTAACCGACAGACAAGAGACAGCTTTGATTGAAATCATGCTGTGCACTGTGCGCCAGGCAGCTGAATGCCACCCACCTGTGGGAAGAGGAACAGGCAAGAGGGTAAGAGAGCCCAACACATATCGACTAGCGAATTAAATTCGGTTAGAGGGTAAATCCATTTGTTCCCTCTCCAACTGCCTGAGATTGCTGTGTTGCTTTGGGTGAACTTGGGTCAGTTCAAACAGAATCTGTTTGGCACGCTGCTTTTCAGAAAATGTGTCTTTACACGACTGTTTAAGCCATCTGAAAGGCTAGTATATTATTTGGTTCTTTGGCCGTTGAACAAGATGTTCTTTTAAAGTAGTCTCAAATGTCTACCGCATGTCTATTTGTTAGATTTAAATCAAATAAAGTGGTATTACAGTAAACCCTTTCAGATGTGTAGAATAAAAAAATAATGTTGTGAATACATACTAATTGTGTGGACAATCATATTTTCTGCATCACACAATCAGGTAATGACGGCTAAGGAGAAGAAAACTCAGCTGGATGACAGAACCAGAATGACTGAGCTGTTTGCGGTGGCTTTGCCCCCTCTACTGGCCAAGGTGAGTTTCAGCCTCCCCACATTTTGGCCTAACGGTGTTTCCCAGATTTGTACCTCCATGGAAAAACACGTTTGACGTTTGTTCCACAGTACGCCATTGACGCAGAAAAGGTGACAAACTTGTTACAGCTGCCGCAGTTCTTTGACTTGGAGATTTATACCACGGGACGTCTGGAGAAGGTAAGACTGCTGGCGGAAGTCAAATAAAGCAGAACTGAATCCGCTCACTAACGATCATCGACCTTAATGGTTTGCGGGGAGTTGACACAAATGACGAGGATCTGTGTATCTCTCCCCTCCAGCATCTCGAAGCCCTGCTGCGTCAGATCAAAGAAATAGTGGAGAAGCACACAGACACTGAAGTCTTGGAGTCCTGCTCTAAAACGTACCATGCCCTCTGCAATGAGGAGTTCACGATCTTTAACAGGGTCGACATAGCCCGCTCTCAGCTCCTGGATGAGCTTGTGGACAAATTCACCAGTCTACTGGAGGACTTTCTACAAGAGGTAAGAAGTCGCCCCATTCATAGTTTTACCGTATGAGTTGTCTGCTTTTAAAGATTTCTGAAGTGGCGCCCCATATCTTCCCAGAAAGTCTAATTAGGTCCTTATGAAAAGAGCAATGACGGTTTCTTTTCAGGGGGAAGACGCAGACGAAGATGATGCCTATCAGGTTTTGTCGACTCTGAAGAGGATCACCGCATTTCACAAGTATGAGCTCATGTGTCTTTTAGGAGGCACCTATCGTATCATAAAGCCCCCCCCCCCCCTTGAGTCCTGTTATTCCTTAAATTTGCCATTCACTTTAACAATCCTGTCGCAGTGCGCACGACCTCTCGGGGTGGGACCTCTTCACCAGCAACTTCAAGCTGCTCAACACGGGCATTGAGAACGGAGACATGCCCGAGCAGGTACGTAGACATACACATATTTATTTTCTCCAACAGCCTGTGAATGCAGCACATTTGAACCCCCCGCTTCTGTCCACATCTTCTGAGCAGATAGTCATCCATTCGCTGCAGTGTACCCACTACGTGATCCTGTGGCAGCTGGCCAAGTTATCTGAGGGCAGCTCCAGAAAGGTGAGGCCTGTTGTGAACCGAAACAACAAGTGCTGTTAACAAAGCGTATTTTTCTTTCTTTAAAAAAGAACATATGGTTAAAACATTTTTATTTGCCACCAGGACGATATGGTGACCCTGAGGAAGCAGATGAGGGCGTTCTGCATGATGTGCCAGCGCTACCTCACCAACGTCAACACCGGCGTCAAAGAACAGGTGACACGAACAGGAAAACAAGAATCTGTACATTGCACGAGTAGTAAATGCAGCGTCACTGCTAAGATGAAGAAGTATACAGAGTGTAAAGTGAGGAACATTATCAAATAGCCATATGAAAACCTCCAAATGTTCACAGCAGCTGACAGGCAGCCAGATCACTTGGACCACTTGGTTTTTCGCACGTGGTTTCTTTGTGTCTTTTTCATTCATCAAATCATTTTAGATTTAACCATCTGTATCTGAAAAACATGAAGATTCTTTATTTTGTTGTCTTTTTAAATCAGTATGCTTTGTACAGAATAATTAATGTACGTCTCATGCACACAGTTTTAACATGTGGCTTCTTTTTCCTTTCCCTCCCACAGGCATTCACCATCCTGTGTGATCTTCTGCTCATATTCAGCCACCAGATGGTGTCTGGAGGCAGGGAACACCTGGAGCCGCTGGTCTACTCCCCAGAGGACTCTTTACAGTCGGAGCTGCTCTCCTTCATCCTGAACCATGTCTTCATAGACCAGGACGATGACACAAATAGCACAGGTACTTAAAAAAAAAAAAAAAAATTTTTTTTTTTTTTCCCCCCTGCATCTCAGCCTGTGTTGATGAGCAAATAAAGGTTGACACTCTGTTTATTTTATTTTTTTGTGTGATCCCAGATGGGCAACAAGATGACGAGGCTGTGAAGATTGAAGCTCTGCACAAGAGGAGAAATCTCCTTGCTGCCTACTGTAAACTCATTATCTACTGTGTGGTAGAAATGAAGACGGGAGCCGACATCTTCAAGCAGTACATGAGGGCAAGTCTCATCATTTCAATTAGGGGGGGGCGCTCAAGAGGTTCTTGAACTTATTTAAAATGTTAAGAAAAGCTTTATACGTGGGTTTAAAAAATAAATCCATCTATTAGGACTTGCTTTGTTCTCAACCTACCAATGTTTTTATCTACAGTACTACAATGATTACGGTGACATAATCAAGGAGACTATGAGTAAGACTCGGCAAATTGACAAGATTCAGTGTGCCAAGACGCTCATCCTCAGTCTGCAGCAGGTCAGTGGACACATGCGCGCTCGCTCGTTTGTCCACATGTTCTGAGCAACTGATCGTTTGTTCTGTCTCACCCTCGGTGTTTCTCTTCATGCCAGCTGTTTAATGAAATGCTGTCTGAGCTGGGTCACGGGTTCGATCGCTCCTCCTCTGCATTCTGTGGAATCAAAGAGTTGGCCCGTCGTTTTTCTCTCACCTTCGGCCTCGACCAAGTGAAAACAAGAGATGCCATTGCTATGCTGCACAAGTAAGGCCTCGTCCTGTCCTTTTGCTGTTTGCATTCCAATTCTACCTTTTCCTTTTCTTTTTTTTTCTTCTTTGGCCGCATACGTGGGAGCTGTCACAGTAGACAAATGACTCCTTTAACGCTAAACTTCCTTTAGCCATGCGTGTTTTTTTGTTTTTTTTCCCCTCTGGATTTTCTAGTGGCTTAAATGATGAAATGCTGCATTTCAGCCAATTCCCATCCACTTACAGTTCAGTAGAACGGCATGTAAAAACAGAGCAGCTGTCAGACAGACGAAACGGTGCTGTGCAAACAAACTGCCATGTTCAATAGTCTGTGCACTTAAGTTATGTCGTAATCACAGGATCTGCACAAGGTGTTCTTTGTGCTCTCGTGTAACAAAGTGAGTTTTTTTTCTTCTTTTTTAATAGTGTTGGTTTTTAGTTTTCCACTTCTTTTTCCAAACCGTAACACTTTGGAAGACATATGGACTGTTAAGCAGAGCACAACAAAATCACAGGAGCTTTGGGGCATTAGATTCTAGTCACACAGGTATCTGGGAAGACGGGCCAAGTTTCCACTTTTCATATGTCAGCATTTGCCGTTTAGGGAGCTAAGTAATGGTATGCACACTGAGCAGCAGGTTTTTAAGCAAAAAAACAAAAAGGCTGAAAATTGTTCTGATGTAACGGAGCAATTTTCTTGCAGATTACAACATTATAGCAGACAGCTAGGTGTAGTGAAGTAGAACAGAATAAATCTGTCCAGATGTGTACTGTATTTAAGATTAAGATAATGAGTTTAAATTCAATTCAGTTTAATTGCTCCTTATTAAGACTCTGTTCTCTTTTAGGGATAGTAGCATTTAAGAACTCGTTCAGATTATCAAAGTTTAATTTGAATGACCGCAATCAGGTGCCTTTATAAATGATTTTTATACAACTACAAAGGAATCCACTCCAGGCCCATTGGGTGGTTTTTGAATAGATATGGTTCACAATGTCTGTTCATAACATCTTTCTCTCTATACCTCTTCAGAGATGGTATCGAGTTTGCTTTTAAGGACCCCAGTCCTCAGGGAGAAGGTGGCCCTCCCCTCAACCTGGCCTTCCTGGACATCCTCAGCGAGTTCTCCTCCAAACTTATGAGACAAGACAAGAGGACTGTGTAAGCATGGCTTTCCTTTCTGTGTGCTTCCTGGAGCTTTTTACCAGAATGCTGTGACTCCTCAGTGACACATATTTATCCCAGTTTCTCCTTCACGTGTAATAATCGGCTCTGTTTGCCGTCCTTCTTGTCATCAGCCACATGTACCTGGAGCGCTTCATGACGTTCCAGATGGCCCTGCAGCGAGAGGACTGCTGGCTTCCCCTCATCTCCTACAGGAATTCCTTGCAGGCTGGTGGTGACGATGACACTATGTCTGTGATGAGTGGCTACTCCAGCAGAGGCTCTTCTGTTCGCTCCAAGAAGACCAAGCCTCCCATGGTCACAGCTGGAACTTCAACAGCTAAGAGGAAGCTGCCAGAGGGTATTTCATCTATTCATCGATGATGTTTAATTACATCTTTTTAAAAGTTGTATTCTCTGCTGGGGTTTCTGGGAAGCATGTTCATGTATTTCCGCTCCTCCCTTCCAGAGGAGAGCAGCAGCGGGGAGGTGTGGCAGCAAAGCATGCCGACTCCAGTCATGATGCCTTCCCCTCATCTCACCTCCACTGCCATGCGAGACCCCAAGAGGAGTCGTGACGACAGCTACATGGGGGTCTACCCCCTCCCCCATGACCAGCAGCAGCCCCACCAACACCCACAGCACCATCAACAGACGCCTCAGCACCACCAGACACCCATGGATTACAAGTGAGCGCACCCCATCGGGGCATTCCTTAACCGCTCCACTTAGTTTAGCAATATACTTTTAACAGGGGTCACAGTTCGGAGCGTATAAGTTTTAGTTTACAGCTTTAGTCTGCAGGACTCCACAGACATAAAATGTAGAATGCACCTCAAAACAGGCGTCAGCGGGGTAAGCGTACGCGCCAGTGCTGCTTTACTTTGGATCTACAGCACGTAGACCAAAGTTTCATCCATCAGTTACTGCATGCTCATTTCCATCCAATGTAAATATGAGGGGGCTTTAATTAATGTGTCATTAGATCCCGCTTTCTGGGCTTTTGCACCAGTTGCCAAATAAATCAGGCAGTTGAGTTGTTAATGAGAGTGCTGAGCTGGATCCAGGAACCAAACTAACCCCAGCATCATCAGTCCCGGTCATTTTCTTCAGGCTGCATTTGGCACTTCGCAGTGAAAAGGGGCAACTTATCAAACGTGGGGACAGTGAGCACTTTAATCTTTCCAAAAATTCTGATCTAAGAGGGTTGGGGGTTTGTTACCAGGCAGCTGATTTATTCCAGAGAACATTGTTTTACTGAGGAAGAATGCAGCTTTACTTCCCCATTTGAAACGGTGACCAGCACAAACATTGTTAATCCTTACACCTGGAGACGCCTTATTGAGTACTTTAGTCACTGGTGTCAGTCTGCTAGAATCGGTTAATGTCATCTTCAGCTTTAGTCCACATCAAAGGTTTCCCAAAACCTTTCTCTTCAAAAACAAAGGAAGGAAAAAGCACAACTGGTGATGGTTAGAATTTGACAGCATGTTTGCTGGCTTGTTAATTATTCTCCCTGCCCCTTCTTTTTTTTTTTTTTTTTTTACAAAGGCCTGGGGAGGTTTTAGGATTTAGCTGGTGCGTCCTCTCTCAGGGGGCCCTGCCCTCTCCCTGAGTTATTGCTTCCCCCAGAGTTAAGAGGGGTTGATGAGATCGGGTATGGCACTGTACCACAAACATCCACCCCTGGGTCTGGAAGGAGTGACGGCCTCACTCCTGAATAAAACGCAGGCTCATTCTTTATCACTCAATGCTTCCAAAAACAAGAAATCCAGATAGTAATTTAAGGGGTCAAACAATGGAATTTCCTGTTGCTGATGTGTTGTTTTTTGTTCATCAGAAAATCTGCAAACATCCTGACCGGTTTATTTGGCTTGCAGCAGAGACGTGCTCCGTTTAGCTTGTTGTAATAAAGTCATGCAGGGCTAATGGTGGCTAACGGTCTTCGGGGTAAACATCATACAGAAGTAGCCCAGAGACGCGTGCTCACCGCACTGCTGTCCCACCGTGAACGTGTTCCTCCGCTCTGCTGTCCTGACCCAGAATTTCCATATCCATGTTGAGGCAACCTAATCCCTCTAACCACAAGGTTTTATTAATATGTCCAGGCTCAGTTCCAGGCACATGATTCAGTTCAGTGGATCACTTATTTGCTGAGAATGGGATCCAAATGGTTTGAGCCAAAATACATCAGGACAGGGTTCAGTGTAATTTCCCATTTGCATGCTTTTAATTTTGAGGGCAAATGGCTGCAAAATGTTTGTACTGCACCGCCTGCCAAGTGTTGGCTCTACTGGGAGAGTGACCCACTAGTTTATTTATCCTCTTTTACTTTTCACAGGCGGCAGGCCAGTGGGAAATTTGGTTGTATTTGACATCTCTAATTTCTGGCTGGTTAATGTGTCCAGTGGAAACAGCAGGGAACATGTGGACTTAAAAAAAAAAAAACATCTAATTAATTTGCTGATGGTTCTACAGTTCCCAGGTGACGTGGATGCTGGCCCAGAGACAGCAAGAAGAGGCACGCCAGCAACAAGAAAGAGCCATGAACTACGCCAAGCTCAGGACCAATCTGCAGCACGCTATGTAAGACACACACACACACACACACACGCGCCTGCACAGAGCAGCCATGTGCAAACACACCCGCAGTCCCACTGAGTTTATTCGATCATGCTTCGCTCAGCAGCCGCCGCGGCACCGGGCTCATGGAGGAGGACGAGGAGCCCATTGTGGAGGATGTCATGATGTCGTCCGAGGGTCGCATGGACGACCTCAACGAAGGCATGGACTTTGACACCATGGACATCGATCTGGTAAGAGCCCTGACCTGTCCCGGCCCGTCGGCGGAGTGTTTGTTTTGCTGTGCACCCCTGAAACGGTGTCCAAGGATTAGAAATGGATTTGAGCATTACACATTTTGTCGCACACAATACACACGGCATCTGTCGGTTGACCTGAAGGCGACGACCATCTCAACGCTCCGTCCTGCCGCCGAAAAGCCGCAGGTTTTTTTTTCTGGACATTTCCGTTGCATTGCATTCAATTGGACCTCTTCCTCCTCAATTTGCATCCCGTTTCCTTTACTTTATCAGTTTTTGTATAAGCAACAAGCAGCATCTCTGGTATAGGTCTGTGTATCTCAGTGAAACCACTATAAATGTCTGGTTTTGCAGGCAGCATATAGAGACTCTATTTGATCCACCGCTGTTTCATTAGCATAACTGGGGAAGTTGCTGCTTGTTGGACTCAGATTTTGTGCGGCAGTTTGCCAATACACAGGTATTTCACCATTCCTACTAAACCCTGAGAGCCAAGTGTAATTACTTCAATGCCATAATTAAATTTAAACCAGGGCAAATAGTAGTTTTGGGTGTGGGTGCTGGATTTAGTCCATGAAACGAGCTCCAGTTGTCCTGAAACATTGCATTGACCTAGAAGCTGCAAATATTTTTTGGTGTTCTTTTCTTGTTAAAAGTCCTTTTTTTTTCGAGTGTCTATGTGCGAGTCTTCAGAGGAGTATCCTTGAATGTGATTTTTTAAATTTATTTTCTAAACTTTGGTGGTTTTCCTTCGTCAGCCACCTTCCAAGAACCGGCGTGAGAGATCTGAGCTAAAGCCAGACTACTTTGACCCTGCTTCTATCATGGACGAATCGGTAAGAACAGTAAAGCTTATTCAGCCGTTCTGTCGTAGAAGTAGTGATAAGTCCATCTGAACAGCTTGTTACCAAGCGTAACATTACTTGTTGGTCACAGATCGATGATAAACGTTTGTTTAAACACAGCTGTAAGAACCTGAGGTCTTGTTCTAAAAGTGGAATCGCATTTGTGTCCCAAGTCCACTGAATGCAAACTAATAATTTAAAGTTGTACCATGTAGTCAGTCTGTTTATACTCTGATACAGTCTATACAATACAGATACAGTCAGACCCAGTTTTTAGATGATTAACTCTTTCTTTGTTCTCCCAGGTCCTCGGGGTGTCCATGTTTTAAGCTAATATCCAGATGATTTTGACGCGGGGATGACAGAAGAGGCGCTTTGTATTTAAAGAGAATTTTAGATGCGAAAAAACAGAAGTGTTTCTGTAAGAAAAAGTAAAAATAAAACAAAAAAAATTTCCAACTTGTACTCCACGTGGACCAATGACAACCCACACTCAGTGTTGCTTGCTCAGAGAGGACTTTGTTTGAAAAAAAAAAAATTTTACTTTTATAATCTTGGGTAAGCTCTTCCTGTTCAAAATAGTGCTACAGGCCACTTCCAAAACCTATTAGGAACCAGACGTGTCTGAAGAAAAGAAAAATCAATAGCTTCCCCCCCCCCCCCCCCTCTTTTTTTTTTTTCTTTCTTCTTTTTTTTTTAAACGGGGATGAATCGGTGTGTTTAACTTAAGAAACGTATTTTTTCTCTTTTTTTTCTTTTTTTTTTTTTTTGTTCGTCTAACTCTTTTTACAACTGTAGTAAGTTACCAGGTGTGAAGTAGTAATTTATAAACGAACTGTAGTAGCTTGCTTGTACTGTGTTAGCCAAGTGGATGGAGGTCTTTCTGTTTTCTTTTATCTTTCACTGTTTCTCTGTTTGTTTTTTTCCTCCCTCTTATCTCTTCAGTTCTTTCTCCCTGTTGTTTGGCCTGAGCTGAGGCCCCCCCCCACCCCCCGATAACCACTGGTGGTTAAGATTTCTGAGATGTCACATAGAATCGGTGTAGATCCCTTTTATGCTGTGAAAATTCCTCAAGTCCCCATTTATGTTCCGCTCTATGAAACGGTATGTCCCAGAGCCAGCTCCAAGATTTGGATCACTCCTTAAGCATCTTCTAGAAGAATGCCCCCCCCCCCCCCCCCCCACTCTTAAGGACGAGCACAGCTTTATAGTCCAGTAATATTCCTCTGGATGAAAGCGGCTCAAAGAAAAATGCCACCTTATTTTATTTTGACCACCCCCCCACGCCCTTTAAAACCCTACAGTTTAACGTTAAAATGAGTATCTACATTTAAAATAAAGTTATATATGAATTGGTGCTGATTTTATATATGTGATTTTTTGTTTTGATTTTTTTCTTATTTTCAATCTTCAGTCACAAAGTTTGAGAGACGTGTAAGTAAAACTACAAAACAGAAAAAAATAATGATAATAATAATGAAAGCATGTGAAAGTCATGCATCAAGGAAGATTTTTAAATTTGTATTTTTATGTTTATTTTTTTTCCTTTTTTCTTTTTGTCTTGATAACGTCTTTGAATTTCTACCTTTTTTCCTACATGTAAATTAGTTTGGATAAAACTAATGGAAAAAAAAAAAGATGACTTGTGAAATTCAGCTTTAAGGTTTTTCTCAACGCGGAAAAAATAAAAAGTCCTGTCACAAAATACTTCTAGATTTCAAGTGTTCAGACTGTACGGTAGTTCAATTCTGACAGTACTGAAGAGGAATTATTCAGCAGCGCTGTGGCAGCTAGACAAAGCTTAGATTTTGACATATATTTGTCACACAAGTTTTAATGAAATGTTTTGTCTACTGAGGTCTTTATTTTGTAGTCATTCCATGCTTAAGCCTTAAACATGCTTGTGGAGGTCACCTTTCGTCACAGTAATCTTCCATGTCCGAGGTGGATAATTGGCTTCTTAGAACATGAAATATGAGGTGGTCATATGTAATGTGATAAAGTAGATAAACAGCCTATATGTGTTTTTTGCCTAATTATTTTATGTAAGTAAAAAAAAGAAAAAAAAGAAAATTCTTTTAAGGAAAAAGTACTGTTTATTGTTTGTTACTTACCACTACATCGGTATAAATTCTTATTAGATCATGTGTATATATACAAAATTTAATTTCTTTCCTTTTTTTGACCATTTCTGTGTTTTGGTTTTTATTTTCAGTTTTTTTTCTGCACTCTTGCCTACTCTGAGTTAATGTCTATTATCCCATCCTCTTTCAGTCACTCTGTTTTCTGATTTGTACTTGTCTGGAGACAGTAACTTTTGAATAAAAATCAACACATTTCAACTGTGGTACTTTATTTTTTTTTCCCTTTTTTAAATTTTTTTTTTTTTTACACACATTTTTGACTCCTAGCAAAAGCAGGCGTTGTGTCTCCATTCTCTCTCTGGACACATGGAGGCAGCATTCCCCCACCCAGCCTCCTCCACATGGCTTCACCCTCACACACACACACACTGTCACTCACACACAAATCTTCTTCCATATGTGGAAAATGTGTGTTTTCATACGCTGGACCTCAATGCGCGCATTTTTACATTTATTATCAAAGCACCTTTTAGCAAGAGTACGGCTTTGTTGTGTGCAGGCTGCACCACATTTCCTTTTCTTTCTTTTTTTTTGGTGATAAAAGTAAGCATATGAGATGGCTGGGAAAAAAAAATAAAAAAAAGGATGAAAGCTGCACAGACTTCTGATTTAAGTGCATGACTAATACAGATCAATGCGGGGCGCATCAGAGCGGGGCCTGCCAGAGAGCCCTCTTCATGTCCGGCCCCCTCGCACATGAAGGGGGCTCATCCGTCCCCGCGTCTGCCCGCCTGTCGCACGCCGGCCCGTCAGAACAGAGGGGGCGGGGGTGGGGGGGGGGGGGGGGGAGCAGCCGTTTGATTGGCTTCAGAGCTGTCAGCCCCTCGTCTGGGACGGGGGTGCTGGCAGGAGACGACCAAAGAGAGTTTTTGAGCAGTACGCGAAAACTCTGGATTTCTCAAAAGTCATCTCGTGGTTTCTGGCGGTTTTCCCCGCCGGCCGGCTCCGGTTTGACCCGTGCAGCAGGGGTCAGGGCTGCTGGCCTTTAAATCTGGGCTCGTTTTTTTCTTTTGGGCTCGTAGTTTGTGTTTACCTCAGATAACCCGGAAGGCCTCGCGGGCTCTATCAGATTGAGCTTGTGTGGAGACCTCAGAGGGGGTCAAGGCGGGCTGGGAGCAGGGGTCCACGTGTCCGTGTCCGTGCGCGTGCAACGGGCAGCTCGCCGGACGGGCCGGAGCTGATAAATTGTGGTCGTCCGAAAAGCGCTTGCGTTTCGATCTCAGTACGATTTTTCTAATAACTGATTAGGACAGGCTGAATACCTGCTGAATGGGGAGTAGGGGAGTGTGTGGGGTGGGGGGGGGGGACCTGTCCTGATAATACTGGGGATTAATCATTGATGAGCGCATCGGTTGTAATCTCCGCGCCGACCCTGGAAAATCATTTACCGTGTGACCCAGCCCGGATTAGAAACAGACCGAGCGGCCTGCGAACCCTCCGGCGCTCGCCCCCTAATGTCAGCGTCACTTTAAAGAGAATAAAATATAAAAAAACTGATATTCCTGGCAGCCATATGGAGACGGACTCATTCCTGGATCGGGAGCAGACGCTCTGTGGGCTGTGATAGAGATGTCAAGGTGAAGGGGAGATGAGACGAAGCCTGAATGGCCTCCATTATGAGGAGCAGGTTTCAGGAGACGGGCCCGAACAGGTCAGAGATTCTAGGGCTATGAATAGGTCGCCGTGGGAACCGGCTGCCTGCCTCCTGTCGGTTTCTCCTGCGTATTGACACACGGGCCGGGCGGCTAAAGGTACGCTGAGTGAGAGGAACGAGTGACGGGGCCATTGTTCTCTGGGTGGGGTGGTGGACAGGAGCAAGAGGATTAGCCTCCCTTTTGGCACCGATGGTCGGCGGCGTGGAGGGAATCTGTCATCGGCAGAGCCGCAGGTGGTCCCGGGGGCCTGAGCGGGGGGGGGGGGGGGGGGGCATCCGACCCCGGCGAGCGAGAAAACAAGAGCGGGTTTTTCAGCGGGGGCCGTGTTTACCCTGGAATCCGATTCTCCCCACCTTCTCCGCCTCTTTGTTGTGCGGCCACTTTCGCTGGTCCCGACGGGCTGAGCTCTGCACAGCAGAATAACAGAGGAGGTGGGGGGGGTGGTGGGGGGGGACAAGATTATGGCTTTTCAATTAGATGGAGGCTCTGGAAAACGTTCCTGCTCCTCCTTTGCTTGCCCCCCCCCCTTCCGGCCCTTGAAGGCCCGTTCAAAGGTGACCCCGGCGTGACTGGAGGGATTTCTGGGCCGAGCCAGCCCCGCTAAATCACACGTCGCCGTAAAGTTTGGGATGAGCGTCTCGTAAGGGCGTGATGGGACAGGCCTCGTAAAGATGACGGAGAGCCCCGCGCGTCGCCGGCCCCTGCCAGGAAACCCCGGTGATGAACGAGGGCCAGGAGACCTCCTCTAATAAGACTCATCTCTTTAATTGGCTCCATGATAACGGCCCAGGGTGTGTCCCTGTGCATTCCTTCTTTTTTTTTCCCCCCCTCAGATCTCTGAGGAACGGAGTAGCCTCTCCCTGCAGTCTGTAGGACGCCTCGGTTGGATATCCACCTCCTCCCACATCCAAGTCGGCCATTTTGATTAGGTCATACGACTAGCATACGAAATAGGAAGACAAACGATGTCCTAACCCTGACCCTAACCCTAACCCTGACCCTAAACCCTGACCCTAACCCTAACCCTAACCCTAAACCCTGACCCTATCCCTGACCCTAACCATAAACCCTAACCCCTAACCCAGACCCTAAATCCTAACCCCAAACCCTAACCCTAATCCTGACTCTTAAACCTAAACCCTAACCCTAACCCTGACCCTAACCCTAACCCTAACCCTCCACCCTTCATAATTGTGAGAAATAAATATTATTTGGTTAAACTAGTTTGGACCTATTGTACAAACCTATTTAACATACACTATATTTACCTAATATTACTAATAGAGTTTAATTCAGGAGTTTGCATGTTCTCCCTGTGTCTGCGTGGGTTTTCTCCGGGTTCTCCGGCTTCCTCCCACAGTCCAAAAAACCTGCATGTTAGGTTGATTGGACATTCCAGATTGCCCTCAGGAGTGAATGTGAGTGGTTGTTTGTCCTTGTGTGTCTCTGTGCACCCCTGCGATGGACTGGTGGACTGTCCAGGGTGTACCCCGCCTTTCGTCCATTGACCACTGGGATAGGCTCCACATTTCCCCAAGACCCCATTAGGGAATAAGCGGTAACGATAAAGGAAGGATGTCTATATTGCCATGAAGCAATTCTGATGTTCCAATTTCCTATCTTCCTATTGTTGACGTAATCAAAATGGCCGACTTGGATATCCATCCTTGGCTTTCCTGCAGTCTGCGGCGAGATGTACTGGCGTGTAGGCGGCGGGTGTCGGGGCGCGTGGGCGTGCGGCTCGGGCCCGCGCCTGCTGCTCGGCTTTTCGCACGTCCTCTGTGTTCCGAGAAAAGACGAGGAGCCCGTCTAAAGCCGGCCGAGATTTAACACCTCAGCCGGTAATAATAAGAATAATATTCAATCTGTTCCCGGGTCTTCCAGCGCGCTCGCTCAGAGGAGGGGGGCTTAGGTGGTGTGAGGGGGGGGG
>CAJRST010036666.1:15243157-15259045 GCA_907169785.1 Menidia menidia
TTGGTTGTTTGGTTTCACATCGCCGATGTGTGTGCTGTTGCGCCGGCCGAGCAGCACAGGCTGTCATAACTCTCTACCGAAGGCCAGATTGAAAAGGTCAGTGAAAATGAAGCTCCTCTCTCCGGAGGCCGAATGGAAGGGGGGTGTCGTACAGAAGAGCCCTGTGCGCACACCCGGGCATCTAAATATGTTTATATACATGTAAACATAGACACAAACGCCCACCCCCCAACCCACCAGCGCGCTCGTATTTTTTCTCACAATCCCTCCCGGCTGACTCGTTGCTCGGAGTAAGCTCTGGCTTCCCTCAGGAGGGAGTCCGCCTGCAGATTACCTCCTCAGTCGCCGGAGATTTTTTGGAGCCCTCTGGCCTTTGACACGCCACCGCTATCTCCCGGCGCATTCCGATCCATCCCAGCGGCTCCTTTATCAGGCTGATTTGTGGCTCGTGGCCGCGATCGAGGAGGGCGAATCTCCTCTCCGGAGACCAGAGTCCCGCATCACCTTTGTAAGCCAGCACAAAGGCCACGGGAAGAAAAAAAAGAGGATCACTTAAATCATCCGCTGGGATTTAGCGAGTGAACCGCGGTTCACCTCGTGTGATTACCAGTGCAAATGAAGCAAGACCGAAACTTCAATGGGCCTCCTGCTGAGGAACAAGCTCACTGAGAGTCCTCCTGTGTACATCTGTCAGCTGATTACACATGTGGAGGCTGATAATGCCAGTACCACCCACAAATTCTTTAGGGGGAAAAAAGAAAAAAAGCTTGTCGCGCACCAAGCTTTCCCACAAAGCCGCTTACATGGGGAAAACAATAGAGTACTAGGAGTAGGGGCTCTCCGGGAGAGCCCCAGTGGGTTTTTCCAGTAAAAGTTTGGATCTTTAATGTCCGCGGAGAACATTTGAATGCGTGTTTTTTTTAGGGGCAAATAGTTGACAGTTGTGTTCCAACTGCTCTCCTCGTGTTCTTACTGCACAGATGGACTGGCAAAAGGTAGATTTTCCCAGCGGCTGTCTGAAGGGGTGTCTCTCCGGTTATTGAAACTACCATCAGAGCTTTTCTTCAGACTGTCGCCCCGCTGGAGAAACAGACGTTACAGTCTTTACGACAGTTTTTTGCCGGTGGGGACCCACCAAGTAGCCCAGAGAGAAATCTAAGGGGTCATTAAAGATCATTAAAGGGATGAACGTATGAGAGTTTTTTTTCTTTTTCCTTTCTGAATAGTCTTTTAGTTGCTTTTTTTTTGGGTATGGCTAAATCTGTGACAGGATGTACAGCAAATAACGTGTACATTTGCACAAAGCAATAATTAAGAACTGCTCCTTTAATGTATTTTTTTATACATTATGTTCGTAAGGCAGATTTAGGAAAAAAGATATACATTTATGTGAGACCAAATGAAGGTTTTGCATATGATGTAGTAGATGTTGAAGGCATTTTAAAGAAAGTTTTCTTTATCAAATGTTTTTTTTTTCTCCGTAAATCATCCATTTAATTCACTGCTGAAGTGGCTTCTGCTCCGCCGTTACAGTAACTTATCGTCTTGGCCGTGTCCCAGCTTTCCCCCCTTATGAGTTGAGGACTAATAAAAGATGAAATATGGTTTCAAGATACCCCCCCCCCCCCAAAATGATCTTGATCAAGGGATTGGCTTCTATTTGATAAAGCAAAAGGAAGTGATCTCCCAGCTTAACACAAACGCTCTCATAACAAACGAGGCTGGATCAGAAGCTCTCCCAGCGAGATGAAGGTAATAACAGAAATTCAGCCGTGTTGACTGACTGTTGATGTGGATATGTCGACAACGGTGGGGCGGGGCGCGGGGGGGGAGCAGGGCATTGTGATGCTGCTTAATGAAACACTAATGTTAAACTCCCCCCCTGGCTTTAATAAGGATAAAACTGTGTTTGCGCTTGATTACACACATTGTTAGCTCCGAGCAATCCTTGTGCACGCACATTAGATTTGAAGTGAGATAAACCGCGTAGCGACTCCCACATGCACAATATTAACCTTTAGCTTTTGAGTTTGTGTGTCTCTGCGCCTCAGCATGTGTTGCATCTTTTCTAACCTTTAGCTGGCACAGAGAGGAAGGTGAAATGCTTTTCTTTTCTTTTCTTTTCTTTTTCTCCCTCGCCCTCCCCCCCTCCCCTCCTTCTTTTTTCTCTCTGACCCAGTTTCTTCCTCTACTTATTTCTCTGAACACGCAACATTTCAGCTGCTATTAGTCAAACGATGCGCCGTCTGAGAGCCGGGTTCAGAGGCAAACGGCGCGCCCACGTGCGCCCACGTGTGCGCGCGCCCAGCTTTTTTTTGCCCAAGACGTGTTTGTTCACCTGTTCGTTTTGTGTGTGTTCAAGGGTGTTAACGCGCCTGTGCCCAGGAGGCCTGTCCTGCTTTCTTCACACGGAACGGTCTAATAGATGGGGAGCGACGCTCACAGCCAACAAATTACACCGGGAAACCCACCACCGCCTTTTATCATTTTCAAACTTTACGCCCGGATCGCCGCGCAACTGCTCGGCAGTTAATTGCAGCCGCAATTCTTCGGGCTCTCTCTCTCTTTTTCCCTTTTTTACCCCGATTTTTCTCGTCTGCAAGTGATTTGTGCTAAACTGCTGAGCTTTTCTGCGGCTGCAGAGCGACGGTATCGGTGCGAGGAGCCATTACAGCCAATTAGCTCCTCTGTCATTAGGGAGGGCCGAGCGGGCTACCGGCCGAGTCCTCCGCGCTACGGAATATATATATCGCAGCTGCGAGAGCTATCTAAAAATGTTCCATGTCGGCAGCAGCTAAGCCGCGCCAGGCTTGAGGTTTACAGCCAGTTGTTATGTTTATGAAATTAATATCGACGCCTTCGGTGCCACGACTCTTTAATACTGTGCGCATCAGCTTTTAGCTTCATAAGCTTCCAGTCCCCACACCCTCAGGTGACACGGGTTTTCTGGTGTGTACCGATCGAATGCATTCGTGATTGTGCCCCCCCTGCCCCCCTCCCATTCCTCCCCCATCCCCTCCCCCAAGTGTACACCTGTCAGATTATGTGGGTTTCAGCTCCAAAGCATGCCTGTACATTTTGATCAGGCCTCAGTCACGTCTGTGTGTTGACTGGGGAGGTAGAGGGTGGCGTGGGGGGAGGGAGGGGGGGAGAGGGGGTGGGAAGACCGAATATGCTCTAAGATGAGTCTGTCCACATCACGTCATGCTGGAGTGTGCTCAGTCTGTTCCTGTTTGAGACAGATGACTTGCTCCGCTCCCCAAGGTTCTCCTGTTATTCTGCATCCTTTATCTCCGACTGATCCGACAGACGGCCTGCGCCTGCTTATGGGACGCTTTCCGCCCGCAACCTCTCCCAGTTTGCGCGCGTGCGCGAGGAACTTTTGTGCTACCTTTTTTTTGGGGGGGGAGGGGGGTGGGAGGGGGTTCTTTTCTCGCTGCGTGCTGAGTTGGGAAATGGAGAGTGGAAAGTGCAGCGGTGTGAAAGCGCTGCCCCGGATCCGCCGGAGAGGTGTCGCCCAGACGCCCGCAGCTAAATGATGCAGGAGAAAAACGCACACAGAAAAACGCGTCGGGAGCCGCCGACAGGTCGTCTGAAGAGGTTAAAAGCCCTTAAAAGTAGTTCTGAAAGGCCACACGGAAGGCCGTTAATGGCCAACCTTTTTGACTGCTGCTGGAGATCCACTCACACACACACACACACACACACTCACATAAATACACTCTATGTATTAAGGAAGAATGGGAAAATGGAGATTTTCCTAGATGTTCACGCCGTTTTGAAGAAATTGCTGAGTGCGAGCGAGCGAAGCAAGCTGGCAGAGGCTCACACACACACACATACACACACACACGTGCGCGCCATCCAGCACACTCAAATGCCTCCTCAGCTTCACAGAGAGAGATCACCTCCCACCTCTTCTTCTTCTTCTTTCCAAAACCGAGCTCTCCCCCCACCCACCTTCTCATCTCAGCTCCTCACTTCATCACCTCCGTCCGCGTTCACTCGCAGACATGTGCCCGTGCGCCCGGGCCGCACGTTCTCACGCGAGCACACTTCAGACAGATCAAGTCTCACCCTTCCACGGCTCCAACCTTCTCTGGCCTTTTGGGAGGAGAGAAAGGGAATCGAATAAATAGAAGAAAAAAGAGATGGAATCTCCAGCATCCTCTCCTGCCCCTCCTCACCCTGGGTTACCGAACTCACACTCACACAGGCACGCACAACTTCAGCTCACCTCCCACCCCCCACCCCCCACCCTTACCCCAAGGCATCCCAGAGTGCTCTCTGGTGGGAGGATTTAGAGGTACCCTGTAATTTTGCTGCCGGAGGAGCTTTTAAGTCCCGCCTGATCTTCTGGGCTACACAAGGCAGCCGACGTGTACACGTGTGCATGTTGCGTTCGGGGCTCGCGTTTGTTTGTCCGCACGTACATGTCGGTGTGTGTTCGCTCGAGTCTGTGTCCGTCTCCTCTCCCTCCGTGCCTGTGTTTTTCTGTGTGTATGTGTGTGTGTGTGTGTATGTGTGTGTGTATAGTGTGGCTGTGTGAGCAGTTTAACCAGGATGAAGGAGAGCAGCTCCCCCTCTGGCAGCTGGGGCTGTGCAACAGTTGTGTGCAGGGAGGGTGGGGGGGGGGGCGGCTGACCACCACAGACCTCGACGCCGTCTGCCTCCTGCGTCCCCACGCAGCGGGAAGCAATCAGCAATATAACGTTTTTAGCGATTGGAAGAAGAAAAAAAAAACAGAGAGGAAAAAAAAAAGAAAAGAAAGTAGGTCCGCTCTACAGAGAGAGAGATTAGAAAATCAGCTGTGTCCACCTTCATCAGTCCAAACCACCATTTGCTTCAAGCCCCTAAATTCAATACTGGATCTAGAAAATGGCAGGGAAAATGTGCGCGTCAAGCGCCCAAGCTACGACAATTTTATATTGTCTGTCAGATTTTATTATGGAAAGGCGGCGCGTGGAAGGAAAACTTCAAGACACACCAGCCAAACTGAGAGTTCCAATTTAAAGGGAGATGATGAGAGGGGTCTGAATGAGCATCGGACCTGCAGAGACCGGGCCGTGCAGGCGAGACGGGGAGCGCCGGGGGTTTGGGGGTTGATTACTGATTTCCATTTCTATTCCAGGGACAAAGAAATGGAAGTCTGATGGGCTTGGACATCTATTTAGATCCATTTCATTCCACCATAATCAGGCTTTAGCCATGCCCTAATACTGAGGATTAGAAAAGGTTCAAAGTGCAAACATCCAGATCCCCTCGTATTATTCCAGTCTGTCAACCTCGGTCTGTATGTGTTTTTCTACTTTTCTGGTGTGCGTGCGTGTGTGTGTGTGTGCGTGTGTGTGTGCGCGCGCACATGCATTCTTGCATGCATGCCAGATCTGCCGGGGAGGGTTATCTCCAGAATCAGGCACATAGACCTAATCTAACCCTCTCTGTGCTCGTTCAGGAGTGAAATATTTTGTGCAAATAGGCTCCCTTTTGCTCCTCAGCACTTCCATTCTGGTCCGCTAATGTAAACAAAAGAACCCCGACTGGGGAAATAGCCCGTTTGAGGAGCAGCCGTCTCTGTTGTGATGCTCTGTTTGACACGGGCTCCCCCCCCCACACACACACACACACCTGACTCGCCCGCCTTTAGCTCGGCGGATGAAGCATCTCCGGGTCGTCTGCAGTTTTTTTTCCCTCTATGTTAAGCGTGACCCCCATCCCAAAGCTACGCCTGTTTATGCGCTTAGCCTTTTTTTTTTTTTTTTTTTTTTTTTTTTTTTCTTTTTCTTAATTTCTTTTTGGAAAATGTGCACATTATTAGCGGCGGTTACTGTGACTACCCCGGTGCCTGCTTTGCTCGTCTGAGTGGAAGTCTGAATGCTGTGGAGACCGGGGGAGGAGGGGGCGGTGTGAGAGGTAGCCAATGAATGTCACCTCTCATCCACTTTCTCATTAAACAACCTGCTCTCTGTCTGTCACATGGGCTGCATCCATCCCCTCGTTCTCTGCTTTGGGGCAGATGTTGCGCGTGCGTGCGAGAGAGCGAGTGTGCACGCGGCCCATTTGAGAGGCAGGAAGCCGGCCCCCCCCCCCAAACCCCCCCCCAGGCTGGACAGGAATAATAAGCAGTAGATGATTCATGATGGAGATGGGGAATGTATTCAGCAGGACCACCTGAGTGACCTCATTTAGTAGACCTGAGAATAAATATAGAGCACTGCATCGCACTCTAGCCTCAGCACGTGTTGTCTTGGCCAGTCAGCACCGTGTCCCCCCCCCCCACACCCACACCCCCACGCACATACATCTCCCACTCCTCTCCTCGGAGCACCTCGGGGAGCCGTCCTTCCTCCCTGCCCCGAATGTCCTTGTGAAGTGTGTGTGCACGGGTGGATTCTAAGAGAGCATTTTCACATATGCATGTTAATGTGTGTGTGTGTTTTTTTTAGGTTACTGGTATGTGTGAAGTGCTCGGACAGGAGCCCTCCTGTCCATGCCAGCTCTTTCTCATGCTCACGTGTTTGCGCTGTACATATTTCCCAACATCAACATTTGGCACCTGGTTTCTCTTACGACTTCAGCAGCTGTAGATCTTTTGTTCTCCCACCAGCCACTCTGTGGCCAACGATCCACACCCACAAAGAAGGCCTTAAATCATACAGAAAGCCCTTCGTCGGAGCCAACTGCTTTATTTCCAGAAAGCAGCATTCCTTCATGCAATGACCAGTTCTTTGGGTATTCCGGACGGCTGAGGCTGAGCCAGTTTGTTCCACTAAATCATTAGCAGCAGACCAGGAGTTTCTTTGTTCTCGGGGCCTGCCGTTGCTCTATCCCCCGGTGGTTTTATCTCTGCCGAGACACACAGGAAGACCCAGTTCCCCAGTTTCCTCTTTCCAAAACACGACATGACCGTCGGCCGTTTAATATCTGGAAATCCAGATTTGGATTAACGTCAGTCTGACGGGATGAAACGAAAGAGAGGGTTAGAGAGGGGAGATGGGGGGGGATGAATGAGGGGAAGAGAAAAGAGAAGCAGAGGCTTTTAGATTACACACAAAAAAAAAACTAAACCGATAGCGTGTCCTGGTTGTTGAGGGAGTTGAAAACGTGGCTGGCACAGTTTTTTTTGCGTGATCTCTGACATGATAGATGTGAACACAGTGATTTCAGGCGGGAGTAAAAAAAAAAAAAAGAAGCAAACAAGGAATGCGCGGGCGCTTAACCATCTGCGACTTTTATTTAAAGATTTACCGCGCGTCGCCTTTGAATGCTCTCGGCAGCCGAGATTTCCGTCCTGAATGGCGCTGGAAAGATGGATTCCCATACGGAAATGTGCTCCGGATTGGACACGGCTAATCGGATTTGGAATCTCCAGCCGACGTCCAGTGAATGATGTGACGTTTCACACGACCCCCCCCGACGGAAACGACATGTGAAGGGGGGGCCGTCTGTTGAGCTCCGGAGCTCCTTCCGTTTGTTGGTTCTGAGCAGAAGCCTCGCAGGGCCAACTCATCGTCATGCCACATCAGTCATGCAGAGGCCTGTTCAACCAGCCCCGAGGAACGGCTCATTTAGATGACAGCAGCAAGTTAACACCGGGAAGCTTTGCTTCTCCCCGAGTGGATGTAAAATTCTCTCTTTTAGTCAGGTTGTTCAGTCGCCTCTGAACTTTATCTTCAAAGAGCCCCCTTTTTTTTTTTTTTTGGTGTAACTTCTCCCCGGTATTTTGGAAATCGAAAGAAGAGCTGAAATTGGATGTAAAACGGCTAGATGAGGTTAGCACTTCTGGCACCTTGCCGTCGTTGGATGTTCCTTTTTTTTTTAAAAAAAAGGAGGCCCAGCTCCCTGACAACAATCCACATAAATTTCCCGACTCACTTAACTGTGAGTGTTTGCTTCACATTAATGCCCCAAGTCGATTCTAAATCTAAATCTTTTTCTTCCCCCCCCTTTTCGGTTCCCGTGCAGCACTTGGCTCGGCCCGGCTCCGTGTATATGTTTCAATGTCCGGTTCACTCAGTTGTGTTGAGTCTACAGCAGCGGGGTGGGGATGGTGGGGGGGGTTTAGCCAAAGAGCTCCTTACCATGATGTTATCACAATCAGTCTCGCAAATTATCACGCACGCTTAGCAAAATGTTGTGGGCTCTGCGTGTAATTTAGAGGCTGAGAGTGATCTGATAATGTAACATAATATTAGTGCAATTCATTATTTAGTTTTCCTTAATTTTGCTGAGGCATAAAGCTGAAATCCCACCGGGCAACAGAATGTCAGCATTAATAATACTTAGGAATGACAGGGCATGAATCAACTAGATGAGCTTTTTCATTGCTGCGGAGCCAGATTTCAACACAGCTTGATACATGAGTTTATAGCAAGTAAACGCATGTAGAAACATGGATATACCATGCTTGTAGTGCCGTGTTTGGAGCCCCCCCCCCCCCCCCCCCAACTCAATGCCTGCAGCCAAGTTTGCTTCTCTTTGTGTCATCATTAGATAAGCACCCCCTCCAGGACTCATCTCATCATAATGAGGGTGCCATCCGAAACACTCGCCCTGGGAGATGGTCATTGAGTTAAGAGGGAGGGGAACAGGAGGGGTAGAGCCAGATACTGCAGATAAGAAAAAGGAAAGAAGAAAAAAAAAAACTAGCTAAATGAAGTGAGACCGTGACGGATAATGCGAGGAAGAGAAACAAAGGCATTTCGGAGGAAGGGAGTGCGTTGAATAAGCAGACTGAGGCAGAGATGGAGATCGTTTTGGGGAATTCCAAAATTAGAGCCGCCACCACATGCGCCCACGCAGGCGCGCGCACGCCCCGGCCTCGGGCCGCAGCGCTCGCCGTTATAAGGTCAGAGTCACACGCCGTCTCCCTGGGTCATTATCACGAAGCCCTAAAATAGACGGGCAGTCGCGTCGGGGCCCGCCGAGTGCCTGTGACACTGAGTAAACAGCCCCTCGTTCCGCCCAGACTCCCAACGAGGAGCTTCAGGAGAGAAAAAAAAACAAAAAAAGCCGGGACACGCGCGGTCCGGAGGGAGCAGGCCGCCGGAAGGACACGCACAGGCCCAACAAACTCTCACACACACTCAGAGTTCCGACCATGTTTCTCCCCCCCACCCACCACCCCCCCGGCCTCGGTAGACTGTAATGTTGTTCCATCCATTTGACTTCACTTTCTTGTGCTAATGAGAGACACTGTTGAGAGGGGATGGCGGCTGATTGAGGGCGAGGGCTGCTAATCACTGGAACAGCTAATCAGTGCTTGTCGTAAATATTGATTAGTTCTGTGCGTTCTGAGCGTGCTCATTAACCGGTTTGTCATCATCTCTCCTCCCCTGTCCTCCTCTCTCCTCCACCCCCCTCCCTTTTCTTCACCTCCATCCACTCGTTGCCCTTCCCCCCCCCCCCCCCCCCCCCCCCCCCCCACCCGTCTCTTTTTCCACATTTCCCCACAGCAACCTCCAACGGTACGGTGGAGGGCCTGGAGAACCGGGAGGGAGGCGTGTGCAAGAGCCGAGCCATGAAAGTCATCATGAAAGTCGGGCAAGGTAAACGTGCGCCCCCCCATTCACATGTAGAACACAATCCGGCGCTGTTGCCTGGAAGCCATGTTTCACTTTGGTGTGACATTTCCATTTATCGCCCCGTGTGTGCCCACCGCGACTTTGACCAGCGTCTAACGAGAGCCGCCGACTGAAATGGAAATAGTTCTGAGGGGAACAGGGTCCGCCGGTGTTAATGTTTCTGTGTCTTTGTTCCAATTTGGTCCCCAGTGTTCACACAAGTAGCTTCTGCTCTTTTTTTCTGTTTGTTTGACTGAAATCTGTAGTTTACAGAAGTTTTATTGGTCGCGCTGAGTGTAGATTATAAAAGTGGAATCATCTTTTAAATCCTGAAAAGAAACGTTGCACTTTTTGCTCATTCGGCTGTAACAAAACACTTTGAATTAGCTGATGAACGCATTATGATGTCGTTGTAAGGTGTGAGTGTCCCTCTGAAATCCGGATTATAATGATCAAATTCTTTAGGAATAGTTTATTTCTGTCCTTAAAATACAGTGGTTTAGGGACAGTAGTACTTTGAAAAGAAAAAAACATTTCCTGAAATACTCTCTCAGCTTTCAGACACATTTGTATTAATATATTAATGTACTTATCCTGAATGACTGATGCTGTAAAACTTCAATTTCCTTTTGACAAATTCAAAATGACACACTAAATATATAAATATGAATAGAATATACATGAACATGAATAAACCTTTTAGTACATTCAATTCAATATCTTTAACAGGCTGAAAACTTTACTGGAAATGATGCGGTTTATTAGAACTATATTCAATAAATAAGGCATTATATATATTTTATTTCAGTTTAGAAGGTGTTTGTGTCAATTAAAGTAATTAAAAAGGAAGCATTCAGAAAAGTAGAAATTCTGGGGGGTCAGGACTTGGTTATTTGGCCTTCCCTTTAAGACAATAGGGACATAGTGTGTTAATTATCTGTGTAATACTGGGTCTCTGGTTGTATTAGGTGATTGCAAGTAATCAATAACTAGGGCTGCTTGATGGACTGTGCCATTCGATTTTCAGGATTTGTGCGTCACCGCGATGAAGTGACCTGATTAATTGGAAATTGAATTCCTGTCTGGTTACGTTGGATATTACGTTTCCAGTTGCATTCTCGGTAAACGTACAGTCGCGCTGGTTCGATGCGGTATAGGGTTGCATAGGCCTATTCCATGATGGATGGCTTTATCCATGTTGCACGCCCCTAATGGTAACGTAGACATGTTGAATAAATCTTATGTATCCATGAACGGCTTTTGCAAATTGTTTAGAAAAGAGATCCCAAAAAAATAACAACCAAGTGACAGATGACTTGTGTAGAATAACTCCGCTTCCAAGTAGTATAATAGGTCTCTGATGTTCCACGACTATGATTCAAAGTAATCACAGAACGAGAGTGTGTTTGAAATTGGTATGTAAGTGCATGGCCGGGGTAAATCAGCTAAAAATGCGGGAAGTAAACAAGCGAGTTTTGTTTAGATATCCACGGACTCAGCATGTGGTTTAGATCACAAGTTTCACTTTTACATGTAGCTAAACTCACCGCGCGCACATCCGCGTCCCGGGGTTGACAGGGTACAGTACACAGATGTGTTGCTCCGTAAACACTTCCTCCATCCTCGGCGTGGTTGTTTTGACCCAAACAGACACTAACAGCCATCCCAGAGGAACATCTGCCCGCCGTGGTGATCTGATTCCAGACTAAAAGCTGGAGCTCGCCATGTCAAAAAATAAACCGAGGCTCGCCGAGGAAGCTGCAGAGTGTGTGTGTCTGTGTGTACGTGTGTGTATGTGAGAGAGGGAGCTAAATTGTCTGCAGATATTTTGATGTCGGTTGAGGGGGTGACAGCAGCGCATCCTGTGGCTGTCGTCGGGAAGAATGGAGGCTAACAAGCTGCTGATGCTAGCAAGGTGTGAGGGGAGAACATGTTCAGCAGAGGCTGTGAAAAGTCCCCCCACCAGCCAGCCCCCGCTAGCAGACAGCCAGCGCATTATCTTTCCATGTAGGTCAATTTGAGCATCTGACAGCCTGGGATTGCAGCAGCACGCCAGAGTGACAACACGGCCGCGAGATTGCGGGCGACGCAGGCGGCGGTAGCTCCAAACTATTAACTGCTGGAGAAAAAAAAGAAACACAAACCATCCCGCGTTGGCGCGGTAATGGAAGTTGAAAGGAAATGCCTTCAAAACAGGAAGTTTAAGGAAAGCCGGCTCTCAGCCGGGGCCCCCTTCTTCTCGCGACTCCCGGAGCCGGTTCCTTTCGGGTCGCCAGAGCAACGCACTGGTTTTCCCGAAAGTGGTGCGCGGCGAGCTGTCGTTCACAATCAGCGTGCCCTAAAAACCCCGTTAGAAACGACGCTGTCGGCCCCAGCTGCTTCCACTTTTAAATCTCTTTCTGTGGGTGGAATTTCTGATGCATAACGTGCCCATCCAGCCCAGTGGCTATTTGAAGAAGGGCTCTGAGAAACTGCAGCGTTGACAGCGACTTTGATTTGGCTGCCAGTCACAGTTTCTAAGTGATTGTTTTTCCTGAAATCTGAGCGAAGTTTCCATTGATGCCATCTGCACACACGCGGGGCCAATATTTTTTACTATTCGCATTAATCTGCTGATTATCGCCGCGGCGGAGAGCGCTGAAAAGTGTCCAATGTAATTTGTCAAGTGACCAAAGTACTTAAAATATTATGATAAATAAAGTAATAAAGTAGATTATATTTTGATACTGTGATAAAGTTCATAACATTATAATAGTGCGATAAAGTAGTATAATAAAGCACATTATACTTTATTGATTTCAAATTACTTTTTATGAATCTTTAATTCTATATTTCAAAGAATAATCTTTCCATTTAATTTTACAAAATGCTGTTTAAATACATAAAATGTATAATTTGATTAATAAAACACATACAGATCCCATACAATTTTCATGGACCCACAATTACATATAATCGTATTCCATAACTTATTTTGCTGACGGCATACTTTCAGTATCTGTTGCATCTTTTTTCATATTGACAGAAATTCATTAACAACAATTCTGTTCACAGACACAAGCCATGTTGAAGGGGAAAAAATTCAAATTGATTGGGAGAACAAGTTGTTCTCAGGGGTTCGTACCTGAAATATGAGAGTTTTCTCAATTTGTTTAGCTTTTTCAGGAAATTGGAGAACTTGTGCCCTGGTCGAATCTCAGCATCTTTCCCCTAGAATTTAAATCAAATAAGAGAAAAATCCAAACCAAACTAATCAATAATGAAAGCAGACATTCCTGGCCGCCCCGGGCTCTACCTTCTGTGGCCGCGCACTCTTTTATTTCTTTTTTCATCAAATGCAATAAAAACCAAAGCTGTTGCCCGGCCCTGACCCCAGATGTGATTGTGTGTTCGGCTGGCGTCTCCTCTGTCTCTGCAGCCCGACGCCTTCTGCTCGCCAAATCCCTGAGATCCTCCCGTATGTCCGCTCTGGGCTCCTCGCGCTTTAAGACGTGGAGTTTTCACTCCCAGTGAAACACGCTTTGAATGCTACATTCGCAAACGCGTCTGCATTTAATTGTGCCAACACTCTCGGGCATTATCACATTGACTCATCTGTCTGTGGCAGTTTTCTGTTCCAGGAACAGACGACGCCTCGTCACTAATTGTGCTTTTAACGCTCGCGTTTCATCTTTTGTCTGTGAAACAATACGAAGTTTGAATAAACAAAAAAACAAAACAGGAAAAAACGGATAGGAATAGGAAGCGAATATTCTCTACAACCCCCCCCCCCCCCCTCCGTAACAACCCCATGTCAACGTGCTCATTAGAAATATGTTGACTCACGCATCTCTCTCTCTCCTCGTGTTTTCCCTCTGCCTCCCCCTCCCAGCATCCGCTGTGTCTCTTCTCTATCACTCGATCATCATCACCCCCCCCCCCCCCCCCCCCCCCCCCCCGTCTTCTCCCCCCTTCTGGCGGGCTGGCAGTTCTGAGGGTACTCTGCTGTCTGCACAGCTAAGGGAAATGTCAGCGACGCAGGCAGGAAAAATGGGTCAGAACATTAGAGCGCGCCCCGCACATGCTCAGTGGCCGCCCGCCGCCGCGTTGAGGCCGTGCGCGCGGAGTGAGTCAGATCAGTGCGTCCGCTCATATCCGCCGCCATGCGTGAATGTTCCCACTTCTCACTCCTGTCTCCTCTCATCAATTATTGACGGCGCACAACAGCTCACGGCTAGGTTCACCACGGCCGGGATCAGTACGGACGCCGAGAGGATGGAGGAGCGGGTCGGAAGAGGCGGGTGTGTGTGTGTGTGTGTGTGTGTGTGTGAGCTCAACCGGTGGATTCAGCCATGAATTAACTCCACATTCATCTCCTTATGAGACTTTTGACTATCTCGTCAGGCACGCCACAGCCAAATCCACTCAAGACTTAGCAAAAAGCTGGTTGGAAGTCACGACCACACACACACACACACGCACGCTCGCCACGGGGGACTGGAATACAAATTGCCTCCCCACTTCGCCCTCCTCTCCTTTTTTCCTCACGCACACACCCCTGGAGCAGGCCTTCGGGCAGACGCGCCAAAAGTCCCGGCAAAAAAAAAAAGAGAGAAGCCTCTGACGGAGCGCTGTGGAATCCGTCCGGCCGCTCCGTTAACGGCGTGGAAGCGTCTCCCGTCAGTGTTTACCGCACAAAGGCTTCAAAGTGTGTGTGCCGAAATCACAACAGACAGTCAGATAAACTGTCTGTTTCCTTTGCGCTCTCCAGCCCGCCCCCACCTCTCCTCTCCTCTCCTCTCTTCTCTTCTCTGCACCCACCCCCAATTTTCTTCCTGTCCTCACATTATCTCCCCCTCAGAAGTGTGTCTACTCCATGCAGACTCAAAGCCAGAGCAATAAATAAGGCATATTATGGCCTTTTAACGTGATGAATAATGTAAAACAATAAAAAGTTAATATATAACTACTTTACCCCCATTCTGCCAAGCTTAAGTGTATTGTAAGTATATTGTAGGTGTGTGCTTGCGTGTGTGTGTGTGTGTGCAGGAGGGGCGTGCGTGCGCGCGTGCGTGTGTGTGTTTGTGCTGGAGTGTGTTGCTCTCCCACAGATGTGTCGGTGTTGGAGATGCCTGTCTGAGTGTTTGCTGAAGGAGCTGCTGATGTAGATGTGAGCTCATTTTTTACGACAGGACAGGGATACCGGTGTGTTTCACAGACGTTCGCAGATTCGTCCTTCCTCTCTTTGTGCTTTCATCTCCCCTCTCCCGGCACACTTTCCACGCTGGCACAGATAACCTTCTCAGTGTATAAAAGATATATCAAAAGATAATAAAAAATAAAAAAAAAATCCCCCAGCCATCGTGTAGAGTGAGTCGTTGTAATTCAGCTCAGGCAGGGCCCTGCCAGGACTCACTTTCTGTGTGGTATTTATTTTTTCCTTTTCTTTTTTTTGTTATTCCCTACAGACGCAAACACAGGGAACCCCTCCGCCCCGGAGGGCCCAGAGGACAACGCCATACCGGAGTCCAGTCCCAGCCCGCCCGACCAGGGTCAGATCGGACCCGTGTTGCCAGGAAACTCCGGTGAGCCCACCGAGGGGAGCGGGTTTAACCGGGCTTTTTTCTAGTTTTCCAAACTGCAAGTGTTTTACTAAAGACAAAGGCCCCCACGGGCTCTCCACTTAGAATTAATCACATTTACCCTGACACGAGAAAAATAAAAATAATAGCGCGGCGCCTCACTGCGCGTTATCTCCCATGTAGGTTTTTCATGGCTGCAGGCACTCCTTCTCCTTCTGTATGTGGGAGGAGGGGGGGGGGGGTCAGCATGCTGAAGCACTTGTAAAACCACCACGCAAAATAAACCGAAACTCACCAAAATCCCGATGGCAGGGAAACCACGTGAAACCACACCCTAAACAAACACAGCTCGCCCTGAGTCACGGCGCTGCTGCACCCAGAGAGACAAGACAGAGCTCTTTATTAGAAGTGTTTTTTTTTTTAAATCGCATTAGACTTGCAGATAAATGGAGATTAAAGGGAGGGGTAATTGGAGAAGGCGCTCTGGGCCTTTCGCTTCCCGTCTTTACCTGCGCCTTTCTCAGCCACCTTCCACAGGAGGAACCGCTCCTCCTATTTTTAGCGCACTCCCCCCCCCCCCCTTAACGCTAACTTTTTAACTTACTCCGCAACTTCCATGCCACAAACTTCATCCGAGAGTCCAGACTGTTCCTGTCTGTCCCGGGCGTGATAAGCCCAGCTTATTTCATAATTGCTTATTTGACGTTAGTTCCTCTAAAAAAAGATTTCTCCCCTTATACTTTTTTTTTTTTTTTTTTTTTTTT
>CAJRST010036666.1:15261358-15321668 GCA_907169785.1 Menidia menidia
CCCCCCCAATACTAGACCACATTAATCAAGACCAGTCTGGGTCCTCTTCAAGTTCGGACGGCATCCTGGGCTCCAAAGTGGCCTTGATCGGCACTATCGGGGCCAGCTGCATCATCTTCCTCGTGCTCATCCTCCTCCTGGTCATCCTCCTCATCAAGATGCGCAAGCGGGCCAGGAAAAACGCCCACTCTCAGGCCCGCCCCTCGGCGCTGTCGCTCAGCACGCTGTCCAACCCCAAGCTGCCCAGCGGCACGGCCGGCACGGAGCCCAGCGACATCATCATTCCGCTGCGGACAGAGAACAACTACTGCCCTCACTACGAGAAGGTGAGCGGCGACTATGGCCACCCGGTCTACATTGTCCAGGAGATGCCTCCGCAGAGCCCCGCCAACATCTACTACAAAGTCTGACCCGCCCCTCGCACAGCCGGCGGACGCTGTCAGGAGAACGGAGGTAGAACACAAGAGAAGAGGAGCGCCCGATTCACGTTCTTGGGGGAAGAACACTTTTTTCCTTTTTTTTTGCATTCGGGGACTTCCTCAAGCCCCTGTTATCTCTACCACCTGCTGCACAAATCTGGAGAAACACGCACCGGCCGCTAACCATCGGGGTGACTGATGAGAGAGGTTCGCTCTGTTTGTTTGGGTCGTCTGACAATCCCCCGCCCTCCTCCCCCCCACTCCCACTCCCACTCCCCTCCCCTCCCTCACCTCCCACCTTCCCTTGCATCTCCCTGATGTGTTCTCACAGAGAGAGAGAGAGAGATGGAGGGTGGGCGGGGGGGCGGGGCCGGAGCGAGCGAGCGACCAACATATGGAAGGAACTCCAGCTTCGCGGTCCGCTGTTCCTCTTAACGGATGGGATATAACTTATCTCAGCTCCCCGAAGTACAGTCTGTGCTACACCCAATTAAACACACCATCCTAGCACACTAAGCCAGGCAGAGGCAGCCATGGGCCCGAGTGCCACTCAGCCTGCCTCCGTTTGTGTGCCAGCAGAAAAAAAACACGTGCGTGCGTGTGTGTGTGTGTGTCTGCGCGTGTGTGTCTGTGCGTGCCTCGGTGCGTATATGCGTGTGTGTGAGTGTGATAGTCGGGGCCCGGCGCTGGGCCAGGGAACTCTCCAGATAGCTCAGGTATCTTACACAGTGTGTGAAATAATGTGCTCCTCTCCCTTCGCACCTCTGATGTTTGCCTTACTTACTATTTTTGATGGAGGATTTCCTTGAACCCTGATTAAGTTCACAAAGCAGTTGTATTTTGTTAGACTTTTCCTACAAGTGCACAATGTATAGAGTCACATAGATCATCGTTATTACTCCATTCTTCTCACCACCCCGCGTCATCCATGACTCGTGTTTTTGTTTTTGTTTTTTTTTTGGGGGGGGGGTTTGTCATAAGGAAGTACCTTGACCCGGTCAGTTGATGTGGAGGTGTGTACACGTGTGTGTGTTTGTGTGTGAACGTATGTGAATTCTCCCGTCTCCGTTGCTCGGATCTGAGTTTCACCATTACTCCGGTATTTATGGGCCCGCCTTGTGTGTATTCCAGGGTGTGTCCTCCTGTGAAGTGAGTGTGTGTGTCGGGGCATGTCCGGACCGGTTTCCAGCGTGGGGAGGCTTTATTGGCTTTGCGGTAGAGCACAGCGTTACTGTATCCTGAGCTTTAAAAAAACAAAAAAAAAGTAAAACAAAAAAAAAGAACGAGACAGGCAGCAGAGAGACAGAAAAAGCCCTGATGAGCCCTAACGAAACCCCTCTCCACGCTCCACTCGGCACCGCTTCTAGATCCTTCTGTCTGGAATGGGGCTTTCATGTCGTTGGCCTTTGAGACAGGCAGGTCGGTGGTTGTTCGCTCCGGCTTCTGGGGCCACAGTTGAAGCGCAATCGGATTGAGGCGGGCGTCGGCCCTGGGGGAGGCCCTCCCTCTACGTGAACGTGCGTGTACGTATACGTAAACGTGCTGGGTGCTGATCTGGGGCTGCGGAATCGTCGGATGCCAAGCGGCCGCCATCTGGAGATGAGTCACTGGCGCGTGCGGCGAGAGGTGACTAATCTGTGCGCCATCTTCGTGCCCACACTCGGCAGACGGGATAGAAAAAAAAGGATTTAGGAGGAAATGTGCCTGTGACTTTGCTTTAACCTGAGCTGATGACAGTGGTGGGAGCAAGAGGGAGGGAGGGAGGGAGGGAGGGGTGATAGGTAAGGCAGGAACTGTTAAGAGGGCGAGAGGGAGGGAAGGAGGGAGGGAGGGAGCGGGAGGGGGGGGCAGTTTAGGATTCATCATTTTTCCATCCTCTCACTAGTTGGGCTGTGAATAAAAGCGCCTGCTCAGAATATTCCACAGTCAAGGTGTTCAGCCGGCGAGGACACTGCAGCCCGGCTATCGCACAGCCCCGGGCAGCCAGACGGGATTTATGCAGCTGGATGCACCAGGAGGAGCAGGAGGAGGAGGAGGAGGAGGAGGAGGAAGAGGCACTTTCTGTGGACACATGCCTGCTTATGTACAGGAGAGCTTATATTTGTTGCTTCACTTGCAGTTTCTCTCCACACACACGTGTACGCCGGCGTGTGCGTGCTGGTTTTCTCTCGGACCGGGACAGGCCCCGGCTAATGATGTGTGAGAGGAGAGGGGAGCAGATAAGGACAGCCATTCGTCAGCACGGAGACGCGAGCTGTCGTTCCGCACGCGCACCCGCGCACACACACGCACGCAAACACACCCCGAGACTCGACGGGTCCAGGTCTCTATCTCCAGTCCAACGGTCAGACTGCCGGTTAATGTTTTTTTTCCTCCTCCGGGCAGAGGCGGCCCATCTTCCTCTCCCACACAGAGCAGACGCTGCTGAGTTAAAAGGCAGAGCAGCTTTCAGGACTCCGGGAAGACTCTTGCGTGTCGTTAACCTCGGAGTTAACAACCAAAACAGCTGCCGCTCGTGCTTTTTTGCGGCCCTGTGTTTTAACTCAGCATGCAGCCCTCAGTGGCCCTCTGCAAAAGGCATCAAGAGCATATATTTTTGTTTCGGATCGCTGCGCATCCATTCAGCTACACCAGCTTAGGGAGTCATTACCAAATTACCACAAACCATATCTCATTTTCATTCATTCTGGTGACCACTTAATGTTCTTCATTTTTTTTTTTTTTTTTTTTTGGGGAGGGGGGGAGGGAATCAAAAGAAGTAAATGGAGAAATGTAAATATATGGATAGAGCCCAGTTTAAAATGTAATTTCACCCGAACACTGCTCATAAGGAAAAATTTAAGATTAGATTTTTGTAATGGAGGATGTTTGTAAATAGCTGTCTTTTTAAAGTGTGTTTTGTATGAATCCTTGCATTTTTTTTTTTGTCTCAGCGACATGTTTTTCATTTCTCTTCCTTTAGATTGAAACTGAATATTGCAGCGATCACACGAAGCTGTGTTTTACGCAGCGTCCAGTATTGTCGAAAAAGTCTTTGTTACCACATGTGTTTATGAAAAGAAAAATGAAAAAAACTATACAAAAACCTGGGGTTCAAGTGGTGTTTGTTTTTTTTCTACTTTGCCTTTCAACAGGAATTGTAGACGCTTCAGAAAAATATTTCAGGACTTAGGTTTTGTCGCCAACAGGCTGTAATGCGGATAGATCACTGAAACTGGGATGATAAGGCGTCCCATCCCTGTTGGAGACAGCACTTGGCTCTGCATATGAAGACTGTGTTATTGCGCTCCCTTTGGGTTACCTACACCCTCCACTCTATTATAAAATGTGACAAAAGCATTTTTGGTCCAAAAAGATAAATCTTATCTCGATTTTCAGAAGTCCACAGGACCAGCAGGGAGAGAGGCGTAGAGAAAAAAGCAGGAGAAAGGAAAAGGAAAAAGGAAAGGAGGCCATGTAAGGGAGTGTGACCGCAGTGTGCCAGCCAATAAATCATCTGGTTTACACCACTCATTATCTCCCAGGCGTTCTTTTGTTTTAAAGATGCTCTCTCCTTCTCCTCCTCTCCCTCCGCCTCTCTCCTTTGTCATCCCCCCCTTCCCAATTTAGCACAAAGATGTCAGTCGCCCATAGTATGAGCCTCAGTGTAGGTTGATTTCTGCTCTTGTAAGCCACAGTATTATAATTTTTTTTTTAATGTGCATGTGAAAGCGAAAAACCTGTTGAATTTATTCCTTTTGTTTGAATCACAACTGTCAAGTTTTGTTCTCTTTTTTTTTTTTTTTTTTGCCATTCACTTATTTGCCGCTTCTCAGCGTAACCTGTTGGCACCAGCTACAATGGAAATAACGTTCCACCAGTTTGGAAACTACCGCATATTGATAAATAAAATTTTTCCCATGGAACTTGGTCTGGATTCATCCTTTTTCCTCCTCTTTCCTGCTTTTTGTTAAAAAATTTTTATGGGTTTGTGATAGTCGGTTAACGATTTAATTTGCCATCCTACTGACCACCTCAGTGACGGTGGTGACATAAACCAGTCGCCCACGCTCACAGCAACCCCCCAAATCTCTAACCTCAGGGGTCAGCGCTGCACAGATGGGTTTGTTCCGATACATTAGTCAGATTGAAATCACAAGCAGGCTTCATAAATTCATATTCAGGGAATGCGGACATGCCTTTTTGCATAGTAACTAATACCCGTATCGGCTGGCTCTGGCCTGGTGTCCTCCAAAATTACATTTCTTCATACATGATTAAATCTGATTGGCTGCACTCTGCATTTCCAGAGTGTTTGTCTGAAATCACAGTCTGCTTTTGTGCGACCCTAAAGAGCAAACGCCAAGTCCTTGGTGAAAGCAGAGATGGCATGAAATGTTATTAAAGTGATCGGGCATTTTCTCTGACACACACACCAGTGTTTGTGGGCATGGCTTTCATGCTGATGATGATGTGAGCAGAGACGGAGTGGGCGAGTGAAGAGACTGACGGAAGAAGAAAAAAAGTCAGGGCAATGAAAGGCGTAATGTGCCTGTGGCTTCACTAAACCAACCCCCACCCCTGTCCTGTCATTTTCCCTTCGCTGTTTTTCCTTCTTAGCCCCGGGACAGGTATGTGTTCATCTGGTTTCCTGGCTCGGTCCCGAGACGCCCCCGTAGATCTACGTTACTATGGATTTATTAAAACCTTCCCCCTGCTGAGCCACTGTGTCTTTCCCCGCATCCATCTGTGAATGAGACAGCGTTTGAGTGTGTGTGTGTGTGTGCCTAGCAGCAATTTTTGTTGCTTTGGAAAATCCATTCTCTTGATCCCAGTTAAAGCAAACATCATTACAGCGTAGATCTACAGCCGTTTATTATTGCTATGCGTCGTTTATCTTTTTTTTTAACGGTGCAACACGTGGGCTCTCATATCTTTTCAGATTAAACAAGTCACCTGGGAAAGCAACAGCTGCCAGCAGTCTGTGGTGGCTTGGGAACGGCCTAATTTACACGGATTTGAATCCATACGAACGTATTCTAATTGAGAAAAGAACTAACGTGGAGGCTTTTTCCGTCCTGCGTTGAGTTCGAACACAAAACAGCTTATTGTTAAACTGTGGAGACCTCAATTACACAAGATAAGAGCTGGCCCCGGTCAGAACACACCTCTGGGGTGATTGGCTCACAAGTGGACAGCACAGAATAAAGTGACTGCACAGTTGAGCCGAGCTACGTTTTCAGGCCAATTTAGCCTAGCACCATGCCATTAAGTGTGCATTAAGTCATTCACAGAAGTATGCCAGACACCACATGCACGTGAAAAATGTCAGACATTCTGTTTCGGACATTCTCCGCCGCAGATCATTTCATAGCTGATTAGCTCCATGGCTGAATAAAGCTAATCTGATAGTTATTCTTGTCCTCTGTCTTGCTAATACATGATATCTCTCCAACCCTGCCACTTACTCTTTTGTGCAGCTCTTAGGGTTAATCTTTCTTAATTCCTTTTCTTATTGATAAAATAAGATATTCCTTTATTCGACCCACGAAAAGGAAATTTGATTGAAACATTTTTTTTCTGCTGGTTCTATTAAAGGGAATGAAAGTGTCTTTACTATTTCTGCCTTCTTATTTTTAAAAACTTTAGCAAATGTAGCAAATATGTTGTTATATGAAGACTGGTGCATGTGGAACCATAAATCAAAATGCTATTGTGCCAGTTTGGAAAGCAGAATTTTTAACTTTGGTATCTCAGCCATGTATCTGTGCTATTCCGGACGGGGAATGTGCATTAAATAGGTTGGCGCACTTCAAAACAAGTGGGAGGGACTTTTTTTGTAGGTTCAGGAACTACCCTACCCCCTCCCACTTAAAAAAAACTTTTATTGTGAACCTAGGTTAACAGGCCAGGTCCTGCAGGACTGTCGCTGCTCATTGTAAGACTTTTTTTGTCAGTAGATTTCCTCAGTGGATGTCTCAGTTGAATTGTAAGTTCCCTCAATGTTTTATTTTTTTCCAGGTTCTTACCAACAGTGAATGTTAAATCATGTCTTCACTCAGCTCAGATACTCCCAAGTAATTACAATCATACTCCTTTTCTAAGTGTACAATGATTTCCTGAGATGAAAACACAGTTAGTCCCTCTAGAGATTTGTGGCGAGGCATTAAAATGCAGGTGTGAACACACCGACTTTGGGCTAGCCACTTGGAATTGGATCCCCCACCCCACATGCACCATAATACCAAGTCTGAACAGCTTTTTACAGCCGTAGTTACATTTCTATTGGTGGAATCATCTCCAACTTTACCGTTGAGCCGTCAAAAATTGCACCCTTCTAAATTCATGTGGCAGTCTGCGGCCACCGTGTTATCAAAGCAATGCAAATGCGGAGCCGGATCTTTTAAGGTGAAAAAGCGTGGATGAAAGAGTCATCCCTTTTTTACTTTGCAGAGCGGCTCGTTTCAAGATTGCGCTTGCGGTTGTTTGCCTCAAATGATCGTCAACAGGTCGTGCATTATCTCCCCCGCGCAAGGCCTGCATATTTTTTTGCTTCTGAAGAGGCCGGTGCGGCTTGTGAAGCCGCAAATGGAAAAATAAAGTTGGAGGAGTAAAGTGATACAGCTAACCAGATGAGGGAAAGAATTCAAGAACACTGGTATCTTTGACTGTGTGAGCTGGCACCGCATCCCAGTTTCCCCTCGCATTATTTCACACACTCTGCTCCCACACTCAAATCTGCAGCATGTGCAGACGTTCCTTCTCGATCTGTGGCGAGTAAATGTAAACCCTGCAACTTCCCAGCTGTAACCAGACGTCCAGCGGCTGTCGATATAGCTCTTAAGTGATTTGGTGTTCGGTCTCCTCGAGTTTTTTTGCTTTTATTAAAGATTGTCCGGGAGACCAGTAACTCACACCGGAATCAATATGACATGCTATGGGACATGTTCTTTCTCATGTAATGTACATATGCATATTTAATGAGTTAATGCATCCCTTGCCATACATAAATTATGCATGTCTGCTAATGCCTTTCATCAAATGCTGCTTGTCAAATATCGAGCAGATTTTTTCGGTCAATCTTTGAGCTGCAGAAGAAACCCGAGAAGGCACGAAGGAACTGAACCCTTCTGCGGAAAAAACACAAAAAAAGAGTTCATTAGTCAAACAGTGACACGTCCAGTACATCAGTCATGAAAGGGGCTAATTAATGTGTTTTAAATTCCAATCAGTAAGGGAACTACATCTAAATAAATCTTCAATCTCGGCTTCAATCGCTCCAGAGGAGCAGGAAACGGAAATTCCACCTCAGTGTGTCGTGCTTCTCTGTTTTATGGCATGTTTCAATTTTATGTTTCATTACAGGCACTCACACACACACACACTCACTCACACAGCCGCACATGGCCGTCAGGCACATATTGATGGCATTGTTATGACCAGAACATGCCTGATCAGGCCTGGGCTGCGGCAGGGATCCAGGTCTGACCGCGACTCATCAATCATACAGAGACTGAGAGAAGCAAAGAGACTCGCACACATGAAAAGCGCACACGCTTTGGTGGAGAAATAACCGTGGCGGCTGGCTGCTGGGTCACAGGTGTGGAGACCGAGAAAGAAAGTGGGAATTATTCCCCCCCTTTTCCCCTTTTTTTTTTTTTTTTTTTTTGCACCCCTCCTTTGCTTTAAAGAGAAACAGCCCTCACTGCCTCCTGCCCGCCCATGTCTTTGAAAACATCCCATTTCCATCTACATTTCCTTCACCCAATTTAAAACCCACACTTCATTTGCCCCCTCAGCATCACCGCTCCTCTCCTCCTCCATCTCCTGCTCTCAATTAGGCCATGCTTCGAATCTCAGGCATTATCTGTGCTGGCCATTTATATAACATGACTCCAAAACGCATTTGCACAAATTTCCAATTACAGTATTATGCCTTGAAGCTTTTGGGTCCTTCTGTCTCCTTCATTTCCTTCCTTTTCACTCAAACTGTACTTGATGTTGTGCGCTATTAAAAAAAAAAGTCTCCTCCTTAAATACAAGTTCAAATTTATGCTTTTAGGTTTGCAGTAATGGCCTTCCCCCTTCTGTTCACTATTTTTAAAACTTAACTCCGAACTTGTTTTCAAGCTGCATTGTTTGTGCACTGACAGATAGCTTGTACAAAAGACAAAAAAACCCCCAAAACAAAACAAAACAAAATAAACCCAGAAAAAGCTCTCTGATAAAACTGTCTGATAAAGCCAAATAGGTCAAAAGAAATCCTAAAAACACTATGAGAAACCTGAACATTTAAAACAGTTAGCAACAGTTGACAACATTATTCTTACCTAATCATAGCCAGTTATGATTTTTAATATTTAACAAAAGGATATTATATGAACACACAAATAAAAATGGGTCTCTTGAAATTAGAAATATTGCAGGCAATACACTAAAATCTCAAGTATATTGAAGAATGTTCTAAAATGGAGATGAAAAATGGAAGAAAAGGGTTAACAAAATGCCGAAAATGAAAGTCTTGTGAGCAAAATGCGAAATACCTTAAAAAACTCAATGTACTGATTTTCGTCCACAGACACCATTTTTATTGCATCGGGGAATGCTGTCTCATTCTAATACACTAAATATTCCCAAATTGCCTGTTACTTTACAAATGACCGTTATGAGAAAAATAAATGATTGAAAAGCTTTGGAGGTCAGATGGGTTGTAGGATGGTATTGCACGCATGCAGAGTTTAAGAGCCAAACTCACGTCCCACCCTTACCACAAGTGTTCTCAAGTGACCTGACTTTGAAATGCCATGTCTACTTTCAGTCACTGTTTTCTTGTGCTTTCATTTGCTGTCGAAAAAAAGAAAAAAAGAGTTTTCTAACAGACACTGTAGCATCAAAAAAATCCTCTTCCAGGAATACGGGCTGCTGAGTCCCAGCCCTCTGCACAGAAACTGCTACCAGATGCCCTATACACCCTATAAATCAAGCAGGGTGGAACAGAGAAAAACAAAAACTAACCTAAAACAAATATTGGTAGCCCAAATGCTAACTTTTATTTGCCACATCTGTTGTTATATTGGGCCAGGAGGGGAAAAAAAAAGAAGAAAAAATCATGGAGAGAGTTTGTGGGAGAATTTGGAATCTAGATGAAAATGATCAAAAGTATCAAAAAGATGTTCACAAATGCAATGGTGATCACAATGATATGATAACTTTAGCCAGATGGCTTTGATTTCCAGTCCGAAGCAAACGGCATTCCTTAAATGAGGTCAGCGTTGACATTTCAGAAAACGGCCAAACTTTCCTAACCGAGTGAACGATCCTGATGCATCTGAGAAGCAGCCCTGCTCGAACTGTCTAAAACACTAAGAAAATAAGTTTAATGCTTCCTTTATGATCTCATTTCACCAAGTTTTACTTTATGGAAGGAAAAAAGACGGTGTGTGTTTAGTCAAAACAAACTGATCAGAACGGGGCCTGCCAGTAGCATGTCAAAATTGAATCTAAACTCAGATTAGCATGTTGTCGTCTTTTATTATTCTGTGTAATGCAGTCTCGGTTGTCAGCGCCGCTGTTCGGTCCTGAGTCATAGTCACGGGGCGCTGGGGGGGTGGCCGCCATTATCATCAAGCTGCCATAAGTGCATAATCGCATGAGAAACCTCATCTCTGCAGGATTTGATTGCTGCAGTTGTTGTAGTAACCGGACCTTAATGCCGCTCGGTATCCTCAAGTTAGCGCTGTCGGTTATTATTACTAAGAGCTCCTCTTCCGCTCCCTCTGGGGGTGGCCACTGAGAGCTGACTGGCCTATTGTGTCAGTTTGTGGAAACCCAAGCTGATGCAAGCGTCGCTGACCACCCATCTGCACGCCAACTGACCTAAATACAGAGCAACATCTGTGGGGGCAGAGCTGAAGGACGCTGACAGAGTGTGTGCATGCCAATGCGTTTGACAGTGACAGTGTCGGAATAACAACCTCTCAGTTAGTAGCACAGCAAAGCCCCCGCCAACCCCCCCCCCCCCGCCCCTCCTTCCCCCCCTCAAGTCGGAGGGAGCAAAGCAGGCCTTTTATACTGATATTATTCAACTTAACGGGCAGATTCCCAGCAAACACTCGGCTGAGAAATTAGAACCAAGAGGAGGCAGCCGGAAAACATCACAAGTGGGCGCGGGCGGGCGGGCTTCTCTTCTCTGCTCACTGTGGCCACACAACAGTTGACAGGATGCATTAGACAATCCCTCAGTGAAGGGTGACTGACCTGAACATGTGACCTAAGTGCTGCCCTAGTTCCAGGAGTGCCACATGAGATCGAGAACCATCTCACTTATCTGTACTTTGTCGCTGGCTCCGGACCAGCTCGCTCGCTTTTTGCATTTAAAAGATGACCTACAGTACACATCCCCCTCTTTTTTCCTTGTTTAATTTTTTTTTTGCAGCAGTAGGAACGGGTTTGAGAGAGTACTGTTACTGGGGCAACTAGTTTTCCCACATGCAAGCCAGCATCAGTGGGACATCAGCGGAACGTGGGGGGGTGCCTGAATATTCATGAAGGGCAGGCACCCATTTCAGCCCGCTGAACACTCCCTCCCTGCCCCTCATCCACACACACACACACACACACACACACACAGAGGCACACGGTCCGGTCACAAAATCATGCACGCACAAGAAGTGCAAGGACTTGTTCCATACCAGCAAGCACATACTCATCTCACGCCTCACTGCTCTCATTCATATCAAAAGCGAATGCTCATTACATACAACAGCAGAACACACACACACACACGTACACACACACACACACACACACAGCGATTAGCCTTCATACAACTCATCTAACTTGACTTCTCCTATAAAGATGTAATAAACATTTGAACAATATCTCATAGCAGCAGCTGCTTATGAATCGATTAGCTCCACGGGCACATTTCTTGTTTCATTACAAAATAACGGCTTAAAAATGGCTCAAGGCAAAAGCCGTCACACACGAAGCAGAGAGGAGAAGAGACGGCTCCGCTTTAAGCAGATGGTTCCTCGCCGGCGCGAAACAGCTGGATTCGTGTTTCCTTTTTTCACGGAGACATTGTTTGACATCGTGATCATTAAACAGAGCCGTTTCAGAGCGGCTCTTCTCCTGCCTGGTTATTCTGATATTGGTATGCAGGGGCCGTCGCACGAGAAGGAGGAGTGGACGGCGCAATGAGAGGGGAGACTTGGATGTGATGAGAGGCTGAGGGCACTCAGTCAGTCTGGACGTTTGGCACAGAGACAGCAGATTCCATTTCCATGCCAATCTGCCTTGTCTCTTTCTGAATCAGACTTGACCTTCACAGGCTGATGACTCCAGAGGCCTGGGACCTGGAGACGCTTTTCCGCTTAAAACCGGAGACACGCACACACGCTGAGATGTACCAGAAATGGGAAAAACATTCCCCCTCCAGCACAATCGCATGTGTGTCTGCCCAAATGTGCATTCATCTATATGTATACATGAGCATAAAATGTTAAAGTCAAGGGGAAAAAAAAACAAAAAAACACTTGATTTACTGTAAAGGAGCTCTACAAAGGACTGAAATGAGACCAGACTGTCTTTAAAGAGCCAGCCCTCCATGCAGATGGCTCTGTTTTTCATCTCTCCCCTCATGAGATCTAATTTTCAGTGCTCTGTTCAGCAATTTCTCTCTTTCTTTTTCTTACCATTTGTCTCCATAAAATACCAACAGATTCTACTTCAACAGAACAACTAACAAAAAAAAAAACAAAGACTCTCCTGAGGTTATTTTTCTTCCTCTTTTAGAATGGAAACCTCCCCCACGTCTAGAAAAAGGGAAGCACCCTATGGTCCAGGAGCCCAGCACCCATTCTGTCTGCCTCCCTTGTGTTTCTGTTTAAAAGCAGACTAAAATAGACCTTTACAAGTCGTCTAATGAAAGTTACTCCGGGCCGTCTGGTTAATTGACCACCTTTAATGAGTGTCAAACGGCAACAGTCATTAGGCTGGGGGTTGCCATGGGTCACTGCTGGGGTGGAGAAAAAGTGAAAGAAAGAAATGGGGGAAGAGAGAAAAGAGGGAATGGGGGGAAGAAAAAAAACACAAAACAGGTAGGCCTGTAAAATAGTTGAAATTCTTCTGCTTGTGTGGAGCTCTGCTTTGTATGTGTGATGAACGGCATGCGTGTGTTTTGTTAATGCGCAGCGCCTGAGGGGAGCCCCTGTCCCGCTAACGCTCCCTGACATACCACAGAAAGCTGTGGCCATTTGGTTGGAAATAATTTCTGATTTTATACTCCACAGCCAGCAACCCTGAGACGGCCAGCAGCAGCTGGTGCTTCCTCAATGACCAAATCGGAAGAGCAGGCTGGGGGGAAAAAATGGAAAAATACATTTTTTTTCGAGAAGCTTCTAAACGGCCTGTTATTTCTCATCTCTCCGTTTTTATTTTTTATTAAACCTGGGTTGAAAAACGACCCCCATCGGCTAGTCGATCATCGCTGATGGGGACGAGAAATCTGTTTCCACGTGTTTCACTTGATCGTGAACACCCCTGTAAAGGCCTTCATTTTCGGTTGATGACCTCATTTCAAAAGCATATTGCAAACAAAGACGACGTCCTTGTCCTTTATTTTGTGTACCGCATGTGCAGCTCTCCACAAGGGCATGCACTCACAGACAAACTCACACGTGTGTGTGTGTGTGTGTGTGTGCGCACGCACACCCAAAACCCCTCATGTTATTGAATTGAAATTGAGCCCACCACACATTTCCTTGGAGTATTGATTTAATCAACTGCATATCATGTTGAGAACCGTATCATTTGGCGCAACACACACCAGCGGTGGCAAAAAGAAGCGATCCATCACCATTTAGAAGGACAGGCCCTTGTAGTCTAAACACGGAACCATTACGCATGGTTTAACATGGACACTCTGACCTCTGGGAGGTGGCAAGGCCAATGACATCGTTAGAGGAGTCAGGCTGTGTGGCGGAGCGAGACAAATTGCTATCAGACCTCAATCACAACTAATAACGGCTTAGATTTGTTTCGATACTCATATCAGCCGCTAATATCCTGACAGATTTGTTGTCGTCGCCGCGGCGACGCGGGCCGAGGCTGTGCTGCACCTCGCTTTGCTTTATTGCCACGGCGGCTGGGTTTGAGCACTTCTTCCTAAGGCTCCGTTAGTCTATTCAAAGGCACCTAAGCTTGCAAAATAGCTGGAGGGTGATTTCCCACACGCAGATAAAGCCCAGACTTGAAATCACTTTCAAAGCTGGGCTCTCATCTCGAGATCCTTTGAAGCCCCCCTGTAGAAGAGCTTGAAAAAAGCGACACATGGGAACTGTAATTCTCTCTCTCTCTCTCTCTCTCTCCCTCTTTGGAGTGTAACAGAAAATGTTGTCGCTCCCTCCTGATGCTGCGGTTCACATCTGCGGCCCGGGTCTTGTGACACTAACCTGGGCCCGCCCTGGAGGCGCCACACATGGCCTCGCCCATCACAGCTTTGTCAGCGACCTCACTGGACCGTGAACAGACGCAGACCGCTCCGGAATGTCGGCCGAGCCAGCTCCGACCTCAGATGGACTGGCTCCCAGATGAGCCGATGTGAGTGAGTACACACACACACACACACACACACACACACGCATTCAGCCACACATGCGCACACGGGGGTAACTTGATCCAATGACACAGGAGCTGCCTCAGTGTGCGGCTAACTGCCTTATCTCCCCGTGGCCGCGCTCCTCTTTCCTCTCAACATTCTTTCAGGTATTTGGCCGAGACCTTTTCTCTTTGTTTGCCCTTTTCAAAGACCTGCTTTATGCTGGAAGCCCTCCAGACGTAGTGCGGCAGTCTCCTCGCCGGCTCGCTTTCTTTCCCCCTCTGTCTCTTTCTCTCAGCCCACACATCTCCTCGACCGGCCTCCTCGCCTTGCCTCTCACCACCCCTCCCACCATAACGTCTCTTACACCCCTCTCTCTCTCCTTCGCTCTAATTCCCCCCTCCCCTCAACTATCCCGGCTCAGAATTCAAAATACAGTGCCACCTGTGCCGTGTGTGCTGCTGCATCCCAAATGAGCGCCGCGTGGAGGAGGGCTGCTTCCGACACAGTTTCGGAAACCTGCGCTAAGTGTCGAAAAATGCTCTTCAAATCTATCTATTTTACTCTATTTGAGGCAACATTGTCACGTTTCTTTGTCCATTCAATATAAAAAAGAAAGAGTTGCTGGATTTGAATTTGATACCAGTAAAGTCTTTCGAAAACTGAGTGAAATGGGTGGGCAGGTTTTCCACTCTGCGGGCGTCCAGGAGCTGACAAGGCCATTTGCTGTAGTTTTCAAGGTGAAAGGTTTTTGTTTTTTTCCCCATTCTTGATTGATATGAGGCTTTAGAACCTAGGGCCTCCTTTGTCACACATTTTGATTCATTGAGTTCCAAATGCATTTGGGTTACAGGTCTGGATTACAAATAAGCTACTTTACCACCTGGCCTTCTGTTGTGTATCATGTAGAATGTAGCCTAGCATTTACTTAAAAAAGGGCTCATCTGATTTCCATGACCTGAGCACTACTGTAACTCCAGCATTCCCTAATGAATCCTGCCTTTCGAACTCTTTCCTTATGATGGGCTGCTGTACTCTTTAACAAGAAGTAGTCATGATTTTCCAAGGCAAATGGTTAAAAAAGTCAGACCATAAAACCTAAATGAGCTTGAGCCTTCAGATGATTATTTCGCAAGCGTTACAGTCAGAATTAGTAGAGACATATTTTCAGAAACATTAAGTTAGCTTAACGTAAGATTAGTGAGATCAGTGTTGAGAAAGGGTGTCTCAAAGACACATTTGTGAGTTAAGAGCTTTCCTTGAACTAGGGAAAACGAGCCGAAAAGAAAAAGTCAATGACCTCAAGCATTTCTTTAGTTTCTCAACAGAGTAGTAATTCTCTCTCATGACTCTTGCTTTCCATCCTGGTTTGGCCTTCTGGATGAACCTTAGAAAAAAACAGTCTTTGGCCTTTGCCCCTTTCCAGCGGTGGTGACATTGCCGGAGGTTGTTTACACATAGACATTCTAATTCAGTCCAGTCCAGCTTTATTAAAAAATAACTTTACATTACTACAAGGACCAAAGTGTTGCACGGAATGCATCAAAACATTGAAATGAAAAACAAAACAAAACAGTACATAGACACAAAAAAACACAGAATACTAGAATTTGTACTTTAAAAACAAACATAAGCAGTCATGCAATAAAAACTTAAATACAAAAGGCTCTGACTAAAATCAACATTTCCCAAGAGATTAATTTTAAGACGCGATATGAAAACAGACTGGGATGCAGCCCGTCTGACGTGCAGTGGTAAGTTTAGGATCTGCAGTTGTTTTTTGGGCCCACTGAGGAGAGGCAGATCAGCTGACCTGAGTGAGCGGGAGGGAGACTAATAACTCAGCAGCTCAAGGAGCTAGGAAAGGGGCAAAGCCATGGAGAGCTTTAAAAACAAATAAAAGAACTTTAAAATGAATCATGGAGTCCAAGAAGCCTGGGGAGTGAAGCCAAAATGAGGGAGATGTGTTCATATTTGCGTGTGCCGGATGAAAGACGTGCCGCAGCAGTTTGCGCTCTCTGTGGCTGGGCAATATAGGAATTACTGACCCTCACATGGAGGGCATTACAGTAATCCAGTCCCGAAGTAATGAAGGCATGGATCACTGTCTAAAAGTGGTTTCCCAGGAAGAACTGGCTTTACGTCGGCCAACAGCCTTAATTGATAAAAACTAGACCTAAAACTTCCCTAATCTGACTGTCTGATTTAAGATCAGCCTCCACCTTAACCCTAGGGTTTGCAGTGTTCAGCTTCGTACACGGGGCCAAATGACTCAATGTCTCAGCCGTGCCACTAAAAACCATGACTTCAGTCTTAATCCCACTGAACTTTAAGAAAATTGAGAGTTATCCAGGCTTTTAAGTCTTCAAGACATTTTAGCATCGGATCAGCACAATTTCCACCTTTCTTTTTAAGGGGGATATAAATCTGGCTATGATCAGCATTACAGTGGAAGAGCACATGATGTGTCCTCAATATGTTTGTTTCCTCAAGTGGAAACACATATAGGTCAAAGGGAAGGGGGCCTTAAAATAAGCCCTGCGGTACCCCACATGTTAGAAATGGAGATATAAAAGGTTCAATTAGATCTGAACCACTCCATTGGTGTTCCCTGATGCCCACCCACTGTGGTCCACTGTATCAAATGCAGTGGTTAAGTCACAAAGGACAGGGACATCAGTAACCAGAGTCTGTAGCTTTGGAGCTTTTTTACAAACCTTGTTCACTTCCAGTGGTTTTAAAGTTTTCCTTAGTTCACGTTCTCCACAATTTGTCGGTCTTATTTCAGTTCTGGGATTCTTGATTTTTTAGCCTTATATCAACTTGTTGGAGTAAAATATTGACTCAAATCTGAACTGATCCCAATGTAGCCTTGACAAAAAAAAAAAAAACTAAAACAAAACAGGGTAAAAATATCAGCTGATTTGAAGTATTTGGATACTTACTTACTTGTCAGAGGAAAGTAAAATGTAGTCAAAAAAGTCACCCTTACCGTGTGTATAACAGAACCGAATACCAGTGACTCAAAGTTTCTCTAGTGCTAACACCAAAATGGCCACTGCTTCTAGATTCAGTCAAATTATTCATTCATTGTTTGGATGCACATGTCATATTTTACTGGTATATGGAAGGTAACTTTAGCGCCTAGAAAATATCTTTAGCTGATTTTAAGAAGCAAATATTTTTGTAGTCGAAAATGTCGTTTTCTTGGTGTCTGTTTGCTTGGCACCATGCAGGTGCTGCCCCGAGTTCAGGGACTGTTGACTTAACCTGTCCACATGAAGCCATAACAAAAGGAACCTTCATGAAACTATCTATTTTACTTCTTTTCTTTAGGCAATGGGTCATCTGTCCTTGTCGTTTGTGTTCTGCTTCGTGTGAGTAATTGATCCATTTCCCGCTTGCAGATTTTGTTTTGCTTCTGGCTGTCAGTCAAGGCCTTTGATGTGTTACCCTTTAAATATTCCCCCTTTGCACACTCCGAGGGCTGAGGTTGCACTTGGGAAAGAAATTTGAAAGACTTTAAGGCTATGTCGGGGAATGGGTGTGGGCAGAGTATTGATGCAGTAACATAAAAACTGCACATATTTTTGCAACATTTTGGATAAGTAAATAATGGTCTTAAAAAATGACACATACTAAGAATTGTGCTTGACAAGAGTGCAGTGACTTTTTCAAGATATTTCTTTCTTTCCTTTTTCGGCTGCATGACTGACTGAGGTCGTTGCATAATAATTCTAATGGTTTGATTAATGACCAATTAATGCATCCTAAATATTGAGCCACTTGCAACGATTTCCATGCTGAGCTAATTCATTAGAGATAAGCCAAGTTGTGCAAATCCCAGAATTTCCCCCACATATCTCGATGTATCATGTTTAATTCCTTTTTGTTTGTTTGAGCGGGAATGTGTGAATTCTTTATGAATACTAAGCGTCTTACCTGCAGAAGTGGAAGTCGGGGAAGAGCTGCTCATGGGGAGGAAAACAGAAGGGTGAATTCTTACCATCTGAAACAACTCAAACCTCATAGAAATTCATAGCTATTTGACAAGCACTTTGCACACTCAATTTTACACCGCGTCACCTTTGCATCAGCCTGTTATTTACTTCGTCACTGTTTTCTCAGCCGAAGAAGATCCGCTTTGCTCCGCGTCGTTGCGTGCACGGCGGCAGCCTAACATGTCTCGCCGCAGATCATTTGAGTCCGTTGGAGTTGTGCCGCCCCGGTTGGACTGCTTGCAGCTGGGCTTGACATTTGGACTTATTTTAAAGAATGATGTTTCACCCTTTCCAAGCTTTTTGTTGTTTTCTATCAGTCTTGTAGGTGGTATTTCCAGATCAGACCAGGCTAAAATAGGAGTTGCAGCTGATAAGTGGCGGGATACACAACGCCTGCAATTACGTGTGGCAGAACAAATGTTCCCTGGTTCAGAAAATGGTGAAAACTGCCTCACGCGAAAATCAAATGGTGTATAATTGAGTGTGTATAGTGCTGGCTTAAACTGCAATGATTTTTATTTTCTTCGCAGTCTCGTTCAGTGTTCCTTTTTTATCTTGACCATCAGCTAAGTTCTCTTGTCAGCACCCCTCCCTTAGTTTTTAAATCTGAAAGCGCTCCAACTGTTGTCTAATGAGTTATGCCTTTAAACTGCTGAACTATTTCCCCACACAGTCACAGGTTTGATGAACCGTAAACGGCCACTTCCCATTCACTGGGAATGAGGTGACATCATTCTTGCATTGCCGAATTGAATTCTGTGTTGAGAATCGTTGTGTTGTTTTTTCAAACTTCGGTCAATCAAATCGCCTAGTTTACAGAGCAGTCGGCGCCACATCTCCAAATGTCAGGCCTACCCACAGTTAACAGTAAACACGTCACATCCATTTTTTTTTCTCTGGGAAACAATGCTGTAGTGCTGACATTCTGTCTGTAGACCAAGGTTAAGCTAATGGTATCTTGGTCATTTCTGAGGAGACAAGGTGGAGTGGGCCTCAATGCATATGGGGGCAGATTTCAATCAGTGTGCATCAACAAGGGGCCATCCAGCATCTTCAAAATCCACTAGACTAATCTGTCATGGGATAACTAACTAGCGATCACACTTCAGAAAGCAATTGCACCCTGCTACCTACACAGATGCTCTTTCCCAAAGTGATCTATGGGCTGCTTTCTGCTCGTGCTCTTATATGAGTACAATCAACACAATACCTGTGCAGCTTTTGGAGAGCTTTTGGACTAATCAGCTCTGACAAGTGGAACAAAACAATTTAATACAGAGCTGATTTCACATCTGAGCGGTTCGTCATTTACATAAGCTTTTCACAGTCTGCTCAGTGAACTGCGACTGGCATGCGGCGCGCCAAGAGAGACCAAAAGGCTGCTCCAAATATTCTGGCCCCCTCTTTATCTGACCTCACCAAGGAGAGCGCTACACATGCACCGGTACATGCAAAGACTCATTAGGATACACATGTGTACATATCTCAGCCCACAGCCGCCCCATTTGGGTTTCATAGACACCGACGCGGGCGTGCACACTCACACTTTTTAGTGTCCTGTGGTTAGCAGAGAGAGGAAGCAGTGGCGCGTCTCTGTGCTGACTTAATGTCTTTTAACAGTTTGGCTCCAGGACCAAGGGCTGGTCAGAGATGAGCTAAAGCCAAAACTGGGCCCGATCATCTGTGACGGCAAGAAAAAAAAAAAAAACCCCGGGCGAAGATCGAGTGCGTGTGTGTCTGTGTGTGTCTGTGTGTGTCTGTGTGTGTCTGAAATGTGCGCGCGTGCCCTCACTGTCTCTCTCTCTCTCTCCACCCCTAATTTTCTCTTTTTCAGTGTGCGCAGAAGTGTACGGGGGAGCTTCGCTGAGGCTACAGGGGACAGAAACACCAGCAGACTGAATTACCCCGGACAAAGCCATTGACAGAGGCATTAAAGTGACAATAGAATATTTACAGCGCACAGCGCTGATTCAGTCTGCTGCCTAATATGCAGCACATCAATATCCTGGAGAATGCTTGTAGCACACTGCAGTGCTTTCGCAGTGGAAATTAGCCTGGCGTACAGTCTTGCATACACATCCTCACACATACACACACTGAACCACTAACTGGTGCTGACTTGAAGGCAAACAGGGAGGGACTGGATGCAGAGCGGAGTGAGGGAATAACTGCTGCTCTGCTTGAGTAAATTCCTCTCGGCACTGAGGATGGAATAGATTGCAGAGGCCTACCTCTCAGGTGGCCTATAGGACACCATGTCACCTTGTCATTTAATATCAAACACAATGGAACAGCTGTACCTCGCCGCTGTTTATGCTGGTGGGGATTGGTGGCATAATTACAAGGGAGCGTGCTCGCGCATGTTTGCTAATTTATTCGAAGTTAGCCCGAGTGCCCCCTGGGTAGATCCCGTTCTTTTTGGCGCTCCTCATAAATATCTGCATCGGATCACGCAAACATGTCACTCAGTTGGCGAACTCTCCTCCCCAACCACTAACCGCTGCTCCGATCCCTGTAGTCACAGCCTGTTAGATCGTGCTCACATGCACGACAGAGCTCTCCCCTCCCGTCTCCGCTCAGAATCCAGACTTGCCGAAATAGCCAACATATGTTTGGAGAATGAATGTGCCGCGCGGAGGTCAAGCTATGGGCTCCCAACAGCTCTGTTCTCATTTAGCTAAGTACAGACCGCCACATACTTAGCTTGATTATGAAAGTATTTCTGCCGTTGCTCTTTTGCTCATATTTAAATATTTCATATAATCCATAATTCACAACCTCCGGAAAAATTAAGACCACTTCCAGAGGTTGTAATTTGAGAGGAGAGACCAGTCGGTAGAGTGCTGTACGTTGACAGTGATGTATTTACGCAGCACTGATTAGAAATGTACAAACTGCCATGTAACATACATTAGAGGAGAAGTAGAGACTGATATATAGCACATTGGCATACGGCGCGCTGCACTGAGGTGTTGAAATACACAGAACTCTGGGCCAAGAGTTTTATACAAATGAGCCAATTTCTTCGTTTTTGGCATTACACACGCTCGACAAGAAGATGTACGACAAGGATCTGCAGTCTTTACGCGGCGGAACATTATGTGTTAAACCATGACTTCCTTATGTTACAGTAATTACAGGACGGGAATGTGCTGTTTTATCATACCCACAACTAAGATTTCTTTTTGCACGCAAGAAAATCTACTGAGATGAACCAGCGTTAAGAAAAAAGAAAAAAGAAAAAAAGAAGAAGCAAAAGACAAAAATGACCTAAATGAAAACCATTTGGAGTCTTCCACAAAGAGAAACCAAGAATGTCACGGAGCCACAAATAAAGAAACATGAACTCTCCAGCACTGGTAAACATTTCTGAGTTGGTCTTTTGTACTTGTTATGGAGCTATGGGGTGATTGGTAGCTCTTCAGATATGAAAGATTTTCTGTGTTTTGCTGAAATAACTTAAACTGTTTACATTTTACTTACAGGGAACCTTTCAGAAGCTATAACAAACATTTTCTGTCAGCGCCAGAGGAGGGCTTGATGTGACACACTACAGCGTGACCGCTTCTTGCTGACTCATGCCAGCAGCCTGTGCTGGTGTAGATTAACAATGATATCTTTAACCAAATCAAAATCCTTTCTGATCTCAAACCAGACCACATTTTGATATGTTACATTCTCAGTGACGTGCGACAACGCAGAATACACAAATATGGAAGCTTGTTATGATATGGAGAGTCAGTGATGTTGATGAGAACTCTGCCTCTACTAGACAGACTGCTAATTATTAACATGCCACATATGATACCAGTTCCCTCGTAAATTCAAACTCCGATGACATATTTTTTTGCATATTGTTTGAAATGTGAAAAAAGCAGAAAGCCCCAAAAAAATGAATACATAAATAAATTAAAAAGCCATGATTTGATTATGCATAATGGCGCACAACATGGTTAACTTGTCACTTTCACTTAGGGAACATAAGAGCTGAATTATGTATAAAGGTTCTCATGGAAGATTGAGGTTGTACTTATTTTTACAAGACGATGACAAGCCGTATTTCTGCACATTTCACAAAAGCAGGAATTCCATATCATGCAAGACTCGGTTATAAACTTCACACCAAGGATTACTGAAAGTGGTGTCCTTGGTTCCCGAATGATTATGCAGTGTCGTTAAAAAGGCATTGATGCAGCACAGTGGTACACACGGCCCTGTCCCGACCGGTGCTTGGAACTGGTCTTTATTCACTCAAGATGAATAGATATCAATACAAAAGAAAGCTCAAAGTTACTTTTATCTCATCTGAATAAATTGCATTCATTTTCATTACGTAAATGAAATCATTGCTTTTGCTTAATCTATTTTGGGCAATTTGCTCACTTTCAAAAGCTTTCTTGGAAACTTGCTTGGAGTCATTCAAATTCAATTAAAACACTTAGTGTTAGGCCACCACTTGAACTCCACAGAAGGCAGCCTCCTTCACCTCCCTGTTATAACATTTCGGGGGAAATTTTCAAACTTCTTATGATTTATGAAGTTTCCCATCTGGAGAGGAAAATTGAAGTCAAAATGTTTAAATCAGATAAAACAATATCGTTTTTTCCAACAATAATGTTTGGAACGTGACTGACAGGAGTGCAATAAACTTTTCAGACTTGTTTCTTGTTCATGAGAGAAAAAAAATAAATCATGCTAATATTTTTCTGAATCCCTTCTTTTCCACTGCAGAAGTTTAACATTCGCCAATAGGAAAACGGGTGGAGAGGTTCGAAAGGGCTCCCCCCTTTCCCCTGTCCACAGCAAGCCTATGAAATAAACACCAAAGGAATAACATCACACGAGCCGTGAGATGTGTGACTTTCTCCTCAGAGTGGAAGAAGAAGAAAAAGCAGGCGTGTATATCCAGAGGTGTGGATATTGGACAGCAGCAGAAGACAGATGAAAGAGTCCAGCTTGTCTTCTGTCCTTCATTAAGACTTGTCCGGGATGCATCTGGATGTACTTACCTTTAATAGTGCTGATAATTAGCCCTGCCATTCCAAATTCTCCTGACATAAACACACTGCCACTCACTCACGCACCACACACACACACACACACGCCAAAGAGTTTATTACTTGAACGGGAATCATTATCAGGGATAATTTGCAAGCAATTTTGAGGCTCACCTATTACCTCTGTTTTGGTTCCTTCTGGTCATTAGCAGAGCTGTCAGGAAGATTGAATATTACACATTCAGAGGGGGGTCCCTGACTCCAGGTGTCAGTAGAGGTTAGGTAGAGCAAACGCAATGACAGACAATCACACAAAAAGCCACGGCCGATCCCGTGAACTGCACCTACCTTTGTGTTTCTTGCTGAAAAATGAGTTTGGTTTGTAATTTTCCAGGTTTGTTTATTTATTACTGCAGGGGTGGTGGGGGGTAGGATGACTCTGGCTGAGATGATAGATCTTTAACTCAAGATTCTGCTTGTGTTAAAGATACTAAAAGAAGCTAAGCACATCTTCGCTGGTGTTTTTTTTTTCTTGGTGTGAAAGATTAATCACTCTTTCTGGTTGTATGCTGGAGAGCCTGTGGAATATCAATAAAGGGCCCAATTATGAAGCAGGGGTGTGACCATTGTCTGTGGAAGTCTTCTCTTTGTGGGATTAATTATGAAGCAGCGTTTTACCTGCTGATTTTTATTAAGCCCTTTCATGTCTCCGCTTCCATCTTTTCTTAAGGCATTAATATGCAGATCAAAAAAGAGACAGATTTTCGCTGGCAAACAGCGAGGTCATGCTTCAAATTAGCATATTACTAATCTACATAAAACTGCTCTACAGACATAGTCTTATTAGAGTCACAGCTCTGGGTGCAGTTTCACATTGCCTGAACCGTGACAAGGTTGAGTGGGCTTGTTATTCTAAATGTAACACTATTAACTTTACACTGGTACATTCCATGGTATGTGCTTGCATATATTTTGTCTAAATGGCACCGTATTCACGGTCTATGATTTACAACGCCTGTATCAGATAACGCGCCATTTTAGACTTCACTCACTCAACTGTTTCAGCTCAAAGTATTAAAGAGTGAAACTGGAAGACAGAGAGAGATGCCTTTGCCAATGTCATCAAGGCTTATTGAGAGACAGTTGTGGACCAGGCAAGGCTGGCCCTATGAATAATCTGCTTGAGTGTTGTTGGTATTTACAAGCTGAATGCAAATGTCATCGTCTCTATAGATCACATTTTCCCCTCCTGCCGGGTGCTGTGGACTCTTTTGTATTCTCTCAGCACTTTAAGGTGAAGCCAGAGAAAATTAAATCATGGAATCATTACAGAGAAAGGTCAGAATATAAATATTTCATAATCTGATATTTTCTATGTAGGATTGGGTTTATGCATGATGATCTTAAAGCCGTGAGAATACATAACAATCAGGCCACTGTGTCTATACCTTTGCAGGGCCAGTTCCCGCTGTGACGGGCCGCAGATTTTCTTGCTGAACTTCTAAACTCGGAGCAGGGCCTGGACAGAAGTGGCAGAACACTAGAACGCCGGCAGCCCTTTGTAGTTTTTGCTCCAGCTGTCTTGCATAAGTTAATTCTTTTTACCACTTCAGGCAGATCAATAGGGTTCCATACCTGCTGGTCAGACTAATAAAACGGTCGGGTAACTCTAGTCTCCGCAGCCTGTCCTGGGGTGCTGAGGCCCACAAGTCTGCGCGCTCTGGCTCCCCACACCCTTTCCTTTCTTAATGATCTGGATTAGAGAGGCTGGGGCCTCTACTGTAGGAGGAAGCAGCTGCTTCCATGCTCATTATAACCTCACAACTCCGCGGAGTGGTAACAGCTGGAACACACGTTTCAGAAGGAGAGAGCTGTGATACTATGAAGATCTCATGTGGCAATAAGCATTCCGTGCTGAACGGTGAGCTGCAGAGCTACGCCGTTGCATGACACGGGGAGCGGAGGAGCACACACTGAATCAGAACCTTTTGTTGGTCTTTTTCTGTTGCTGTAATATTAAGCTAATGCTTATTGGTAATTCAGATTCACTCGTAATTACAATCTCATCAGCTCATAATCCCCAACGTTTTTGTCCAGATGACGGGATGGATCCACGGGAAAATGTCAATAGTGTTACTGAATAGATCAATTTAATCAAGGGCTGTGGTGCGGTTAAATGACAACTGTTATCTCCACCAGACAAAATCAGCCCCCGATGACGATAACAAGATGTGGTGGGCTAGTACAAATGAGCGGTGGAGTGTACTGATAAGGCTCCCCGTTCGGAGAAAATACTACTTTAATGACCCGATGATTCTCTGCATTTATAATGTCAGAGGACTCATCTGCGGAGGAATTATGAAACTTTATACCATGCAACACTGACAGGCCATTTGCTACGCATAAATTCTCAAAGCTGTACCTGCAGTGATGTATAGAAACCCTGTAAAAACTGCTCCAGAGGCAGACAGCTGCTCTACACACTTTGATTCCCTTTCCAACAGTTATTAATCACCTAAAAAAACCCATCCGTGTTCCCACGCAATTTCTACATTTGGAGGTTTCTTGCTGTGAAAAAGAAAAGGAGGTCTTCGGTTAATTTTAAAGTCCCATTTACTAAATAATGAAAATTGTATGGGGATTTGAGTCAGTACAAACCTAGTTTATCCACATCCTCATCCAGCAAAAGAGAAAGAAGCCAGTGTAAGCTATTGGGACAAGTTACACATTGGCCAGCGGGTACTAACCCTGGGGTTGAGTCCCAGCTGCTAATTTTAGGCAGCCAATGGCAGACAGCAGTTTCTTGATTGCTCTGCTCTGGCAGAGCACCAGTGGCCAGCTCCTGTTCACCCGGTCTGTTAGCATACAGTTAACTTCTCCTTCTAGCTTGTCCTCACTTTCTCCTTTAAATGGTTCTTAATAACACATGCAAAATAATCGAATAGCCCCACCCTGGAAATAGTAGGCGTTGGTTTCTCAACTCTTTGACATATGAGGCTGTCTGATCTCTCTTAGATTTTAAGTGGTCTCTGCAGATTAATGGCACAAATAGACCGCAATAGCTATCTGATTTTGCTTGTGGTTTTCATTTTGGATCATTTTGGATCACGCTAATGTAAACAATCTTATGATAACCATTAGACACTGGAAAGTTGGAGCCTACTTATTTGACATATTCACAAAGCCTTTAGAATTGAGCTTGCACATATTTGGGTTCTAAGAGAACACTCATTTTCTTTCTCCCAATCCCCCCGCTGTGCAAATGTGAAATATCCCCGCTGGTTGGCAAGGCCAAGGCTGAGGCAGAGGCGAGACGGACTGTGTAAATTACCCAAAGGCACCCCTTCTATAATTCCCCACTAATTGTCGGGAAGGCTCTGCATTCAGGTGTGGAATAATACTGACTCAGTGGCGTATTGAAATTCTACTGCTCCGCTCCCTGGGGTCACATTCACAATATTCAGCCCTGCAGAGCTGTGAATCTGGAGTTTAGCCTTCTGCATGAGGTAATGAAGAGCGGTATGCATTCAGACGAGTACCCCCTCCACCACGATGAGGCAGTGGCACCTTTGGGCCTATTATCGCAGTACTACTCTGACAGGTACAGACGCCTCACACCCAGAAACCCTGAACTTTCATTAAACCTCAGAAGAGGTGTCGAAACCATAACAAGGACTTTTATGTTCCGACACTTATCCTGCGATACAGCTCCAATAACCGGATGAGGCAGGGAGAGAAGAGGGGGAGAAAAAAGAAGTGAGGGCCACAAAAAAAAAAAGACAATGGAAAATCTGCAAAACAATAAGAGACGGGGGAAAGGAAAATAGGGGAAGAAAAGATTTAGCATGATAAAGTAGCACCTAACAAAAGCTCCACTCCGCTGCAATACCAAGACTCTTTACTATTGTAATCCTGCCATTGAATGTATGGGCACCATGCAGGCACCCTTACATCCTCTTCCACAAACTCCCCGGGGACGGCTAACGAAGTTGTCGCATGCCTTTCAACTATTCATGACACGAGGCCTGAATTATTTGTTGGGATGATGTAAGCAGACAAACTGTTTCCAGCTATCAAACCCTATGAAAAAAAAAAAAAACTGTTCCCCTCTGTGGGAATCTTCAGACTAGGCGTGCCTTTGATTTCCAAAACGCTGTCTCTGTTTCCTGCATCAGTCCCTCACAGTTTACAGCAGCTCCTTTGGGTGGACGCTCTCTGTGTGCAGCTGTGGGCATGTGGGAGAGAGACGGAGGGACAAGGAGAAAAAGAAAGGGAAGAGACTAAACCAAAGCTCATTATGCTTCTTGCTTACAGGCGTTGTGTGCGTATTCTATTAGCCATATCTAAAGTGTAATTGTACCATTGGGGGGAGGACAGTGTTGTCGGGGTGCCAAGCTTTCTCTCAGCGACTAGCGAAGTGTGGTAATCTCACACACCATCTCATTACAGTTTAAACCCCCAGCAGCTGCTCGCATTAGACTTTTATTACACGCTGCAGCTCACAGCTGTGCTGGCATAGCCTCGGACAGGATGGTGAGAGACGGGAACAAAGGCAGACAGACACAGGGATTCCAGCACAACATTTGGCTCCCATCAAAAAAGTGGAAATATCGGAGCAGAGGGTAGTAATGACCCTAACAGCCTCTCAGTGTGATAACTCCGTGCCCCGCCTCTTCCCCAAACCCCAAACCGAGGCCAAGGACAGTTGCACAGATGGACCAAGTCAAACCCAGTCAAACTGGGATTCAATCAAAACTGCCAGAGCAGTGGTCATGCTAAAGCTTCACGCAGGGACAGCTTTCATAAGCATTTGTCTCATTCGGGAACCAGTATGAAGCAGCAGTACTGTGTTCTCAACAAATACATCTGTTTTAAAGCAAATGTGCACATGATTAATATGTTCTATGCGGACATAGTTCAGACCTGCCTAACACACAGCTTATACTCTGGGTTTCATGAAGAGGTCCACAGTAGGGATGTGCTGTCAATTGTTCTGACCTTACAGTAAAAAAAGAAAATAATAATTCACACACAAGCGTGCACCCCCACACACAAATTCAAGGTGATTAGATTTTTGTGTAAAGTGCAGAATTTGATTTCCCAATATGAAGATATACACTAAAAATCAATTTTAATAAGATTCAGATGGGGAAATAATGAGTCTTTTTTGGCTCTGTATTCTCAGCTCTATAAAATCCAACTATCCAATTTCACAGAAATGACCTCAGTGTCCTTATTGGAAGCTATATTCTCAGTTGGGGGAGCCACACTGTAATGGTTTAAACGCTTTAAAGCAAAATGGAACATAAAAAGGAAAATATTTACGCATAAAGTAAATTGTTAGTGTAAAGCAAGACAGAAGCAAAGGTCCCGACAAATTCAGGGATACATGGTGATGGGCATAAACAGATCATGTTTTACAGTTATTTCTATTTAAAAGAAAATGTTTAGATTCAAACCCTGTATCGTTTGACAGATGTTCACTTTATTAAAAAAATGTGAAAATCCTCTGTAAATAAAAAGTGATTCACCCTTTTCTTGAGTGTTCTTAATAACATGCTGGTGTGTCTTCTTAGTGTATAATAGACCAGGCTAAACAGAATCAAGGATTAGGTGAATGGCTTTCCTGGGAGAGAAAAAGAACACCAAAACACTATTTAGTCTTGTCAACTGGCCGGCTTGGGCAGAGTATACATATCGTTTTGCAACCTCTGTGGTACAACACAACACGTGGCAGGAACAAAGTGGGGGGGAAAAAACCCCGATGTTAAGTAATGCAATTAAATATTAAAGCACGCAGCCTTACAATCAAGATCATAAATGAGCTGTGCTTAAGTAAAACCAGCCTGGAATAAAATAAGCTCAAAGTAAGAGTAGGTTGAAGAAACTATGTTGCGTGTGGCAGCACCTTTTAACACACCCTGAACAAATTGCAGTGATTTAGAAGTAATTTCATACTTGTCCTTTCAACTTTGGTTCATGCACAAAGGAGCTCTCACGTGGCTCACATTTTGACTGAAAGATTTATATCTTTATATTCATAGTCGAGCGGAGCAGCCTGCGAGGGTTACAAATGGGTGATTAGGCACAAGAATTACACATCCACAGAAATAAAGCTATCAGAGATATCAAAGGTTGCAGCAATAATCAAGCGCTGGATTCTTGCCATGAAATCGTGTCGTTTCTTGAGGAGAACGAGCCATGTGGGTGGGGAGGGGAAGAAAAAAAAAAAGACAGGAAAGAGCCCTTTATGACTGCACATCCAGAATATTCACCGGGATGCTGGCGTAGGTGTTTCCCCGTCAACAGTCGAGAGAGGACTTAATGAGCTAAACCTCAGATGATTCGCCTCAAGATTCAAACTCCTGCTTGGCCTCGGAAACAGCAAAAACCAGCCGGATAAAAACAAAAAACAAAAAAAAACATACAAAATGAGGTAGAATGGGGTGGTCTTACAAATAGTTTGCGATGGGAAAAACAAAAACTGCCCATTAGCTAAACTCTAAATCAAACCTGGGCATGGACGCTAGGGCTGTGAAAGGAAACGGACCAGCAGTGTTTGCTGATGGTTTCCGCCTCTGACAGAAGTGGCAGGATGAATGCAGATGTTTAAACACAAGCATTCTGCGTTCAGCTAAATAAACCCGACCACTGCGGCGAGAAACACGTCACCGCTGCGTGGGACCAAGACCCTAAATGTCAAATCAAGGAGTTTGAAGAGGTGGAAAATCCCTCACTGCCCGTGTCCGTCAGCTGACCTCGATCGGATTGGGCTGCAAAGGAGAGTCCCCGCAGAAAAAAGCCCGAGAGGGAGGGTGCAGATGCATGTTCGCGTCCGCGGGCCGAACACCTCGGACTTGTTACAGGCTGGAAAGAATTCTCTCTTCGTGTAATTCAATCATCTTGTTTGACCCGATGTATATTTCTCCAAATACCTTTAAACAGCCAATTTTTTAAGCATTAAACTCCACAGCTGTTCATCTGTTTAGTCTGTTCCTGCTGATCTACGGTCTCTGGTCGAGGCAGCGCGTCAGTCTGAGTGTGTGTGTGTGTGTGTGTGTGAACTGATTGGTGTCTCACCTTGACTTCACTCTGAATGTGGCATACTTGCAGAGGACGCTGGGACGCGGAGCCCAGCTGGGGAGGGAGATGAGGCACAGCTGGGGATAATTAAACCCAGCACTGTCTCCGTGAAAAAAGGGCCGGGCAGTCCCTCCAGACAGAGCTGCTCATATTGAGCCCGTACACGCTAAAAAACCCCACACCCCCACACCCCCAAACCCTCGCTGTGTTCCCCTAGTGGGAGGACAGAGCCCAAATCTGACAGCGACTCAGCAGTGCAACTCTAAACAAATAACCAGAACTCCACTTTGTTGTCGCCCCCCTCCTAAAAAAAAAAAAAAATGGAGAGGACTCCCACGCATGACGCTCACTGTCATCTCTTACACATTTCAGGGACACGCAACCCCGCCGGCTCATGAGGAGATAATTGGCCAGAGCTCTGATAACGTGGAGGTTCGCTGCAACAGGCATGACCAGCGTGATCAACCCAGAAAAACTCGCATTGGCTCCTCATGAAACGTGGAGAGCGGCCATATCACAGCCAGGGTGTACAGGCGTCAAGCTGGGACTGGGGATTGTCTAATTTGTGGAATGCTGTTTCCTGTTTCTCCCCGCACAAGGCGGGTTCATTTTCAATGGCATCGCTCTCCGTCTCTGCCTCTCTGATTCTGTATCATTGGAAATGAAAAGGTTTACTTTGGATGTTGTGTTAGGAAAGTGAAACCCCTTTTCCAGATCGCTAAATATCTTTTTAAAAACCTGTGTGGCAGGCCAACTCAAACAACTTTAGGTAGAATGAATTGACCTGTCCTACATTTAAAAAGCCTGTACTTGGTGGGATGATAAATACTGCTTTCTAAGAGCCATCAAACTCCTCGCTGTTGCCAAAGCTGCTGAGGTGAATGACCTAGCACACAAAAATCGCGGTGTGATTAATCAGAGGCTGGCTCGGGAGGGCCGCGCTGTGCTGTGCCTGAGCTATCACCACTGTTTTCGCTTCCCACTGTTTGTTTAAATAAGTTAGACCGCTCAGCGGATTCATTTGATTACAAAGGCATTGAGCTGGCTCATTAATGATGCCCTTAATGGGATCTTCCATCATCCTGGAATCAGAACGTTGTTGCGAAAAAAGCGGCGGTGCGCACGGCGCTTTTCACCAGCCACACTTTACTGGTCTGTAAAATTTGACTGCAGACGTTTTATTTGCCACTTCTTGAAAGCCGCGCTTGAAATATGAGCTGTGGAGAGCAGGCCGGGGTGTCTCTGCAGTGTATCTTACTGCACTCACATGGTTGTAAATAATGCAAAGCTTCATTCACGGCAACCTTCACCTGTGCGCGTCTTTGTCGCCCGCCCCATAAAAGAAAATGAACCAGCCCGCTGGGAGATTATTAGCTTTAGTTGGTTCCCCTTATTTTTTCTGATTAAATCCTCAGTGGTGAGTTTGTGGATGTGCAATGTGTCTTCATTACAGGAATCATTACGGTGTGTTCCTTGGGGTTGGAGAGCCTGATCACAACACTAGTAGATGAGCAGCTAAAATAGTTTTGATTACATCCCGAGATGTGGACACAGATTAAAATGAGCTTTATCTGCTGCGGTATTGGCATTTTTTTCCCGAGCTTTTAGTAGCAATGGCATTGTGATAAAGCAAAACTATCACAGGACTGAATCACAGGTGATTTAGCTGTGAATATTACACACATACACACACGCGTTTCCGAGCACGTGTCCATTCCAGGATCAGTCAGGCCTTGTGAGCAAAATAGACTCTGGATTCATTACCGGTCACATTAGCGATAAACCCTGTGAGCGCATCAGCCCCCAAACAAGGTTCCTATTTGTTCATTTAGCTTTCATTTTTTTACCCCTGTCCGTACAAGCAGCAGAGAACGACACTCATTTCGTATCAGGTAACTATAGAGATTAGCAAACACTCCCGCCTCAGTTGCCAGCGCAGCAGCGATAACGCAGCGCCATCCCTCAGTTTTACGCCCACACACACACACACACACACACAAGAGCAGAGCAAACATTTTCATTTGAAAGCGCATCATGTCTGTGAAAGGATCATTAAACCGCGGCCCAATAAAAGCGGCGACGATGATGGATGGCTGCACAACTTCCCAGTCTTCTTCTCCTTGCCTCGATGGAGATGAGTTGCCTCTGTGAGGTTTTCACGCGTTGTGACGTCTCCTTTGGGTTCTCGCGGAGAGGAAAACCCGCCCCGTCCCCGTGAATCCATCAGGCCTCGGAGGGAGGCTCCACTCAGCTTGTTAGAGTAACGTGTACGGCCGTGTAGGAGCCCTAATGAGCAGGGAGCTAGCCCGGAGAACAGTGTGTGGACGACAGAGAACATAAATCTCCTGTCCTGCTCTGGAACCCGGGGGACTGCGCGAGCACCAACACTGTGTGTCGGAATGAGCTAACCGAGTTTGAGTGTGTACGTGAGGATGTACATGCGTGTGACTGAGCGCGTAATGCAGATGACTGTGTGTTCCTGGGTCTCTCATCGACGATGGTTGAAAGAAGCAGGTTGCTTGAATTATGGTCTAACAATAGTGCTCCTCTCCCACTCTACAAATGAGCCCAATATGGGGAGATCTGTCATTACTGCCAGACGTGCACTCAATTTACTTCATATTATTTGGAATAGATTTAAGAGATTGATTCAGGTTTAAATCCATGATAATTTTCTTGTTTTTCTTTTATATTTCATCCCTTTCGCTTCCTTCCAGCTTCCAAAAAGAACCGACTAAGCCATTACCTACGTCATCTGAGTATAATGGAAATTTATGGTCTTTTCCAGTGAAGAGCTTTTTTTTTTTACCTCAAAGCGCGGCTGACTGCAAAACGCTTCAGAAAAGCAATGAAACTCAATTGAAGCATTGATCCGTGGCTTTTGTTTATCCGATCCACCGAAGGATACAAACTTTTGCCCATCTTTAGGGGAAAATATGTGCGTTGGCGAGCTTTTACTGGCACCACACCACTGTCTGTGTGTTCAACAGAGACACTTTATGTGTGAGTTATATAGCCTGGGGGAGCTGCTATGGTCATATTTTAATAACTCGCAGTATGTTGGATTATGTACTGTGGGCTTGTAATATTACACCATCAGAGTAAAGTCCTAACAGACTCTGGCCCTTACCAGAAAAAAAAAAAAAAAAAACCCCACACACACACACATCGGGGACTCGCCAAAACATTGTTTTCAATTCTGCAGCACTTGTGAAAATGTGAGCTCCCACATGATTGTAGTTCAAAGGTATGCCTTCACCGTTTTGTCTGCCTCAGCATACAGCGCTGCCTCTTCCAGCCGCAACCAACGGAGCTCCAACTTTAATAGGCCTTAAGTAACACACCCCTCTGTGCTGCCTTTGAAGAGCAAACAGTCGCAGGCTTACACACACACACACATGCAAACATGGTACAAGCACACAACACACACACACACACACACACACACACACACACACACACACACACACATTGCAGGGCGAGCAATAAAAAACAGGGGCTAGCTCTGCCTCTGACACATCAAAAGGGGAGCTGAGGGGAGAAATGTGTGGAATGATGTGTGTGGTGTCCAAGGCCGGGATGCCGTTCATGGTTCCAGTGTTGCGGCTTTTACTGCCCGAGGAGGCTCTCAAGCTGTGACTGGCAAGCATGACACAGTATTATTGACACATGGCCTCAAATGGGCGACTCTACCAAGTAAAACGCCTCTGCCCTTTTTTTCTCCCTTTTTTTTTTTTCATTCGTGCAAAGTGCAGAGCACACAACTATACGACTCTCACGTGCTCAGAAAATATCAACACTTCTGCTTATTTAGTCACGTAGCTCTTCCAATAAAGTAATAAACGCGATTGCGAAAATACTGAAAGTGAAACTGCTCTGGGTGCTGACGCAGCATGAGGCCATCTGTGTTAGCATGTAGGCACATATGCATATTGCTGGGTCTCCCCATGAGCTATCATATAACTCAGGCACTGAAGAAGAAGGGGGTGGGGGGGGTGGTGGGGGTGGGGGGTCACAATTAGCCCTCTGCCAAAAGCATAGCCTCATGTTTACGCTTTACTCATGCAGTAATTACATATGTCGTCTTTTGTTTTCTATTTCTCGGAAAGCGGGGAACATAATGAGGGAAAAAGCTCATTTCTTCGCAGCATTGTGTAATACTACACAGGGCTCTTTTTGTCTTCAAGCTCATTTAGGCCTCCAAGGATGTCTGCGGGGTTTGAAACGGGAGGAGAGAAAAGAGCGTAAACAGGGACATTGCATCTCCAGATGGGAAACTTCTGTTAAGCTGTAATGAGAATGCATAATAACTCAAACGAGCTTGATGGAGTTCGACGTAGCAGCGCCTTTGCTCGGATATATGAAACTAGAAAACCTATTACACCTTTTTTTCCCCCTCTCTTTTCTGATTTTATTCTCCGTGATATCCATTTCATGCCTTAATTGGAGGAGAAATGTCTTCATTAAGCGTTTGAGGGAAGATATTTTATTTCTGTTTCATACTCTTCGCAGCCATTCCCAAAAGGGAACGATGATGAAAAGGCAAAAATAAATGACAAAAAAACAAAACAAAGAAAATGAATGACTGCTCCTAATGGGGCTGTTTTCATCAGCTGCATTAACAGGCCTGTTTGACTTGCTTCTCCTCAGTGAAGTTGTCAGCCCATGCGTCCAGTGTGCTATGTTTAGGATGTCTAAAAGAGTTGTGTTTTCTGGCACAGCCAGATAATAAATGCTTAAAGGGCTGACCTTACGTCTACATCCAGCATGTTGCTCTACGGTCATTCTCAAAACATACCAAGAAGTTCTCCTCGGCTGAGGTCAAAAATCCATCACCGGGTTTTTATAGAATAACATTTTTTTGCATACTGGCTTGGTGAGAAACAGGCCTGAGGGAAAAGATGAGAACTGCCTCTGGGTGCAGCGAACTGCTAAAACAAAAAATCATAAGGCACCATATTGCTTTCAATTGAATTTCTGGTGTTTTAGATTAGGTTAAAATACTTGCACCTCTCACAGTGTGGCTCTTTACATATGCAAATGAGAGAATACTGAATTGTCTGTTTTCATTTCCATAATGTGAGTCACGAATGTGCCTTAGATTTGCATGGATGATTTCAAGCTATGCTAAGAGACAAAATCCACATTTGCTTCTTTAAAGAGGCACAAAGAGGAGTGCTTTCTTCTTATTATTTTAAAAGAAAACACGTCTTTTTAGATGCACACAGCATATATCAACATCAAAACACATGTTTTATCAAGCATATTGTAAAGGATTCCTATGATTGTGGATTTCTTTGCTATGACGGCTTTGATGAAAATGTATTGCCTTGTACTCAGAGATGTGGCACAGCACTCAGTGTGCTTCAGGAGACTTACTGTTGTCTGTGAATCCAGCAGACTACAGGCTCTATATGATGAAACAATGCTAGAGGAGGAGGGGAAACATTCTTTTGCAGAATCTGCATTATTGGATTTGGATAGTAACATTGTAGTATCAAGTTAGGCTGAGAGAGGCCTGTGAATATCACATTGGACTTACAATAGACAAAGGCCGATTGTTATTGCACCGAACTCCCATTAATAATTCAATCATTTGACCTGTGACATGATTTCCCGTAAAACAATCTGAGACTCTGAGGGCCGATAGAGATATTTGAAGTCTCTGAGTGTGTGTGGTGTGCGTGTGTGTGTCTGTTTTGACCTTCCCAATATGACAGAACTGAAGCCTGAGGCTGCAACTCCAAGTATAATGTTAACTGGGGAGGGGAATAAATAGAGAAGAGACAAGATATCAGAAAGAATGTGTGCGTGTGCGAGTGTGTGCGTGCGTGAATGATAGTGTGCAGCAGCTATTCCCCAAATCATTGATGCGTCCACCTCAAGGGTGCTCCAATAAGCTTGAGACAGAAATGGAGGTTCTTCTAAAAACCATGCACTTAGCCCTCAGCTGCAGCCTGAAAGTTGAGCAGAATGTAGCAAAATGTATGCACGGAGCGTTAGATCTAAAAAAGACCGTGTCTGCGTAAGTGGAAACAAAGCTTGGTAATAACATAACGCATTGTTTTAGAGATCACTACTGACAGAGGAAACCTCATTGTTCCAACTTACGACTGTTCCACACACACACATACACACACAAATGTGAGACGCAGACGGATGGAGGGATGAAAAAGGCGCGTGCAGCTGCGTGTGTACACACAACAAAAATAACAATACTTGCATGCATGCGCGAGCAAAAACAGGGGTGCCATCTATCAGGCTGCCGACGGGGAGCCTTGGAAGGGGAAATCTGCCCTGTGATGGCTGTAAATGAGGGCTGTGGCGGCGCTGTCACATTGCATTTGGCCAAGACGTGGGAACTATGAGGGGCTACGAGGGGGCTACAAGGGATGGACTGTCTGTTTGTGTACAGATATAATGAACTTGGAAGGTGGTTGGAGCATGGGCAGACACTGCAATTTTGTCAGCGCCAGCGCTGGTGCTCTGCTGCTGGTTTGGAAGGAGAGAACGGGGAGGAGAGAAGGACAGGAAGTACATTGGAGCGCAGGGGAAGAAAAGAGAGAGAAGAAAAAGGCAAAGGCGGCGATCGAGACAGAGACAAAGAAGGGATGGGGACGCAGGAACAGCCCTGCAGAAAAGCACACATAATCGCTGTTAGACTGATGAGGCAATACTGGTGTTGCACCAGAAGAGTATTTACTCTAATTACAGTCAGCTAATGTGTCTCCAGGTATAAAAGCTGCCGCGCTTTCCTGAGAATAATTAGAAGCACAGAGCTTGCATTGTCCAGGAGAGTACCGCAGAGCTCCCTTTGTACATCATTAACAGTTCACTGACAACAAAAGCAGAGTTAATAGAATGTAATGTGGTTTCCTCAACCATCCGTTTGTCCAAATGGTCATTAGGGTAATGCAGGATCATTCCTTCACTCTGCCTCAGCCCCAAACTCCACTCCTCCCCATGTACCCCCTGACACTTTTTTTTCCCTCCTCCACAAGTCCTGCCTCCATTTTCCTCTGGTTCCCCTTGACGGAGATTTTTCTTTACCCTCTGTGCTCCAAATCAAGATGATAAACATGATTTCACGGCGCGTTACAGTCATCAGTCTTTGTAAAACACACCAAATCCTCTTTAAAAGAATTAATTCTGCCTCTGAGAGACGGAGCCAAATGTATAGATTTACTATTCCACTCTGCAGCTCCCCAGCATGTTTTAATGCATCATAAACACTTGGTGTTTTTTGGTCTCTGTTCCAATAAAAACAGAGCGCATGGGGGTGTAATATCTGGAGCTGGGGGAAATTAAAGCTGAAGTTCTTCTTCTCCTCGGTGCACTTCCAGCTCAGCCACACACAAACACACGCAAACACACACACACGCGCGTGTGCGAGTGCGTGCTTGCACACAGTTAATCAGTAGCCCAGAGAGAAATCTAAGACCACATCTACACCCAGTGGAGGGAACCTGATACAACCACATCTTATCCCCCTTCCCACATTCCCCTCTTCCTCTTAATCATCAACACACACACACACACACAAACGCACACATGCCCCCAGCTGATAAATTAGACCCAAGGTTCAGTATGATTAACTAAAGTTAATGAAGACTGAAAGTGATCCCAAACAAGGTAACCATAGAGGGGAAGTATTTGAGGAAAACATTAAGACTGCATTAGAAACTAGTGGACTTTTTTTTCTTCCCTTTTCAATGTCTGCCGTAGCTATTTCCAAAAGTCCTTTCACTAAGCGGTGACAAACGCAACCCTTCCGACGGGTGGAAAAATAAATCATACTTTCAAGTGAAGACAAATGCCTCATCCGTTGGGAGTAGCTGCAGGCTATAGTCATAATGGCCTCTCTCTCCCTCAGCCTCCCTTCCTCTCTCTACTTCTTTCACTCTCAAAGGCAGGGAGTTTCCCTGAACTAGTTTTGAATGTCCACGTACACCAGCCTTACGCAGCACAAAGCTTGTTCGGGGCAGATCGGTTGCCCCGGGTGCTCGTTTTCATGACGAAGTCCAGGATGCCCGAGCAGCGTTTTAGGGGTCGGCTGGCCAAAACCGCTTTTTCTTTTCATTCCTTTACTGGGCAAACAACAGGAGCACTCAACACTCATATCTTCACCCAGCAAAACACACTTAGGCTCAACAAGAGGCGCAAGGTCATTATTCATGTCTGATCTCGCGTCTGAGACAGAAAGAACCTTGGCTTTCCCAGCGCCGCAGACCCCGTGTGCGCTCGTCCCGACCCAGGCTTGGCTCGGCCCAGTCGGGACCAGCTGCAGAAGTCTGTCTCCCCTCCTCTGCCCCCCCCTCCCTCCCTTTAGCTCTCAGTGCTATCAGGTTGCCACTCCTCCTCCTTCAACCCATTACACAGACCTCTTTATACCGCGCTAAAAGCTGCTCATGTTCAAACACTCCTGGGAAAAGCTCCTTAAAACATGTCAGGATGAGAGGCCCTGTCTGGTAAAATATTAATAGGAAGTTAATTGGTTGTTAATGGACTGGTGCTTGGGCAGAAATCGCCCTCCATTAGATAGATCACCCCCCGACACTCCATTCAGGGGTGTCATCTTACCACCTTTATAATCTAATTGGTTTCCGGTCACCGTGGCCCATGAGTTGCCGGAGTTAAAAACATTGGGTTTTATTCAAGAAGCCCCAGACTCTGTGTCAATTACATTTCCTCGTTATTTTGGAATTGTGCACGTTCAGCTACTTTGGTGTCAAATTTTTAACCGAGTCCACCTCTCTGTTAAAACGCCACCCGCTCACGCCCCTTCTCTCTCCTTCCTCGTGTTAATCCTCCCTCCATCTAAACATCGGGAAATGGTTTTAACTTTTGTTGTCTGTGGTTGGGATGACTGCTCTTTCTGTGGTCGCCGTTCCCATACGGGAAAAAATCCCTTCTTTGCAGGAGCAGACATGTAATATTGATGCAGAGCAGAAACACTGAAATCAAATGGAATCTAAACTAAGTTCAAATGTCGACATGGACGCATCCATTTTTGATCTTTGCAAGCCTCCAGGACGCCACTCCTTTTAAGGGAAGCCACAGGGGCATTTGTGCAGCAAAAGGAATATATTTAGAGATAAATGATATTTCAGCATGTCTCTCAGTCCTGGCTTCGTTCAGCTCCAATTCATTTATGAGAGGGACAAAAACCTGTTGAAAGAGGTTGTTCAGGAAATGGGACTCAAAATGCTGGTGGAGGTTACCCAGGCTGTTTTTTTTCCTGTTTCTTTTTTAAATAGACTGAGCTTTCAAATGCACACTGTTGCCAAAAAAAAGGCAGCTCTCTAAATAATGTGATTTTCTGTCTGGGTCTACTTACAACTGCAATTTTCCCTTTTGCCTACATTTGCAATTATTGCTAAAAACACACGTTATAATCAAATGCCTCATTAATAAAATGAGCTTCTTTATGTTTTGTTTAGTTTGCAATTAATCCCGAATCAGATTCTTCCATTTCTACAATGTATAACATTGCCTAAAATCGGGTGGTTTACCCTCTCAGCGTTTAATGTAAACCTCACTCAGATATGGCGTAAATCTGTGTCTGATTTCATTAGGAGGGAAATGGCAATGGCTTCAACAGATGTTGTCCTACTTATGCCTAGTGCCCATGCCCAGTTTCAGTAATCTGATGCAAACAGCAGAGCCACCACCAGGTGGTGCTCAAACAGCATCAGCGAGCAGATTTCTCTTTTCCTGAGTAAAATGATTAAATTAATAAGCATCCCACCAAAAGTGGATTTGAAGTGTGATAACCCCTTCTGTGTGTGTCTGTACAAAGACCGCCTTATGATTTCTAAGCCCATCAAGCTCTGTGAAAGCGTCTCAGTCGCACAGGATAACAAAAAGGAATCACATTCCCTTTGAATTCTAGGGTTGAAAGAATTAAGATAAAAATAACAAATAATCTGGGCTTTACAGGGTCTTAAAGTCAAAGTAAATGCTACCTCAGATGGACATTGACGCACGACATACTGTAGGGTCAGTACTCATTCCACAAAGACTAATCCAAAACACAGACAGCCTGTAAAAGGTGTATACAACTAATTAAAAATAAGATTTTGCTGATCAAATGCATCCGATGAACCAATCAGAAATGACCAGAAATGAGAGTCAGTTTGGTGATCCGGAGCATTCAGACATCTGCCAGCAGGCAAAGACATCAGGAACACTGTTGGAGAAGAAACTGTTGCTGCCCAATCCTGCACGTTTCCAGAGTAAAACTAAGGGTAAATTACAAAACAAACAAACAGATCCCCCAGCAGCTACATCTCAGTCTCCACAGGCCACGGTGAGCATGTTAAACAATTAAATTGGTAAATGACTGAACAGGTGTTTGGGGTGGGGGCTGGGGGGGGGGGGTGTCTGCAGAAATCCTCTTCTTCCCCAATAAAACAACACAGCAGCACAGCTTAGCCTCGTAAAGCTGCATCTGAGTAACTCACTGCCGGACTTTTAGTCTAAGGATGCAGATGCTTAAGGCACTACATTTGGTTAAAAGAAAGAAACGCCTCGTACCAACCGTCACGCTTGATCATTTGGGCTTGTTTCGCATCCACAGGGCCTGGACACCTCACAGTCACTGAGACCACTAGGATGCTGCCATCTGCCCGGCAGCTGTCGTTTTAATGAAAGCGGGTCATGCCACCGGGCAACAGAATCTACAGCAGGATGGCAGAAATACAGAAGAACCAACGTGTTGCAACGACTCACCTGAATCATAAACGAGTTCTGCAAACCGCACTGGCATGACATATTCATGTGGGGGGGGGGGGGGGTCCAAGTTCCCTCACAATTATGTGTGAGACAGATAACATCAAACAGAAACCAATAACTTTGAGTTATGGCAGCTGGAGGTGGTTCTACAAGCTACACCCTCACTATCAGAACCAAACAAAGCAAACTAATTCCTCACGCTGCCTCTTGTATATCTTCACAAATGTTACATAATATTTCTTTTTCCTTTGACATACGTACGAGCCTAATTCTACAACCTGGGTCTTTTTTCATCAGTGTCATAACATGTGAGAAAATCTTTGAATTGGAAAGAGGATTAACTTTCTTTTTAGCCGCAGAAGAGTGAAGGTGTGTTGACTGTAGGTCGTCACTTCAAAAACACGGATTCACACTCAAGCTGCTTTTATATTTCGTTTTTATTACATGTCAGGCTGTAAATGTGACGATGAGCAGATTCTTGGCTAGACACTTCATGTTTGGCAAACCAGTCGAGCTACTGCGTGATACACAAGAGAGCATTTGCAAAGAACACCTTTAAGAAAATGTAGAAAAGTTGCACAACAGTATGAAATATCCACCTAGGAAAAGAAACTGTAATAGAGCAGTTGTTTTTTGCCACCCACTCGCTTTGTTAGTCAATAAAAGAAATCACTGGAGCATTTCGAGGAAAAAAAAAACAAACAAACAAAACGAAACACAAAAAAATTTGTCTGGTGTAACTTTCTTTTTCTTAAACATGGAAAATTCATAAATATACAGTCACTTGCACTTTATAAGTGTTTATTTTAACAACACATAAAACCATTTGTTCTCTTTTGTTTTTTTTTTGCTTTATTTATTTATTTTTTTAGTAACGTGCTTTCAAAAAATGTTTTATAACCCTCGGGTTGGAAGGCTTTGGCTCACAGCATGCAAGTCACAAGAGCTTATTAACTGTCAATCAACCACTTTTTTTTTTTTTTCTCCCCACCTCAGGTGCAAACAGTAACATTCATTGTGTAAAAGCTAGCTCAAATGTCATATTAATGCTCACGGAAAAGCTTGTGGGGGATGTGAACTCTGCAAACAAGTTTTTCTCACTGCAGCCTTTATCTCCTCGCTGACGTTAATCAGTCTGAAGACACGGGCTACATACCGGGTTTAGATGGTGTGGAGGAATGCATGCGGCTCCAAAAAGCATCGGATGGGGCGTGATACGGTGCACTGGGGACGAGGAAAAGCAGAGTGGATGCAACTATGGAACATTACATAGGAAGTACGTGCTTAGGGACCGCTCACAGCCTCGGTGATGCTCATTTTTTTTTTCTTTTTATCTTTTTTTTTTACTTAAAAACAAAACAAGGAAAACAAAACTTTTTGCCGTTTTTGCTTCGCCGGATGTTTTTTTTTGTTTGTTTTTTCATAGCTTTTAAAGACTGCGTCTAGGCTGTGTCGTGGAAAAGGATGGGTTTGACCATGCCCGAGAGGATCTTGGGCACGTGGACGCTGACGATCTCGGAGATCATCTCCGGGAAGCTGACGCGCATCTGCAGGGACTGCGCCTGGATGAACAGATCGTACGTGAACTGGTGCAGCTTCCTCACAACCTGAGACAAAGGGAGAGCCCAAAAAAAAAAAAAGACAGAGAGAGAAATAAATGTTATTGAGGTCACGGGCAACGGTGATGGAATTAATTGCGGCGACGGCTGACGGAGAACAATGAAGCCCGTCTTTTGACAAGCCTCGAAGGAGGGTTTTTTTTTTGTTTTTTTTAAGGTAACACCTGACACTCTAAGCTCCCGGGACGGAAAGATACAAAAAAAAAAAAAATGAAATGCAAAGACAAGTTGGACTCCAGTATTCTGCCTGAAGGGCCCTGGCAGGCAATCCCTGGCTGCTCTCCAGCTCATAATGCACCGGGCTGAGCGTTTAGGGGACCGAACTGCTGCAGTTCTGCTCTCTCCGGGGGGGTGGGGGGTGGTTTGGGGGGGACTTAACAGTGTCTCACTCGGCTGGCCGCACCCCCAAGCAGTGATGTCGCTGGGTTTTTCCCACTGACACTAAATCTTTTTTTTTCTTTTCTGGAGTCATTAAACTGCTCATGGAGGAAAGTGGTTGATCTACACCCTCTTGTGGTCAAAAAACCTGCTGAGAACCATCCATTAATGAGGCATATACTCCTTCATAAAGCCCCCGAGTGTGTGCCGAAATGACTGCTTTGCCACTCTGTCTTGGGTGATCACGCGCAAAGCCTCAATCGACCTGGTTCTGTCCGTCTGAACTCAAAAGACGCGTTATATTTTTCCAGTCAGATTAAGAAATAAAACTGTGGAAAGCCACAAAAGCGAGAGTTAAGCGTTACTGTGCAAGCGTGATCACGTTTTCGGGCTCTCTGAAAACGTCACGGCGTACAGGACGAGGACGGATACCCCCCGGCAGACGTGTCGGTGCGTTAGACGGGCTCTCAGACTGTGTGATTTATTCCAGGTTTCCCTGATGTTATTTATCTTGGCTGCGTATGTACTCAGATGTCTGACTGGGAAAAAAAAAAAAAGATACGGTAGACGGATGGTGAAACAACATGAACTATGACCCTCTAATGGTGTAATACATGAGTGGAAGCACAGCTTGTGTGTTTTTCATGCATCATTCCTATTCAAACATCGAAAAAACCAAAACAAAAAACAGACAAATCAGACTGGGCGTAGATCATGAAAAACGCGATTTGCCTCATGGTTTTTAAGCAGCAATTGTTTGGTGTTATCGTTCTTTTAAAGCTCTTTTAAGGCTGATGAGGCTTAATTATGAGTCCCCGGGCGAGGGTTAACTATCCGTAGCTGGCCAATAAAACTGCAGATAGTGTTATTTCACAGTTTTATAGCTCAGACGTTTAAATACGGCACAAAGTCAATCAAGCTGGCCTTTATATATTTTTTTTTGCTTTCTTTTTTATTTACTTCTGTAGTGAATAAAATCAGGTCCGAACCCTCCCCTCTCTCCTCTTGTGCAGTTTAAAAGCTGATAGGATGTCATATAATGACAAAACAAACAAACTAAAAAAAAAAAAAAAAAAAAAAACTTTTTGGGGGTTTAAGTGTCACGGCTGAATTTTTTTTTTTTTTAAAAGGAAGGAAAAAAAAGAGCTGCCAGCAGATGGAGCCACTGCAGAGAGGATCAAACATTCACAGCACCTTCTAACAATTCCTAGAAAACTTCAGAGAAAAAGAAAGAAAGCTAAAGAACCTGTCCTGCTTTAATGAAAAAGACTACAAGGAATGGCGGGCACTGCTCAGGCGATGCAGCGTGGTTAGCTCACATCGAGAAGACGCTCCCGGGCTGGGAATAAGATAGTTTGTGTGTGTTGGGAGGCAGACTCAGATCCGCATTGCTTTCTGGTGAGGTCGGCGACAGAGGCCACGACGACACTTACGCAACAGCCCCGAGACGATTTTTTTTGGAAGTGGGGGGGGGGGGGATGGAAGCTCTCGTTTGTGAAATGGAGTCTGGAGAATTACCGTCTGGAGGTAGTCCAACAGCTGCGTGAGCTGAAACAGCCTCTGCGTGCGGGTGGTCTCTCCGCGGTGGCTGGCCAAGCGGTCCAGCTCCTTGATGTAGGAGGTCCGCAGTTCGTCAAAACACCGCTGGCTCTTCAGACCCTCCACCGGTACTAGGACCGCAAAAGCCAGAACACAGCGGTAACTCTCAGCCTTCATCCGTCCCCCCTCGTCTCTCCTGAGTCCTTCCTGAGCGCGTTTCGCTCCACGGAGGCGATGTTAGGCTAATGTTAAGAAACGGCGCCGGCTGACTCACTGATGCTGAAGAGGACGAGGGCTTTCATGCAGAGGAACTCCTCCTCGGTCACCTCCAGCTTGCAGAACCTTTGGGCCAGGAGCTTCATCCTCACGCAGTGCTCATACATGCTGGATACTTGCATCCTCTGGCTGTGAAAAAGGAAATAAACAGGAAGAAAGAAACCGCATTAGGGGGGAGAAGAGGGGAGCAGAGGGTGCCACAAAAGGAAGACGTGTGAAGCCAGGAGATGGTCACACAAAGTGCAAAATAGAAAGGAGGAAGACAATTAATGGTTGCAGAGATGAGAGCGGAGAGGAAGGAAGAAAAAGCAGCAGGGGTGAGAGCAAAATGAGTTAGGTGGATAATGGAAAAAGAGAACGACGGAGAGGCAGAGAGAAATGAGGGTCAGCGAGGAGGGCAGGCGTATCCATTACGGCTGGGGTCAGGAGCAGCCCCGCGGAGTGACAGAGGTCTGATGCAGGGAGAATGACCGTTTTGCTAATGTTGCACAAAACAGCAGAAAATTGAGAGCGGCACTGAGGGCCTGCGACCGGCTGCAGCCCTGTTAGAGGCACTCCCCCCCCACCCACACCCCCACACCCCTTTTGGCCGACTCGCAGACGCCGACGCGCCGCCATCCCGAGCTAAGTTCTTGAAAGTACAAAGCGAAGAGGAGAGAGACGTGTTCTGACGGAGGCTGGAAGGTTGCGGCGCCAATCGCAACTTATCGAGGTAAAGTAACAAAACAAAAACCAAATAAAACAATAAAAAGATCTATCACGGAGCCGGCTGGTTTTGTGAAGATGAAATGGAATAAATGATCTGAGGTGATCCCTCTGCGGCCACGCGTATCAGACGCAGGGGAAGTGCCGAGAACAGAACACGCTTGTTTACCGTCTCGCCTAAAAAGAGACGCTTATCGTGTGATTAGTCAGCCTTCCTCTGAAGCTTGTATTCCGCTGGGCCTTTCTTTCTGGTGACGGTGACAGGTGAATCCTCGCGGCGCTCCCACAAACCCCCAGCCGCAGCCGCTATTATGGCTGATTACGCCCAAAGAAACTTTCTTTTTGTCTGGCGAAGACGCCGCGGCGACGTCTGTGAAACTTCTATCGACTGGAGTTTCTTCTGAAAACTTCTTGCGCTTGACTCTCTCTAACAAGAGGAGAAAGAAAGAGGAGAAAAAAAAAAAAAACGGGATTCTAGCCACTTACTCGTTGAAGACCAGGTCCGGGGCGAAGTAGAGCATGGAGCAGTTCGTCAAGGTGTAAGACCTCCAGCCCAGAGCGAACACCATCACCCCCATCCACGACAACTGGATCACTGACATCTGGTCGTCCACGTGCAGGTCACGGAACCCTGAAAAAAAACGCACCTTTCCTTATCAAACGCGCTCAAATATAAACATACAGTCTTTACCCGGCGAGCCCTTCCCGTTTCAGAGATAAACCTTGATCGGCTAACCCATTTCAGGTTAACTTGTCCAAAGTGGAAAACAGAAAAATAGGCGGCAGAGTGGTGGACGATGCTGTCGGCCCCCTGCTCCACTCTGTGACTTAAACATGAACATACCCCCCTCTAGTGGTAGATACCTGAACAGGTCAGCCCGCGGGCCTCGGTGTCCCACTGGCAAAGAATTCTGGGAAACATTTCTTATCTTTTGACCAAGATCTTGAGGCCTTGCCCGGCACGAAAAGAAAAAAAAAAGAAAAAAGAAAAAAGAAGATTCTAGAAATATCCCCTGGTAACGTTTGACACATTTCTGTGCTGTTTCTGTGGCGCTCGCATGCAACTGTGCGGTAGGCAAATGCGACCTGGCTGCCTATTATTTTGCCGTGCCCTGAGCCGGAAAGGGAGGCATCAGGATGATCTGGATCATTAACAGGAATGTGTGCGGTGTCTCGCCTGGCCTCAGACGGGTTTACCTGGTATTACTTTGGCCCAGCGCACCACCGTTACCAGCTGCCGCTCGCCCAGCTCGTTGAGGCTGGTCAGCAGGGACGCGGGGCTGTCCGGCTGGGCGGGGTCGTGCCCCGCGTTGACCACCGCCGGCTCGATGGACTGCAGGATGCTGAGCAGGGAGAGGCAGGAGCGCAGGGTTTGGGGGATGCCTTGAGGCAGGGCTTGGGGTCCTGTTCAACAGGGCGGCAACAAACGGCGAGGATTAAAAAGAAAGGCAGAAAAACGCTCGTATCTGATTTCGGCGTGGACTCGGCATGACACCCGAGCAGGCGCGGGGATAATCCTCACCACCTTGGGCCCTGGCAGCTGCATTTCCGGACTCCAAGACAACATCTTTCTTTCCTGTTCGCTCCTCTCGATGCCCCCAGCCGGCGGCCTGTTGCTCCTCCTCCCCGCCTCTCGCCTGTCCGCCTCCCTTCAGCCTGCGACCTAGAAAAATGGCCCAATGCGAGGGAAGATGAATAGAGGACAAACCGGTTCATTACAAACCATTTTGTAATGAAGGTCTAGAGGTTTAGAGCAGGAAAATTTCAATAAAAAGAAGTTAATCTATTCTTTTTTTTCTCCTTGAGCAGTTTCTTTTTCTTTGCCTTTAAGTGGAAAGGCTCTTGATCACTGGCCAGAGACTATAAAACAGCTGCTTTTGAAAAGCCTTTGTTACACTGTATTAAAGCTGGAACAGTTCTGATCGGCTGGCTGTAAGGTATCTGCCCCCCCCCATCCCCCTTATTTCCTCTCTCTGCGTCGCTCCCTCTGTTCCGCACCTTTCAGGCTCATTCCGGACATGAAGCATCTCTTCAGGCGGCACGAGGCGCAGTTTTTCCGCCTCAGCTTGTCGATGGTGCAGTCGTTCCGGCTGGCGCACAGGTGGTTCTGCTTACCTGGAGGCACACACACACACACACACACACAGACACACACACACGTCCTGGAGGATGAGTGCTCAACAATTACCCAGAATCTACGCCACGTGGGTGTTTACTGATAGCAAATAACTTGCCCCTGTAATGTCAGGTCATTGTGCCCCGTTGGCATGAGAGAGCAAGTGGGTGTAAGAAATGAAATCAGCGGGACGGATAAACTGCGCGCATCTGGGATGAATGAGGTGTGTGTGTGTGTGTGTGTTGGTGTGGGTGTGCGTTTCATCCACCTGCAGCGGCCCTCTTGAAGAACACTTTGCAGCTGCCGCACGTGACTGCTCCATAGTGACAACCCGAAGCATCGTCCCCACACACCTGACACACCCTTCTGTCTGACAGGTAGACGCCAGGAAAGAAATCCTCATGCCTGCACACACACGCACACAAACACGCAACGGTGACGCTTCATAAAGGAATGAGAAGATGATCAATTTAAAAAGCAGCTCAACCTCTCCCAGCCTGGATACTGGCGTAAAGAAAGCAAAAAAATAAAAAATAAAAGCATTAAAGCACCTAGTAAAACAGGCACATTAACAGATTTGGATCAACAGTTCTTTCCCGCATTACTTCCCTAAATTCAGTTGTATTACATATTGAGTATTTACCCCACTTCATGAGCGATTACTTAAGAAGGAAAGTCACCTCCTAGGTAGACCAAGTTTGACTTAATTTCTTTATTTTTTTTAAAGAAACGAGTAACTCCTGACAAAACATTTGCCTCTGCTCGGAGCCCAGATTCAGCAGCAGGTGCTGTATCTCTTGTTTACAGCCCCACTGATACATTAACTCCACGTCTGGCCGTCCCATGCGCGGCTATAGCCACAGCACAAATAAGGACGTTTGTGGAAACTTGGGGATTGGGTGAACTTTGGTTCACTCTGGCTGCATGTTGAAACACAACTTGGCCAAGGCCAAAAGGAGCACAAGGGGGCCGTTAAAGCTCAAGTCATTCAGCCTGTTGCAGGGCTATCTCTGCAGCAGGGGGGGAATCTACTATGTATCAACCCGGGCCTGGCATCTTACAATACATAATAATCTTTTTTTTTTTTGTGTGTGTGTGTGTGTGGTGATTTACAAGCGCTGACGTGCAACCAAAGGCCAGAATATTAAATCTGACAGTGCACGCTCAGTCATAACTGGTGCTAACAATAGAGAACTCCTAACTGTGAGGCTTTGGTGTGCTGAAGCATGATCATTAGACGCTGTTCACGCTGGGATTGCTCTTTTGTTTCAGATTAGACACAGATATGCGGGACTCACAGCAGAGAAAGACTTTAAGTTACGGGATAGTCCCAGTTTTACGCAGGGAGCGAGAGATAAAGAGAGAGAGAGAGGGGGGGAAAAGAGAGCGTAAAACAAGCTGGAACAAGCCGTCAAAATTGGTTAATTACCTGAAAGCGCGGTCTGAGTAGTCCACCCAAACCGAAGGTTCGCTCTTGATGCTGGAAAAAGTGGTTTGCCCTTGACGAACCGCGTCTGGGTAACTTTCCACTTGGCCGTACGCCTGCGCCTGCAGGACACCTTTCCCACCCCGCTCACCTCTCCTGAACCACGCGCAGCTGCACGCGCGCCTGGATCCGTGAGCCGTTGGCCCACAGTTACAGTACTTGCACGAGAAGCCGTGCTCCTCGGACCCGCCTCTGTGCGGCCCGGCTCGCTCGCCGAACGCCGCGCGCTCGTTGGCGCACCACGCGCCCTGGACATCCCTGTAGGGACCCGGGCAGGCGCCGTAGGCGGAGTACGGGTTCAGAGGCTCGACCCCGGCCGCGGGGAGCTCCGCCGAGGGGCTCGCGAAGGCGTTCGACTCCCTGCAGACGAATCTGGAGATCACCGAGCCGCGCGTCACGGAGCGCGCGCCGTCCGGGCGGAACAGATCCATGCAGCTCACCTGCCGCAAGCCGTAGCACACCTCTCCGAAGTCGCCGTCGTCCTCTCGGGGACTGGAGCCCGCCGGGACGAGCCTGCCTCCCTCCGAGCTAAGACTCCCGGGCGTTCCCAACTCGGGCGCTCCTCGCGAACTATTTCCGCCGCCGGTCGGGTCGCAGTCCGCGAACGCACCACCACCGCCGTGGCACTGGCTCGCGATATGGAGCGGGGACGCCACCGAGTCTAAGCCCAGAGACACGGACACGGCTTTGCTGAGCTCGGTGGTCGGGCACGCGTACGGGTCACTAGCGTCCAGGCGGTCCCGCTCCGTCATTGCGAGAGAGTTCGACGTCCCTTCTCTCTCGGGCAAGCTCGCGCGAAAGGCCATCTTCAGCTCGCGTCCTTGGGAGTTGAGGCAGTGCGCGAGAGCACGGAGAGAGCAAACAAAACACTCTCCGCCGGGGAGAAAACGCCTACCCAATGAGACTCCAGTCATGCGTCTCAGCGGGAACTTAGATCTACCGACGACGTCGCCGAAGAGAAAAAGGGACGTCCCGTCGATCTGCTCCGCAAATGAAACTGCTGTTGAACTTTTTTTTTTGTTGGGTTGTTTTTCCTTTTTTCTTCTTTTCTTACAAAGTAACCATAATTAGCACCGGTGCTCCGAGGCTACGCACACGCGACCAAGTTTAACTCCGAGTATGACGGAGGACTTTGAACTCTAGTTGGCAACGTTGCCCCGCTTTACACGGTGAACAGTAATCCAAATGAAACTTATGATGTCAATGGGAAGAGCTAACGGGTCGGCTCCTGCTATTTGAACGTTTTAAGTGAAGGGGTCTCGCGAGAATAGCAACGATTAGGCACTTAATCCACTTAATATCACTCCTCTCTGCGTAGTGTTGCGGCCCTTGCCTAAAGACTATCAGAAGTTCTCCACGTTTAATATTTTGATTAATTTTACTACAGTCTGGCTTTATTTGTGTTGCAGTTGTAATATAAAAGCTAAATAAACACAAGGGCGTTAAATAACGCCAAAGTTGACTGATCAGTGAAGTCTTCTGCTGGTTGTCGTCATAGACACGTGGGATGTGCCTGCACCAAAATAAAAAACCTGTAGTCAACAAATAGATAGTTTGAACAGTTTAAAGGAAATAAACCACAGGTATGTTTGTCAAGAATAAATAAGATTAAGAAGAATACCTGCAATTCAACAGACTACTACTATGACTACTCTTACTTTCATGAGCGGAGGGAGAAGACATACGTGCGCTGTCATTGAATATTAAGCCGTGGATTACTGTTAGGTACATGAAAACTGACGCTCGTTCCTACAGAAAAGCAATGCGGAGCGTGGTGTTTGAGGTTTTCTGGATTTTATTTCTGCGATAAGACATAGAATTATCTTTACTTCGAATAACAACACTTGCCTTGAACACCGCTACATCAGACAGTCCAAACAGCATTTCAGAATAGCTGTTGGTTGTAATCAGACATTTAGAGTACAGACAAAATGAGGGAAACAAAAATTTATCTTTAACACCTAGGTCTTCATCTCTGGACTGGACACTGGATGCTTGTCTTGTTTCCTGTCCCCTCTAAAATGTATCCCTATTTCTCAGGACATTAATTATTTTCACACTGAAGTCTTCTTGAAAGGAAAATACATTAAAATCAAAAACATTAAAGAAAAACCCTGCAGTGTATAGTATATGATATATATATTATAATTTGTTGGCAAATCCAGGTACCTTGGGTGAAATACTTTAGCTATAATCTGCACCTACTCTTCTAAAATTGCACTTCTTTCCTGAACTGAGCAGGCAGACAGAAGAGCATCTCACATGGACTCAAATTCATCTATGCGCTGTTTAGTGTTGCCCTGGCGGATCTGACGCAGAGTCTTGTATTTGTCGCGGCCTGCTTTCACGTTCTCAGCGTGGATCAGGTCATTCGGGGTCTTTTTGCTCTCATCTACAGCTCCGGCCAGCTCGGTGCTCAGGAACTGAAAGAGAACAGAACAGAATAGAATCCTCTCACCTGAGGCCGGGAGACTAATCAGAAGCCTTACCCCTCTCCCGTTATACTCCCCACCATCAGTTCCATCTTGAAAACACTCCATTACTGATTAAGTCCATTTTTATGCTGAATCACACATAAAAACATGGCATCTTGCTCTGGCTGTGATACAGGCGGCGGGTGAGATTGTCACCTCGAATGAAACCCCAAACATTAAAAATATACCAGTGCAACAATTTTTAATTAGGCTGAGTGCACTTAGTCGTGCTGAAGCCAATATTTGAGAGTCAAAACCCTGGATGGCAACAAACAGGCACCTAGTACCTAGTAAAAACACTGAGGGAGACAACTAACCCTGGGCATGTCACAGAGCCACAGACAATCACATTGCCACCTAAAGGCAACTTAGCATAATCAGTTCACCTATCATGCATGTTTTTGGACTGTGGGAGGAAGTGGGAGTACCCAAAGATTAAACCACATGGGTAGAACAAACTCTATACATTTAGGCCGCCTGTTATTCAGACTGGGAACCCGCTTGCTCTCAGACGAAAGTGCTAACGGCCACACCACCTCGCAGCCCATCTCAAGCACCCTGGTGAAACGAACATTAAACCAAAAGATGGAGTAAAATTATCCTCTTTTGCCTCTGGCGACTCACCCACTACCTCCATAGTTTGAAGATTCAGCCTGAGAGCTTCAGTCCACGACCGCCAAATCTCACCTTGAGGTTTTTCTGCAGCCTCTTGTTCTTCTGCGCCTCCGTCACCCTCTCCTCCTCGCTGCGATCCCGGACCATGCCTGGGGACGTCAGCTCGGCGCTTGCCTCGGCGCTGCTCTCGTCCGTCTCGTCGTGCTCGTGCATGTGAGTGTGGACTGAATTCTGGATGTGGACACCCATTAGTTTAGTCTTCAGCTCCTCTTTGGTTCGGTCCAAATCAGCCTCTGCCATAACCGCCTGTCAACACACATGACTCGCACTGAAGTGCTGTGGTTGGATTTTATAAGTTTAGACAAGTCCACTGGATGATGAACTCCAAAAAATGAGATAGACCACAGTTTTCCTCTTTGGGAAACAGCTAAACTTGACGATCTTTTTGGTGACGCTCAGTAATACGGGGACTTGAACTTGGATTTTTCAAAAACTTTTTTTAACAGTTTATGAAACCTTGATGACACCTTTTAAATTTATAATCTGTGATTTTTCTCTTGTTCGAGAAAGTCGTCGGGCAAATGAAAGAGGCAGGAATCAAAGGGCTCAGTAAGTGCTGCTGTCTCCAATGTCATTACAGTGTAGAAATCACAACACTGCAGCACTTCTTACAACTTGAGGGTAGCATTTCTTATTTGCAAACTCATTTGTTTTTGCACACAGTTTTACATAACCCCTAAGTGAAATTTGAATTCAAATTTAATGCTTTCCTTTGGTCAACAATGGTGTCTAGTGGCTGAGGTTTGTTATACTAAGTATAATACTGTAGGGACATGAATTCAAATCATTCCAAATATACATGTCTTAAACAAATGACTTCTTGCCTGACATCCCTCTTTGTTGATGTTTGATTCATCCTTTATCCCTCTCATGGTTCTCAAAGTTCTCTCACCCTATTTTGCCATCGCTTCGCCTCCTCATCCTTCTTCTTCTTGGCGTCCTCCAGCTGAGATATCTTAGTGGTAAGCTCTGCCAGCTCAGTGGCCTGCACAACCATGCACACAAATAGAAAGAGAGTTAAGAGTGCTTCTGATGTCAGGTCATGGTGCTCTGTGTGTGTGTGAAGTGTGCAAGAGACAACGAGCGTATACGCGTGTCCTTGTCTGCACTCGTGAGGCTTGTATACATGCGGCATCAGTGCTCAGGTTGGCGTCTCGCCACCCATATTGTTTATCTTTTGGATCTTTTTCCGGGATTTCAGCTTTGGAGGGGAATCCACTGAATCCGTCCAGGTGAAAATGTATCACAGTGAAAGGTTTTTTGTGTTTCAGTACCAGGGTTTCCTGGTTCTTTGTCTGGGTTTCGGAATGGTGCAGCAGGGCTGCTTTCGCCTCCACTGCAGCTTTGCGGTCCTTGTCCAGAAGCTCAGCCTCCTCCTGAGCAATTGTTCTCTCCCTCTCCAGCTCGAGCGCTCTGCGAGTCTGCTCCTCCAGCTCTGAAATGACAAAAAAAAGCAGGAAAAAATAATTTACAAGTGCACAAAACATTTTCCGTGTACCCATCTGAACAAGCCCCTTGTGAAATAAAAAGTGTTCTAATATATCAAGCCATTCTTTTAATGTTCTTTAATAATAAAGAAAAAAACAAAAAGACAAAGCTGTACTTAAGAAAAACTATTCAGAAAGTTGTCAGACCATCCTGAGCTCTCTTTGTCTGTTCCTCAATCTGTCTCAATCTCTCCATCAGCTCCATGGTCTCACGAGCAATCTTCTCTGTTTCCTTCTCGGCAAATTCTCGCTTTTTTTTCTCACTCTCGAGCAGAGCCCTGACAAGGAGAATTGTGCATAAATAGACACACATACAAACACACACACACACACACGTACAAATGGTTATCTCCTGACACTTCTTTATAAAGCAGAGAGAACACAGTGTAAACTGTAAAGAAAAATAAGCCGCTATTATTTCCCTCTTCTGCACCTCTCCATTTGCCTCTTGTTCTTCTCCTCCCTGGCCTGTGCCTTCATCTGCTGCACCTCGATGGTGTCGGGTTTGCGTCTGCGCATGTACAGGTCATGGTTCCCCATGCACAATGCCAGGATACGCTTGTTGATGCGGAGACGGGGTACATAGAAAACAAAGTCCTGGAGCAAACAAAAACAGCCATCAGTGACATAGATCTGTATTTTTTCGCTATCGTTTGGACAGGTCAAAATAAACTAAGGGATTCTATTTGTTTTGGTCGATTTAATAATCTTTTCCAGATTCTTGGATGCTTTGCTTCACTCTGGGCAAGGACTCAGAGGCTAAGCTGAACTTCTGAAATTATTTTCCTGAGAGAAACAAAAACCTGTGTAATTTGCAAATCTGATCACTTCACCAATGACAAATGAGTTTGGAAAAATGTGTATGTCATATGCATTTCTTTGGAAATTTACTGGAATAGCCTTGAAAGTAGCTGTGAAAGTGGCTTGATTAAAATAGAAAAAATATCAATAGAAAAACCAGGAGTGCTCAAACCTGATGAAGGAAGGCAGCTGCCTAATCCACAACCATTCATGAACAGTTAAGTCAAGATAAGCTGCTGGTTCAACATACAACTGAGTTGTACAAAATGAACTACCTTTTTACATAGCCTGAGCATTAACTGTTGTTTATGGAGAAAATCCTGAACAGAATGTGTGTTTTTGCATACCGGAGCTTTCTTGTCGATTGGCTTGATGAGAAATTTCTTGTCATTGAAGGAGATGTTTCTGATCTCACTCCAGGGAAAACCGATCTTTGGGGTCATCCTATGGACACAGTAGTGTGTTTCACCCTTTCAGTATGGGGCATTTCACATATGTTAGCAATCCGAAAATATTAGATAGGTCAAGAATGAGAGCTGCCAATTTAGCAGCTTAGTGGGGCTGAAGCAATAAATACAGCCATCATCATCCAGGCATGCAGCATGAGTAGCAATAAAACATAAAAAAAATTGTTTGACAGAATTTGTCAGCATGAACAAAAACATACAGAATTTATGACCTTTTCCCATTCTAAGATTTTACCAATCAGAAACAAATAAAAAACCTCCTCTGGTCCACTGCAGCTGTTGGAATAATTCCCTATGAGTAACAACACGAAACATGCGTTGTTAAGTATTCAACAAAAAGTAAGCAGAATCTAGTAACAGTGTGGGGTCTGGAATCCAAGTTTATGACAAATGGATATTAAAATATTGCATATTGCAATAATCATGGCTGGGCTAAAACAATAGCCTCTTCTCCGTCAAAGCAACATAGCAACACAACAGAAATTTGTAAAGTTTTATCCAAACCAATCAGATTATTTCTGGAGCAATTTCTCAAGACAGATGAGACCAAAGAGGTTTGGTCATATTGGACAGCAGCAGCTATGAACACCTCTAAGACCTATTAAGTTCACTTACCCCCCCGAAAAAACCTAAGACTGAATAAGAGCATAAATTTCCTTTTCATAAACTTTTTATATGAACATACATCTATAAATAGAATAACTGAAGTTATCTAAATTCCAAAGGTCACGCTGGAATAAACAAAGTTAGGAACCAGCTAAATGTTAGGATTATCGTGGGGACCATAACTGTCTGTCTAAACTTAATAGCAATTCAAATAAATTCAAACTTATTTATATAACGCAAACTCACAACAACAGTTATCTATACAATACAATACATCCAGATAAGTGGGCTGTGATTTTCCAAAACCTATCAGAGACATTTAAATATTCGTGCTGCGACCTACTTGTCTTTTTTGTCATAGATGTTTAGCCCCAGTGCATCCACTCCCAGCCACAGCTCGGACCCTTTCTTGTTCTTAATGTTGAAGTAGTTGACCCCGTACATCTCCAGGTCTTGGGCTATCTTCAGATACTCCACCATTGCGTCTTCTCTGTGGGGAGATATGGTTCCATGAGATACAACAGGTTTATGCCAGAGGGACGTGAAGGCTTTTCATAGTAATACTTTAGCACCTCAGCATTCCCTTGTGCTCTTCATGCCACACCTGGATTCTTTCCTCCCACTGATTCTTATTCAGCTTATGCTGCTCCAAAACCCTGGTTTTATCAGTAAAGAGGACAAACCAATTGGAATTCAGGGGAGTGAAAGTAGAATTACGGTGAACTTCGGTTAATGCTTATATTCACGGGATGCTCTACCTCTGTGGCAGCAGCTTCTCTTTTGTGAGGTATCCCGGGACATGATAATCTTTTCTGTAGTCTCCGAGTTTGACCTGAACGGCGTACGAGGCCAAGAGCACTGCAGTCTCAGGTGGACAGTATATGTCATCGTTTAGGATGCTCTCTTTCACCTAAAACAGAAAACAAGCTTGTGCAAAAGTACAAAACAAAAAAAAGCAGTGTTAAAAGGGAGAAACCTTGTACCTTCTGGTGTTTACCTCTTGCTGTTGGACCTAATTTTTGTGCCTTCCCCAATGCAAAACCCATGAGTGCTCAGCAAATCTGCGTGAGTCATCATGAAACCCCCACTGGTCATTAGGACCAGTTCAACATTTTGTTTTGATTGAGATTCCTTATTAAGCAATCTGTCTATTGCATAGCATGCCTTATGCATTTCGACAGTAGTTTTCTTCAAATTATCTTTACTGCGACAATAACTTTGAGCATTAAGTCAGTAAACAGGTGTCCTCTTATTTCTTATTTCCAAACCTGGAGAAAGAAGAGACGCTGTGTCGCCTCCTGGATCAGTTCGTCTGCGACATCCTCAGGGTAGAACTTTGCCCTGAACTTAATCAACAAAGGGTTGTCCCTCTTCACATCTTGAGCTGTCACCTGGGATTAATACCCAAGAGCAGGGGAATGCAGGAATGAATAAATAGACCTTAATTAGCCTCAACGGGGGTGAAACCGTAGCATTAGGAAAATACCATAATCGCAACTACAAACAGTATTTCTTGGAAATTAAAGGAAGTCACCAAGGGATTTAAAGTCGCTGTGCAAACTTTCACCTCACCCTCTTATTAAGCTTGAGCCAGGTGGAGAAGCTTTTGCTGTCCTGATACTGGAGGCCAAAGAACCAGGTTTCTCTCAGACCGATCGTCTTCACTACCTAAACGCAATCAATCGAGAATCACAACCGCAGTTTAGAAAAAAAAGTCTGTGCTTGACTTTCATAGGACAACGAACCTGGTCGAAAAGCTGTTTGCCAGTCGTGCTGGGAAGGATTGCAAACTCCAGCTCTGCATCCATGGTTGTAACTCGGACATTTATCTGCCAGAGAAGAAAAAAAGAAAGAGAAAAAGAGAGCAAAAGCTCCCATATATATGTTCATATATTTAAGTCACCGAAGGGAGCATCACAGCGTGTACCGACCACCTGGCCAGAAAGAGCTCAACCAAGTGTTGCGATAACATTATTTATTCTTTTAAACAACACTACATGTTTTCTTCTTCTGGTTTCTCAACAGCAAAATGACCCCCCCCCAAAAAAAATCCCCTTACAGTTTTCTGTTGAGCCAGGAGCATCCAATCACAAGAGGTTGGAGGGGACCATAATAAAAAAAATAAAGCCCACAGTGTATTTTAGACCTGTCTGAGAACATTGGGTTCATTCTTTGACGCAGATGTTAATGATTGGTGAAAATACTGACACGGTGTACAGCATATATGTGTACGAGCTGATGAAAAATGATTGGTTAGGTAGAAAAGGGGAAAAAGCAGCAATGAGGGGAAAAAATAGAACTCCGTTCTCCATAAACCTCTTTAATTTGCGTTTAGCAAGGCCGGCCTCCATTAATGGCTATTTGAATGACAACAGAAACACTAATATTTCGGTACAGTCATTAGGTTTGCAGAATACAATGAATATTTATGAAAGTAAGAAACAAGCTGAACTTCTTTTTCAATCTTTTTTAAATAAAGCAGCAGCCCTGGAATAAATCCAGGAGCACCATGGTGGTAAATCAGAAACACCTGGCCTCTAATACTTTTTTCGATAGGTGTAACTAAAAATTGTTGAAGACACTAGCCTTGAGAGGGTGCTGCCTCGTCCGAGCGCGCTATCACTTTTCCCCTCAAGCTGCAGTTTGAATGTTTAGACAAAACAAGAAACACAGCGGAAATAATGATAGAAAACCGTTAATAAAAGCTACTTACAGTTGACATTTGTGTTTTTTATCAGTGGCAAAAAACCTTCTTCGGAGAGGTGCTTGTATTAGCCTTTTCTCTGCAGAGTCATATGAAAGTGCTTGCAATACCTACAAGGATTACAGTGACTGAGAATAGGCCATTGTATTGTTCCCAAGTGCTTCTTGTTTAGCTAATCCACCTGCAGCCCCGGTCCAGGTCATTTAAAGAGGCAGTCTTATTTTGTTCGAACACAATTCTTCTTCAAAACACAGTAGCTTGACTTCAAAATTCTAATCACTTATATGCTGACTAAGTGTTTTTTTTGCTGTACGTTTGGTCTTAATTCAAATGAGGTTTGGCGGCCCGTGTGTCCACAGCTGTGCGGGCGCTACAACGCCCCTTTAATCTAAAAATCTTGAATGTGGTTCTTTGCGCATTTGCACAAGCCGTTGTTTGCTGTCCATAAATCTCCTAACCACTTTAACCAAAATATCGTAAAGGTGATGTTTTGTGGAAAAAATCACTGTGTTTGTCCTTGGGAGCAGATAATGGTGTCTAATGTCATCAGGGGAAAAAAAAGAAAAAAAACACAACCTTGGCTTTTTTTTGTCTTTTGTGTCCCTTCAGTTGAACCTTACTCACTTCACAAAACATTCTGATTTTCATGTCAAACTTGCGTCAAAAGTCGAGCTCACTCCATCTGCACATTTACCTTGACATAACCTCTGAGCCCTGCACGTTGGGTTCCACTTTGTGAAACTGAAAAAAAAAAAGTACTGTGGCCTGATGCATTTTACATCGCCCACCGGCCTCAGAAGACACCAGAGCACAGAGGATTAACTATAATTGACAGTAATGCTTCAACAAGAGGTAGCTGTGTTTTCCCAGCAACCAGTTTTCACAGGAGTTTTTTTTTTTTTACAATTTGGTCCATTTCAATGCTGGCTTTTGTCAAGCCAGCACTGAAATGTGCCACAGGGAAGAATCGGTTTAAAGGAGGGACTAATGTCAGAAGTGGAATGCACGACTATTGTGGTTTATCGCTTTATCTAATTTTTTGTTTTGAAGCAGCTAAAGATAATATCGTAGGTAATGAAGATGACATAAACTTAAAACTATTTTTTGCTGTTAGTTAATAAAACATTAACATTAGTGTCATGACACATTACTTATTTGACTAGTGTTGTCTAACTGAAGGACCTTTAGCAAAATCGTAAAAAAAATGTATCTCATCTTTAGCAAGCTTTTGTGTAAGCAAATAAGACCTTAAAGACAATTAATGAGGACCACATTTTGGGACATTTTATTTAATTAATCCAATGTTTAAAAATATGAGACTGAGAAAATCACTCCTTTCTGGTCTGATCATGAGAGAACTTTGAAATTCAGAAGGCTAGTTAAACACATTATAACGACTCAAGTCATTTAAATCAGTCACACCTGATTTTTTCCATTTTGTGAGTTTGTTGTTCCACTTGGTCAGTGTCTGGGAGTCTTTTATTTCCTGCCAGTAATGTGACAAAAATACAACACACACTTAAACATTTGTGTAAAAACTCTCCTTAAGAGGATAGATTTTGCTTCCTGAAATTAGGGGTGTATTTCCTTATAATCTGCCACACCCAGAGACAGATGGAGACAATTTTGGCCAAGTTAGCATGGAAACACAAAACATTAGGATAACATTTGGTTTCATCCTGTTTGGGCAATATAAATTAGTTTTCACTTTTATATTTGAAAATAAAAAGTATTCGTACTAGTTCAATAGATGATGATGATTTAGCAGAGCAGTGATATTTATGTAATTGGGTTAAAACAACATTTTTAGAGCAGAAATAGGTTTCTGAATGGAGTTTAAATTAAATTATATATTAAAGATATATGATAACAATAAATATTGATAAATTATCATTATTTCCTCCACTTTTGGGATATTTTCTTCAATTAATCCAACAATTTAAAAGTATGAAACTGAGAAAATTTCTAATTTCTGGTCTGATCATGAGAGAACTTCGAAATTCACAAGGCTAGTTAAACACATAATAAGGACTCAGGTTATTTAAATCACTCACACCTGATATTTTCCATTTTGTAAGTTTGTTGTTCCACTTGGTCAGTGTCTGGGAGTCTTTTATTTCCTGCCAGCAATGTGACATATCCTTAAAACCGGCTGTGGTGAAAT
>CAJRST010036666.1:15321678-15385400 GCA_907169785.1 Menidia menidia
TCAGAGGAGACTGGAGCATACTTGATCTACTGAGAGGCTCCTTCATGTAAACCTACATGTAGTCATTGTTCACCTGTTATGAATACGGGTGTGCCTGAGGTCTCTGCCAGAACATTGCCTACTATGCAGCATTGTGAAAATGGAAAACATGGCAACACTACTAAGAGAGCTTATCGGAAGGTATATTGTTATTCTTAGCAAACATGGACTTTCATCATGACGTCATGGCCAGACTGAGGGTCTCCAAAGGAGCAACACGTGAGACTCTATAACGCTTTGGAGAAACAAGAATATGGTATGAAAGAAGATGATTAGGCAAGCTAAAAATGACCACACCCTTTAAAGAATCAATGAATCAAGCAATGTTTAAAGAGTTGGAGAAGCCATTTGATAACACGGAAACTGGTGGAAACCTACAAGAAACCTTCAGGAAGAGAGTACTGACTTGCAGAGGTCTCAGGGGACATGTATCAGTCTCTAAATACTTCCTGGGCGGACAGAGGGTGAAATATTACGACACGTTCGAAAGAAAAAAAGAGCAGTTCTGTTTAAGGTAAATTATAGACTCACGACAGTGTTAAAAGATGTATGTCGGATGAAGAAAGAGAGATGGAACCATGTCACAGGATATACACAGACATACACAGAGCTGCCTCCATTATGAGTAAGGACAAGGCCAATGGGTCACCAGACAAATCGTAGCTTCGCAGTAACTACAACTCCAATGCCAGAAATGTTGGCTGCGATGTGAAGTGCACACGTAAATTGAGCACAAAAATGTCAATGTCTCATAAAAAAAATTGAATAAAACAATAGATAAATAAAATCAAACACTACAAGTTACTAACTTTACTACTACTTCTTAAAATGTACCAGTTCATATTATATCTCATTGCATAAAATACCTCAAAGAAGAAGAATCCTTTTTCTTTTAAAGCTGTCCAGAAACAGAGTTTATTGACCAAATGAGTGTGTCCATCTAGCCGCGTCTTTCTAACACAAACCTGTTTCCCCTGACTTTTGTTACTATTAATTTTAAAGGTGTAATTCTGCCCTCAAATTCAAGATATGTAAATACGTTTTTAAAATAATTCAACATTAAATGATATTTTGACGTGTGATTTGTTTTTATGGGTTCTAACTTTGTGGGAATAGGGGTTGCCATTGAAGACCACGAGATGCTGTCATGAACTTTCTTCCACTTACAACATTACACATTGATAGTTGTTTTTGTGTTTTTAGGACATGCAAGTCTTCACACTTTGGGAATACAAATAAATGATTTAAAATATGGTCACTTTTGGACTCTGAGTTAAAGAGACGTAACAATTTGACCTCTGATACTCTGGCTCGGCTCTGGTGCCAGGTTTTCAGTCATCGCCATGTCGGCAACGCTCTTCTGGAAATCTGAAGCGCAACCATATTCATAACATGTCAGCATGTGCAGCAAATACATTTAGCTTAGACGGTTTGTGATCCCTAGATCCAATTCACTAACAGTTCAGTCCGATCCTTAAGTGCAATGAGAGCAAGATATTGAATTTCCCCTTACTACAGAAGTGGAACCATATGTAAGCAATAGCCACCTTGTTGACTGATTCTATTCACTCACAATGTGCGTACAGATATTTTTGTGATAGCTTAATTAGATCTTTTTTTTTTTTTAAAGAGGCAAACTGCAGTTTTTTACAGACACTTTCAGACAGGAAGCGAATACTTCATATTTTAAATTCCAGAAAAAAAAAGAAAAGGGGGGGGTAGTTCTCGCTTCCTGTAGTTTTACGTTGCCACAGTTTCACTTTGCGGGCGCGTGCCTTATGCGCGCTCACGTTGGCTGGCTGGCTATTGTTTTTTTTTTTCTCCCCCATATCAACAAGGGAGACCACCGTGGCCTTGTGGGGTAACTGTAGCCGGCCAGCTCAGCGACAAAGGACTGCTAAATGATGGGGGACGAACAAGAAATAATGTGCAAACTGGAGAATATCCTGGAAATACGGTAAAAGCTGGGATGTCGACGCCGGCGAAAGCCTTTCCAGATGTTTGGCAAGTCGCGAGAAACGTTAACTTAGCTAACGTTAGCAGTTCGGGAACGAGCCCCCTGCTTTCCTTTTGTTTCTGACTTAGCTAATATTAGCCGTTCTGCGGGGATTTAAAAAGCATTTGCTGCTCTAGCTTTATACTAGCTCGTCTCTGACAGGGCCGACACACGAGTTTGTAATAATATAGACACACACAAGTTGCCGCTTAAATGCATATGGGGATTATGCATCAACATTCCAGATGTTTAACGTCAATTGACAGATGTGCGCTGCTAATTGTTTCGATTTGTAAGCTAGCTACTTAAGTAAGGATGTCTTAGACTAACTAGTTGCCTGATTTCAAGGATGAGTTAGTTTAATCGTTTGTGTATAATTGTAGACACATGTTTACTAAGTAATTTTGGGTAATTGATCAATAAAATGTATTTATTTATTAGTATAATAAACGGTGCATTAAATGTATTGGTCCCAATGTTTGATGTTTATGATGAAATGTCTGGGCAAATATACCCTCACTTGTAGCACTTGAGAGTCGCTGGAAATGATTGTGTGAGTATTTATTAGATTTTTACTTGTTTTATGTGCTGTTTATTATTTTAAGGCGAGTTGTTTTGCCTATCTGGCATTAGGGGAGAGGAAAAAACTCACAGCTGGGGTTTGTTGTCTGTCTCTTTAACTGCAGCAACAAGACAGTCCAGATGCAAAAGATCAAGTCTCGTCTGAAGATGGAATTCGAGGCCCTGGAGTCGGAAGAGAAACACCTGAAAGAGTACAAACAAGAGATGGATCTGCTTTTACAAGAGAAGATGGCACATGTAGAGGAGCTGCGCCTTATCCATGCAGATATTAATGTGGTATGTGGTAACTTCTGAAGTGTTTGAGCTAATAGCGAACCCTTTTTAATTATCTGTCTGCAACAACAAAGGTTAGGGGAAAAAAAGGTATCTAATTTCAGAAGGTTTTTATCAGAACCTGTACCTGAACCAAACTGGTTGTCTTTAGGTTACAAATCATCCTCTGAGAAGAATGTTTTATGAGCCATGTGTTGCTAAAATAGCAGCTCTTATTTTTTATGAAAAATGAAAAATAAAGTCCCAGTGTTATTCATAAATGATGTTGTCTCTGTGAAATGTGATGTCTTGGAGCAACTGTGAGTATTTTATAGTGTATGTAATACCAGCAGATATATACAATTATCAACTTTTGTCCTTTCAGATGGAGAGCACCATCAAGCAGTCAGAGAATGACCTGAACAAACTATTAGAAACAACTCGTCGCCTTCATGATGAGTACAAACCTCTGAAGGAGCATGTTGATGCCCTCAGGATGACTTTAGGACTGCACCGTCTGCCTAATTTGAATGAAGAAGAGGAGAAGCTCTCTTTGGAGTCAGTATACACATGCATTATTAGACACACAAAGTTTAGACAATTTTATCTTTAACTCTCCCTAAACAGAATTTCTTACAGTTAGTCGTTGACACTAAATTGAAAGATGGAAAGAATATTATGGTTACCATATGGTTATGGTAATTTGCTTTAAAGCATTGATAGTCAAGATGGTTTAATCTCATCAAAATGCAGTTTACATAGTTCACACTTTGCAAGAGCTAGTCCAATGCTCAGTTCACGTAGATTAGAGCCAAACAAGATCATGCTCATGGATCACCATCTAAAATTCTAAGTTCCGGTTCCCAAAATGAGCTGTTTGATAAGATATTCTCACTTCGTTATGGGCTCCCCTATATTCTGCTCTTTATAAGGAACATAGTGTTATGGAGTGATATAAACTCCTGGAACATTGGCCTTTGGGCAGACTGAAGAGTTGCTCGCACATTTCTGCATTTAGATGTTTTATAACTGCGAAGATACACATGCATTTTAGCACACCTAGTCAGCAAGAATGCAACAAAAAATGCTTCCTCATGTAGCATCATGCTAACACTCAGCACAGAGTGAGGACAGAGTTGGTGAACTCACAACTATCCGCATTAAGGACCCAACTAAATTTCCACTTACATTTCTGGTTGCTCTATTCTGATTTTCTGCTGACAAAGTTGTCTAAAACCAACATATTATTATTATTTATAGGTGATGGCAAGTGCATACATGTGTGGACCATGTATGTTATTACAATCAGTTGACCAAAAGAAACCACCCCTGTGCTATATTTTCCCATCTTGGAGTTTGAAGAGTAATTTACTGTTCTTTCCATTGCCTCATTTCAACCAGCAACAGTAGGGGCAGCAGGCCTCGACCGGGCGCATTCGTTACTCAACAGGTTGTAATTTATGACTGATGATGGCACTAGAGTAAAATGGAGGAGGCATGGAGGGGGGTTGGTTTATGTGAAGTTAAAATAGCCAAAAAATAATGTAAAAGACAGCATATTTATTGTAGAATATAGTTTAACTTCTCATTCTGTAAAGTAAAGGGTGCCAAAGTTTAATGGCTGGAGCCGCTGTCGAGTTGATGGATGACTGCAGGTCATCGTAACCTAGGACCTCTGCCTAATAGGCGTGTAGAATCACAAGTTTCAGATCTCACTGCTCAAATGTCAAGGGCAAATGATAGTTCTCTACACTTCTGCCACCACGGTGTCATATTTTGAGTGCCGACAACAAAGTGACACCTGTTCTTTGCGGAAGAGCTCGTGCTAAAATTTACTTGAATATCCAATCGAAATGTGACACTATGTTGTAGTGAGGTTCCCGAGCTCGTTGTGGAACAAATATCTTTACCGGGAGAGGATCTTGTTTCAGTTCATCTAAAACACAGTCACTTCTGTATGGCTTGGAGCAGGGATGCAGGTACAAATTAGGGATGACACTGATTGATGCTCAACATCAGTTGTTGCTTTTTGACTGATTGGTATCAGGACCACTGTGTCAATCTCAACTCCCGATCTCTGTCGTATTGGCGCCATTCAGTGTACACTAAATGCTACATGGCAAACTAGCAAATGACACGACAGAGGCTTTATCTTTATTAAGGATCAGGTTTGAGCGGGAATATTGTAATAATGTATACCGGTGATATTTTTCAGAAGCAGTGGTACCAGTTTCAATACAGTCATAAAAAAAACAAAACAATGTGCTTCTATAGGAGATAAGGATTAAATACAAGATATAATTATATCAATGCCTTAAGATGATTCTATGTCCAGCATCACTTATATATGGTTGAATTTTCAGCTTTACTTTTACAGTAGTGAGACTTTTGATAAAATTTATAAATGTGATGTCATCATGTGACAGCTTGGAGGAGAGAGCAAAGAGAGAGAGAAAGATTGTAGGTTGAGTGACCTCGTCGCTAAGAAAAACACGACTTCTGGAGTCTGGCCGTATTTCCGGTTCCTAGCAAATGAGAAGGGGGAGCCAGTAAATACTGATGAAGCAATATGTAAATGATGTAATAAGAAGGTGACTGTGAGAGAGGTTAACACGTTGAACGTCGACGCTGTCTGAGCCTGAAGTCATCATTTGGAATTAGTCGCGGTAATACTGTAAAATGCGGAGTATGAAGGGATCAAAATTTAGATGCTGCCCAACGCTATTTAGGATCCATAAATATTACTCATGATGCTCTCCAGTGTCACTCTATAGGAGGCACCAACAGAATTGATGTGTGCACTGCTATCATGCTTCTGATTTTAATTTTTCTTTCAGCTTTTCTTTTTTAATGTCCAAGTTTTACTCCTGTAGTTTATACTATTTACTTTTTTCCCCCAAACAATTGGAAATGTATGTATTTCCATTGATTACATGGTTGTTTTTGTTTTAAAAAAGATTTAAATATGAGAATCAATATTGAATGATGAGTGCAGAGGAACAGAAAATATGAATTATCACATGAAACCAAAGAATTGCAGTGATTTAAGTGGATCACCAATGGTTTTCTGAGAAAGCTATTTGTATGGAGTGCTATTCTCTCAATCATTTAGTCTGTTTCCTTGTCTAGAAATTCACGACCGACTAGATTTTCCCTTCATTTGTTCAGACTCTACAGCTTCACAAGCTGACAAAAAAAATCCTGGGGATGAGTAAACCCATTTAAGGCTGCAAAAAATCTGTTATCCACAAAATTGGAGGTACATCAGGGGGGTCAGACAAGTAGACTTCCTGCAGGAAGACTGCCGGCTGACATCCATTAACAGTGGATGATTGTACGATGTGCTGGAACAAATAATAGCTGATGATCCAAGAATATAGAGGTGAAGCTTATCTCAGTTTTTGGACAAAAGATACTCCAGTCCCCTAAGATTTCTTTTTTAAAAAAAAGGTTGTTTTAATTTCATAATCCGTATTTTGCTCTGTGGCAAAGTGCCACTGGCTGAACGCTCTAATGATGCATGAGTAGTTTATTTATAAGCTGTGTGATCAATGGTGCTAAAGGTCATGTTCTTATGTTCAAGTGTCTGCGAGGTCAGTTGTAAAGAAAACCTCTTATCGCCCATCCGCCATAGAGATCTGCAGATCTGTAGCTGGTTGATGTTTCAGTTAAGGTGTGACATTCCTGCATTTAAAAAAAACAAAAAACAAAAGATGGCTTGTTCAGGGAGAAGGAGAAAGCAGCAGAAAGAGTTCTCCTCAGTGTGCTGACAGCTCTGTTAGCTGGCAGGCCTCTCGGTTTAGCTGAGGAAGTTCGAGTAATGAGTCTATTGCTGGACAGGTGGTATTTGTCTCTCTATGCCGCCCCCCCCTCCTCCGTGTTGCGCTCCTCCATGTTTCCTGAGCCATAAGACACTTGGAAAGCTGCAGCTTATGTTCTGCTTTCTCTTCTCTGAGAAGACAGACCCCATCTGGACAGGAGGGATGGACTTACAATCGTGTGAAGGGGGGGGGGGGGACGCTGAAACGGCCATTTACACGTGGCTCTTCAGCAATTGTACTACTAATAATAACGTTCGCTGTGATTGTGTTACAGACTGTGATGGGGCCGTTTTGGAGAAAATTAAATCACACCTCCAAAAGTGCATCGGGTACATTTTAAAATGCGATTTGAGAGCAACATAAGAGCACAAAAGTTAACATTTTTACACCTCAGTAAATGTGAAAATTTAACTGGAATACCAGCTTGAAAGAAAAACCAGCATGGCCCTGAATCCATTTATGAGATATGTATGTAATGCTCATGTTTCTGTAATGACTGTTTATAATGCTGAATGTCTGGCATGTTGATGGGCTCTGGAGGAGATGTGAAAACCTTAAATTTACTCTATGAATGTTCATAGTCCTGTTCCATCATTGACCTATTCTGAGAGGAACCAGAGAGCCTAATGAAACAGGATATCACTTTTATTTTTGAAATTGAGCCAGTCAGGCATAGAGTCCAAGGCCACATTACTTTCCCAGCCCTCTCCCGCCTACACACCCACACACACACACACACACACACACACTCAGACAAACAATCTCGCAATAACTTTTAGCTTTTGCTCAGAGCTGAACGTAAAAAAAAAAGAGAAAAGAAAAAGCGTGCGAGCTCAACTGAAATGTCATCAGCGTCTCATCCCTACATGAGCACCATAGATGGGGTAACGCAGCCCGTGACTCCCGAGCTGGAAGGAACGTCTTTCTCTCTTTCTTTGAACAGTTACTTTGAGAAGCAGAAAGCAGAGTGGCAGAAGGAGCCGCACGAGCCCGCCATCCCAGAATCCCTCGCTGCGGCGGCGGCGGCGGCGCAGCAGCTCCAGGTGTCCAGAAAGCAGGACGCCCGGCAGACGGCCACCTTCAGGCAGCAGCCCCCGCCTATGAAGGTATCCCTCCTGACGGTTCAAATCGCAAACAGGCGTTTATTCTAATAAACAGAGAAGGGGCCGTGAAAGAACATCAGTCGGGAGCAGAGACGGGCCACTTGAGCTGAAATCACTCCACCTCCGACAATCCTGACTTCATTTAAACTTCCGAGCCAACCTGTTCTTGCTCATTTGCATTTTCAAATCGAATTCAACGAAACACAAAACTAGATCATGAGCTTAGCGGAGCGAAAGCCTCTGCCAAAGGAAGTCATTTGTATTCGCTGTACTGGAGTGCTCCATTGCTGCGTGCCAGCCAGTAATCCTCAGCCAGAGCTTTGCAGAATCATGAGCCAGACGTACACTTAATGTCGTTATGCTTTTTTCCCCCTGCTCTGTAAAAACGGAACACGTTATGCGAAGTGCTTACTTTTGGTTTCTGCGCAGGTGCTCTTTTAGCTGAGCGCGTTTATCGTATTGATAATTAGATTATTCGTCAGCCTACAAGGGCCTCACATACAGTAACCAGACTTCCTGTCGCTTAACATGTCGTCAACCTCATATTTTAAAGCGAACGTCTGTTTTCTAGTGTAATTCTTTGGGACAGTTTCACAGAAATATTTGTGGCTTGTCTCTTAGTGTAAAAATACACCTGTAAAGAATGACAAATGACAGATAACTTCCTTTTAGCACTCCAGTAAACCCCGATAATGAACCGGTATGATCGACGTCAGGACCGTTCCGCCTGGTTAATGCAGACATCATTAACACACCTGTGCTTCTCCTACCGTGACAAAAGCAGAAGAATTGAAAATGAACTTCAATTTACGTTAAAAAATGACATCCCCTTTGTGACCCATTGAGAGTGAGAGTTGTCTTCAGCATTTTATTGCGATCACTCAGACTTCGCTCCCGACCACAGGTTAGTCACGACTCTCTGATGATGCGGATCTACTGGAATGCAGTCTCTCAGGTGAACGCCGTACTGTGGCTACCTTAATCAGGCAGCCTTTGTTTTGCCCGCAGGCTCTCCTCGCCCTCATATGCGCAGAGTTTCGAGCCTCCTCAGCTAGCAGCAAACGGCAGGCGGCAAGCTCGATTTTCTTAAACGCGGCAATGTGGAGGCACATGACCAAACATGCACGCTCTACTGTCCTTTAACCTGGTAGCAGCTGAGCATATCAGCACCAAGCGTGAATCTCCCCTCTGGGGCTCTCATGCCGCATTCTCAGATGAATATCTGACTAGATCAGAACTGGGTGCATCACCAGGCCACAAGACCTGCTGATGTCACAGGAAGGGACAGAAAGGCTTGGTTAAGAATGGGGTCAATCTGACGGACGATCAACAAGAGGCTTAGCTCTCCTTGGTTTTCAGTCGGCGTCAATTAGCTGCGGCGCCAGGTCTTTATTTATTTTCTCACCTCTAGCATTTTTCGTCAAACGAGCAGCATGTGGGGCGTAGGTAATGCTTCCTCTCTCTGTCTGAACAGATACCGCTACCTACTGCTGCTTAGTTTAACACACCGCGCTGCGTTTATTAGCTCGATTTGAATTTTTATCGGCAAATAAAACTTTAATTCTTGAAGGACTTAAAGTGTTTTACAAGGCGCTCCGGCTCAGCCCCTTGACAAACGGTAGTCACGGTGCCAGAGGCGTCCCCGTATGATCATCACATTCTCTTTATTTTAGGGCCGTTAAACCCCAGTTCTTCCTACTGCCTCCATCCACACGAAGTACACTAATACAAAGAACTACATTTCTCTTTTGAGTGAGGAAAAAAGAACGTCTTATCTTAAGATATTACACTGTATCTCATAATGCAGAGCATTTGTACATTCACACGTTGGTTCCACGACAGACACTTAAAAATACTGTTTACGCTGTGAACACTCCGGCTGAGTGGTGGAGATAAGACTGTTGCAGCTGTTTAATATCTAAAAAGAAACACACTTACAGGAATTACTGGATTTCTTTCTTAGATAAATGAATCGGGTAGATCAGGTTCCGACAGTGAATAAAGCGACTGCTCTCAACTCTTTGTTTTCTGCAGGCTTGCCTGTCCTGCCACCAGCAGATTCATCGTAATGCTCCCATCTGTCCGTTATGCAAAGCCAAGAGCCGCTCCCGCAACCCAAAGAAGCCCAAGAGGAAGCCAGATGAGTAGATCCTACCCTAACCTTCAGCTTCAGTGGCGCCTACAAGCAGCCAGCCCAAAATCCACTGATCCAGGATTAGCTGTTTCTCTCTAGTGACAAGGTCTGCGTTTCAGGACAATTTCCTCTGAAGTCTCCACTTTAATAAATTGTCTTTGTAATTGTTTCAAATCTGTTAACAGTTGATTTAGCATCCGGTGATTTAATTTGGTGTGTGCTTTTCTGTGTTTTGGATGTGTTTACACGTTATTGAATGACCTCCATTGTAGTTTATTGAACCCCAAACATTGTACATGCAATAATGCAAAAAAAAAAAGTCTAAATAATGTTGCCCTTGTTACTGTTGTTAATTGCCTTAGATATATATCTTTGTGAAGCTTTTTTTTGCAGTGCATGCCTGCTGCCATGGCTGTTGTATATTATTTGTGCCTATATAAAATGAAGTGCTTTTAACCGCTTAGTTAACCCCATAGACGATGTTTTTATGTTTACAGTGTTTAGTGACCACCCAAAAAAAGAGGGGCCAGTGTTTTGTGTTTAACTTCGACATGGCAATGAAAAAAAGAAATAAAGTTGCTGTTTTGTACTAACCTCGTTAGCAGATTTTCTTTCTCCTCAGGACGAGCAGTTGACTCTTTTCTCTGCAACGTAGTGGTTTGCTCACAAACAGATGAACCGCCCGAAGGGGGCAAATGGGAGGACTTGGCCTTTGAAAATAAATAAAGGAGGACCATGTTTGACTCCACCACCATCATTCTACCTTCCACTCTATTGATACTGTGATATACTGACTCCTCTGCAACTACCTGCCTCCAAGAGGACAGTTAGGATTTGTTAAATGAGTTCCTGTAGCGTTTTTGTCAGGGTAACCCCTCATTTCATCTGTTGCCAGGGCAACTCTACGTTCCTTTGTGGTTACTAAGGCAACCCCAGGTTGCTGTGACCCGCATATCTTCACCAAAGAAGTTCCTCCCAAATCCAGTGAGGAGCATAAGAGGGCTTTGGGAAATTTTTGCACCCACCCCCTGAAAAGTGCCTAATCGCCAACAGATAAACTGATGGGTCGAATTAAAACTAAAATAATGAAGACATCAAGCTAATCTGCTATTAAAGCTACTCGCTGGAGTGATTATTTAGTCTGCCCTTCAGCATTTGGAACTGCGGTAGTAGTGTCTCGTTCCGCCTGATAAAAAAGACTGTCAAGGCCGCCGGAGGCTTTTCCTGCCGCCACACCCACAGAAAGGGGAGCGGAGCCCGTCACCTTAAAGTCTTAGTCTGGAGAAATGACGGCGGTCTCCACCTTTACGAGAGCCACACGACAAAAGCCCAACCGCAGAGAAACACTTTAGCAGTCGAGTAAACGTCTTCTTGCCTTGAAAGTTTCCGGAATTTTTAAAAATATATTGGGTCGGGGTGGTGGGGGTAGGCTGGACGTGACAGGGGGGCCTTGACACAGACCGGGGGAAGATTGGTCTCTAACGGACAAACCCACCGGTCAGGGGAACTAGGTTTCGGTCTTATCACCGTGTAGCTTCCCCGCATCGGTCCCTGTCTCCGTTCCTCCATAAAGGAAAGAAAATTAAACCTGCAGACATAATTTACTTATGCCCTGGAAAGGTTCTTAAATTGTTTATCCCTGTTAAGTGCCCAAATAAAAATAAAAAAATACGACAAAAAAATAAAAAGTAAAATGCTGACCAGTATTTACGGGTCAAGCTTGTGGTGGTAAATGAAGTAGCGGGTCATTATTGAAAGGAAAATAATTGCTATCATTAAACAACCCCTTGCACTTCTAGAACTTCCTGGGACAGTTTTACAAAATATAGCGCCTGTCATAACCAAAATGGTTTTCAGCCTGAAGTCCGTCTGGCTGCACTCGCTGCTTTGATGGTGTCCAGCAGCACTTCCTGCTCCCAGCGCGCCTCTACCGCCACCTGCTGGCTAAAAGGGGGATTACACACACCGACCAACTACATTAAAACCACAGAACCATCAATATGATCCAGGAAAGCCGTCAAATCCATTAAAGAAAAACATGAATACTTACTTATACAGGTTATTTATTTTTTACAACAGAAGGGTTTTTATCTCAAATATGCTGCTTTGATGTACTATATATGCATAACCATAAACAAAAGAATGGATATACATTTTTATTTATTTATTTATGTATTTAATCCATACAATCCAAAATGTAGGAGCAGTAAATGTTTTTTGTTTGGTAATTTATCAAATATTTGCCCTACAACAGATGAAGAAGTGCAGGATGCACACAGGAATGCCACAATCTTGCCATGGAAAGGCCTGTTGGATTTCGGTGCAGCTGCTGAATGCACTAATTCCACCATTGCATCTGCAATAAGGCTCAAGATGTTTCTACGGCCAGAAACCCTGACATCCTCATTCGTTTGCTCTTTCCCAATTTGCTCAAATAAATATTCAAGCCCTTGTTGTGTATGCGTGCAATGCCAGGAATCTGATGATCTGCCATCTGCTAAGAGAATGAGGCATGTCTCAGCCCCTGTCTAAACATGGGACAGTAAGAAGACATGGGTGGGTTTAGTTTCGTCTTTTGGAACAGCTGACTGGATGGCCCACTAAAGCCTCAGGCAGCCACACAGCTGAAACTTACCGAAGCGGCTGCCTCTTCTGGTGTGAATCAGGGGATCGGGGTGACAACACAAACACAGCAAACGCCGTTTTTTGTACAAGTTATTCGGTGTGATCTTCACACTGGAAAAGCGTCAAATGCAGCTGATGACTTTAAAATGCCACCCGCAAAACCACTTTGCACAGAGGTGCCTTGCTTTAGCTGTTTGTTTGTTTCATTTTGGACACGGGGAGAGTCACACTCGCCAATCACGCAGCGTGTCACAGTCCTATCACCTTTCTAAATATAAACCAAGAGCCTCCACTCTCCAAGAATGGAAGTTTAGCCTGCCCCCCCTATGTGGCCTAAAATTAGTCCCCCTGATCTCCCCCGGATAGTAGCGCTGGGTCCCCATTGTCAGTTAAATCGCACACAAACAGCGTGCTGAACCTTTGCCCACAGCTTTGCATAACTTCTGTGAAGACTCTACAGAAATCAGAGGGTTTTTGTTTCTATCATCGTTCCTTCCAAAGAGTGACCCATCATGGAGCTTTGACAGTCCAGCTTCTCCTCTAAACCTCTTTGGATCTTTAAACACAAGGTGAGTTTGTGTTCACGGTTAGAAGACAGTGGTGGTTACGAGAAGCTTTCAATTCAGTGACTGTGTTCCTCTCTGCTCCTGCAGATGGAGGCGCTTTGACTCCGACTTTCCTGCGATCCCACCATGGCTAGCGGCCAAGCCGCCGACATGAGTTTGATGGACATCTCAAAGATCTTCTCCCTGCTGCAGCCCAAGGAGGAGGACGAGGACGGCGAGCAGTGTCAGGCCCTGAACGACGCGGTGAGCGGCGACAACGCCGCCCTGCTCTCGGAGCTGCTCTCTCAGGAGGGTTACAGGCGGTGCATCAACGCTCACAGTGGCTGGGGGGTCCCCGTGACCCCACTGCGCACCGCCGCCGCCCTCGGCCACCTCAAGTGTGTGGAGGTGCTGTTGGAGCATGGCGCGGAGGTGAGATTCAAAACCAACGTTGTGTGTAGATGGCTGAATGCTGTTCCTTTCGTGCCGCAATTAATTTGATTTCAAAGGCAAAGATCCTTTTGCTCTTATGGATTTACTGAGGACGAAAACTAAGAAATGAGGAATTATGTGGAGTTCTGATTGAATTCCTCACTTTAAATATTTAAATGTAAAGATTTGGTTCTATAAGCCTTTTTTGTTGTGGTGTTTTTGCTCTTTCTGGTTTAAAACAGAGGTTTCCAGTGCATGAATCTGCAGCTTTTTAAAACCCCTGGTGAAAAATGTGTGGAATCACAACTCTTGGTGGAAGTTCCTTCAGCTGTTTCACTGAAGAGAGAGAGAGAGAGGGAGAGAGAAAGAGAGAGAGAGAGAGAGAGAGAAAGACACATTTTTGGCTTTGCACTGCAGACGTTGCATTTTGTAAAGGTAAAGTCTCAGAACATATGAGGCAAGTTAAGATAAAACTAGTACATTAACACCCCTCCTCTCGCTCTTTAATACTGTATAAATTCTTTGATACAATGACTTCGAAAAAACTAAACAATGTTTTCAGTTCGTACAATAAAGTTTCAACTTTGGAGGATAAATGTCTTTTTTAATCTCACAGCTCAGGCACTGATGCCTAACCCAGGTATTTCCTGTTTCTTTTTTTGTCAGGCCTAATGGTTTCAGTTTGCGTTACTGGGGTTTTAGTTCTCTTTCCTATGTGTTTCCATTTTGCACAAACTTGCCATTTGTAACTTTTTCTCTTTGACCTTTACTTTGAATTTGGCATAGCTTACTCGTGACAGTTGACATATTTTGCCACGCTAAATTCTGAGTTATCTCTCAAAATCCATTTTCATTGTTTCTACTGGGAGGTCTCTTCTTTTTCTTTTCAGTCAGTCAACTTCATCTTCTCCCTCTTCACTTACAATATTAAGTAGGAAATATTAACTAAGTATTATTTTAAAGGCAGAATGATGAGATCTTCGGTGAAACTGTGTTATGTCACATCGGCAATTTTTCCTCCTACTAAAGCAAAACAGCTTAATGAACTTGCTACAATAACGGAGATTCCCTGTTTTTTTTTGTTTTTCCACCGGGGGCTGTTGTGATGGAGCTCCCCTCTCTGGCAACCAGGAGTGCTATTGTCAGCTCCGCTGTGATTCATAGCACATTACCTTTCCATTAAAAGCGCATTAAAGTGCTGCGGAAGCCACAGAAGCAATCATAAATTCTCAGCTGGAGGTAAAGGCTGAGGAGCTCTCCATCTCACGTGTAGCGCCTGTGTACATTCATTTTGCGCTGAGCAGAAGGTGTCAGCTCAGAATCAGAGGGAACATCCGGCTAAAGCAAAAAGCAGTCTGAAGGCAGTGAATGTGTCACGTTTTACTCACCGCTCTGTCACGTCCCCCCGCCTGCTGTGGGACGCTGATGTAGCAGGAGCAGATGAAAATGGTGTTTCAGAAAAAGATATTTCTAAAAGCAGAGAAATAAACAGTAACAACGACCCCCCAAAACAACAGTATTTTCTAAAATATGTCCCAAATAAATAACATAATTAAACCCAGAAGGTGAAAAAAAGTGTTTTGTGCTTTAGAAATCTATACTGTTGAACTTTTTTTGTTTTGTTTTTGTTTGGTTTTATGTCTCTAACTTTTTTATCTCTACTTTTGCAGTGTGGCGTTTTGGATGGATTGGCATGTTTTTGTTCTTGTGTTGTATTTTACGTTGTGTTGATTTGTTTACAGTATCATTTACTTCCTGTTTCGAAACATTATGGGAAACAGACTCCAAAAAGCAAAAAAAAAACAGCAACAACTCATGCTTTCGATCTCATATTGTTTCTTTTTCTGCGGCTTCTTGTTAACATAGTTTCTGCTGTGTTGTGTGTTTGGGAGCTTAAACCGCTTGTCAAAGCTGTTGTTTCCTGCACCTCAGAGAACGAGAGCAGGCATTTTTGTAACTGAACTGGAAAAAGTAATCCGAGTCAGGAGCGTGACACCCTCCTTTTTCACTGCAGTGCTTTCCCTCTAATCACCAAACACAATTGTGTGACAACTGTGTCTCTTACTGCTTGAACATGATGCGCTTTTTTTTTTTTTTTTAAACTCCAGATAGACAGTTTGGACGTGAAGGCCCAGACCCCTCTGTTCACAGCCGTCAGCGGCAAACATCTGGACTGCGTGGTGGCCCTGCTGAAAGCCGGGGCCGACCCCAACGGCAGCCCCTACAACAACTGCTCCCCGCTGCTGACCGCCGCCCGGGAGGGCGACGTGGACGTGCTCCGGGAGCTGCTGCGCTTCGGGGCGGAGGTGGACGTCCGACCCAAGGTCCCCGAGTGGGCCTCCAACGCCACGGCCTGCAGGGGCCCGCTCTACATCTCGGCCGTGTACGGGCACCTGGACTGCTTCAGACTGCTCCTGCTCCGCGGCGCCAACCCCGACTACAACTGCACCGACCAGAAGATGCTGGCCAGGATCAAGCAGCCGAAGACGGTCCTGGAGGTGTGCCTCCGCTACGGCTGCGGGGTGGAGTACATTCAGCTGCTCATAGACTTCGGGGCCGACGTGTTCTTGCCCACGCTCATCATCGATAAAACCACAAAGCAGAACGAAGCTCTGCTCCTGCTGCTGAAGGAGAGAGGTGAGCCTTTAAATTACATTACAATGTAATGTCCTTTTTTCATGTGAGGACCCCAGGAAGACTAGTGGCCATTTATTTGGCAGCTAATGGGGATCCTAATAAAACTAAACTAAACTAAACAAAATTTGATGCACCTTACAGAGAACTGCCTCAGTCTGCAGAGTTTCTAACTTCATATCTCGCTTTCCCCCCCCTAGTTTGCCCCAAAACACTGATGTCAGAAACTCGGCTGGCCATTCGACGATACATCCCCGTTGCCATCAAGGAGCCGGCTATCGACCGTCTGGACATTCCTCTCATCCTGAAGAATTACTTAAAGCACGCCACATCTGAACTGGGGTGATGCTCACGCTCGGACGTATTTTAAATCCGAGGCCTGCCCTGTACACAGATGTGGTTTTTTAAAATTTTTTAACTGAATGTCTTTTTTTCTAGCTCTCCTGTATCGTCGGTTTTACAACCAGTTTTAGTGTTTACACTGCAATAAATGCTCACGCTGATTTCTCAGGCTCTTCAAATCTCACTGACACGATTCGGTTGGAAAATCTGCCCCGTCAGCAGAGAGTGTAACACCCCGGCCGGCCACTAGAGTCCAGAGTAACACTTTGCATTGTCCCCTGTCCCCATCGGAGGCTTCGAACAGTTTGGGGCAATCCGTTCTTCCTCTTTGCATCATCCTTAGTGCATTCCCATTTAAAAGAGGCGACCCAACCCACGCTTAGGTACTTCCTCTACATTAAGACTCAAGTTAGAGACATATGCATGGAGAGACCGTGTCACTCAAGGATGTCTTAAATCTTGCCTGAACAAAAGAAGAAGAAACAGACAAAAAAAAAAAAAGTTAAGCATTTGGACAACCAAACATCAGAAAGCATAGTGAGCAACCAAGACTATAGCGAGGCCACGCAGGATGTCTTTTTGCATAACTCTCATTACTTATTGATAACAGCTTCGTCAGAGCAGTCACAGTCAAAAGGACTGATCTGTTTCTTTGTCGACCGCCGCTTATGTTGTTCATCTAATGCTGTTTAATCTTTCCTCCAATATATCCTGGAGTTAATGTGTCAGCTGTTGGGAATGGCCCCTCCAAACAGGAGATTATGTCACAGGACAGGAAAGCCAGCACAATGCTCCCACTCACATACTGACGCCTCCACACACAGTTCTGTAGAGGTTTTATTTTCAACAAAAAGTACAGCTATATCAGATATGGATTTTTTTTTTTTTACAGCGAAGTACAACATATTCCCAGTGCTTCTGATTACATCAAAACATATAATGTACATACAAGTTGACATCTCCACTCTCCCATTCACAGTTTCTGGATTGAATAGGCATTATTTTTAAGGTTTTTCCATTTCTACAACAAATAAACTCAGGCCAGCAAAAAAGAAGGAAAGAAATAAAGAAAAAAAATGTGTTTGCATATGGTGTCAAAGGATGTGGATACCGTGATAATCTTTTTTCTAACAGGAAAAAAAAACATCCAGACCTCAAACTAGATGGTAATATACAATGAATAAGTTCCAAATGTGGGATTTCGGCCTTCTTGTTGTCACTGAGCACCACATTAACATATGGCTCATTGAAGACCTGCACCCTGACGAGTAAAACATCACAGGGCTGGATTACCAACTGCAAAGAGCTTCTACTGAAGATGCTGCAATACTAAATGTAAGGGAAAGCAGTGACTTGCTCATGTGCACCCTGGACTAAAAAAGGAATTATATAATTCTGAGCATCCTCTAATGCATTCAGATGACAGTTTACTAACTTGGCTGTCTTGCTTATATGACCAGAGAGACAGAAAAATAATACGACGTCCAACTGCACAGAAGCTGCCCTCTCAGCTCTCGGTACAAGGTCAGATTGATTATATAAGAGAAAATAAAAACCAATATATACATCCTTTAAACAGTTTGGCCCGAAAGCTACGACTTGATACTGTTGTCAATAAATAGAAGAGAGAAAATGTGTAAAGTCAAGTCATTGTACTTCATTTCTTAAACGAGAGCATGATATGAATAACAATGAAGTACTGTGTCTGTGTGCGTCTTCTTTATTTTTAGCTCATCCAGAGATGTTTCCAATGTATTCAGCTCTTCTGCTTGACTACAAATGTATACACACCCACATCCATGATCAGCGCTAACTCCTATTTGGTTCACTTTTGTCATAGAAAAATTATACCCGTTTTGCCTCCGCTGATGATTCCAAAAAACAAAACAAAAAAAAACAACAAAAAGAAACAGCAGTCTGGAGCATGAAACTGAAAAGAAACAAACAAAAACACTTACAGGAAAGAAGTTTTCAAAGAATGTTGCACGTTCTAATAACTGTTTCATTTGGGCAAAGAGAACATCATTACACCTATCAGCAGTTCAGTTTCTCATTCTGGATGAGGCGCTACTGTTCCGCTCTGGCTGATGATAAAAAGAAAATAAGGCTACTACCTGTGGAACGAGGTGAGCAGGAGACAGGAGGACAGAGAAAAGAGCGGCCTTTAGTGAGTGATGGTATGGGGTCACAAATGTGTGGTTCCATATTTTTTTTAGAGGAAACGAAACAAAATCGGTTTTAAAGTTAAACGAAACTAAACGATCTGTTAAGAGTAGCCTTAGGTCTCATGCAAAATATTGGATGCCACAAGCATGCATTTACCTGGTACTGAGGTCTACCGCACGCTAGGACTGGAACAACATTCGTCTCCAACGCAAAATACCAATATCCAAATATATGATCTGTTCTTTTTACAGTATTTACAGAGGGTAGCTGATAAAGGTAAATAGATTACTTCTGTCATCCATAACTCACTATTAATAATATACTTTGAAACGTGAGACTTAACTTGACTAACGGAAATCTGCTTCCTACCATATATTCAAATTAAACCGTCATTCAGCAAGATAAATAGATAACAATAAATGATTACTATGTAACCTCTAAACATCTGAAATTAGATTTTAGCTACTTTTTGTGCAATTAAATTGATGCTAAGTTAACGTGATAAGATATAATAAGGTGTTTTTAAAGTGTTTCCGTCGGACAAACAAAGCATCTACTCGTGTGGAAAAAGGCCTGACCTCGAAGTTTCTGTTCGAGTGGATCTCGTGCACTGGCGAACGAGGAATTCCCAGCGTGTGTGAGAGCGAGAGAGAAAGGAAGAAATGCACTGAAGGGAAAATACATGACTAATTCAAATCTGCCTGTGAAACTGAATAGATAATCACTAGTGGAATGCTGGAAGGCACTGTTAGATAGCATCTCTCTTCTCCGCAGCAGAACGGGCCAGTGAGTGCGCGCGATTGTGCGTCTGTGTGTGTGTGTGTGAGTGTGTTTGCCTGCATGCTTGTGTCTGTACGTCGGTACTGGTGGTAGTGTAGAGTTGGGGGGGCGGGGAGTTGGGTATGAGGGTGGGTGTAGCATGGGACCTGAGGTTATCATGGCCTGGGAACCATATCTTTTTGCTGTGCCAGGCAAGAGATTCATCTTCCAAAACAATCCCACTGGGAGCCATCTCTACAGACACCAGCAACCAACTCACCCATTTCTCAACTTTCTTTACTGTAACAAAACAAAAACAAAAAATTACACAACATACAAAACGATTCTACTGTCTTTTTCTTAAAATCTCCAAAAGGTTATAAGGCCTATAAGAAGGCAAACAAATGACAGAACAATATAAAACTCTTTCATATCACGTTTGTTGTGAGTAGTGAGGATATATGATATATCACATTGCACAAGGTTTCATACGGTGTATGCACTGTCCATCAGGTGATATAACTCAACACAAAAGGTACTTATGAGGTCAAAATATAGTCACAAGCCACGGACAGGTGTTTAACTTACATTCCAAGAGTAGAAAACAATACACCCCTTCATGATGTGTGTAAATGGGTAGTTTCCTCTCAGTCCCTCAGATCCTCTCTTATCTAACGCCTCAGTAAACGGACTCTACGGCAGGATCTCTCACACAGAAGCCTTTTTTTGGGGGGGATGGGGGGGTTGTTGATGAAACAAATCAATCTGATCAAGCCACAGTCCTTTGTAAACCACTTAACAGCGCCAGAGCTAACCACCAGAACAGGGATCAGATTGGGGGAAACATCGTGACGGGGCGGCCAGCCAAGATTTGAAGCTGCAGTCTTTAGAAATGCATCAATCCATCAGAAGACACCTGCATGCTACAGAGTAAAACTCTCCTTCCTACCCACAAGCTCCTGGTTTCTGGTCCCTGCTGCTGTGCTCTTTTTTTTGTTAATACCCCCCCCCGCTATTTTTCACCTCTGGTGCTGGGGCCTACACTAACTTATCACACTGTAGCGTTGCATATTTGTGTCACTTTCACTCGGATGAGAGAGAAAAAACCCCCCCATCTATGCTTGGACTGAATCGACTGTGTGAGTACACTACAAAATCATTAAATTAACTGAGCAATTATTTTCCTTTTTACAGCAGATGTTTAAAAAAAAAGAAAAAAGAAAGAAAATAAGAGAGTCTGATTTTAGACCTTGGCCGATGCATCAACTTGACTTTTACTGCTCATTCCCGGAGGTAGGCTGTGCTCTTTCCAAACACCCAGTGAGCTGCCAGCACAGTGCTACAGGGGTGGTCTCTGAGGAGATCGGGGGAGAGGGAAGGGGGTTTGGGGGGGGGGGGGGGATGTGACGCCAGGCAGGTGGACCATAACCTGCCTATCTCCTGCTCCCAGCTGTTTCATCTGAGCGGCAGAAAGCTCTCCGTCAAAGGAGACGCACTGAGCCTCGGCGTGTACCCTGTCGCGAGCGGATGTAAAATATTCTTACTGATGTTCCGAGTAATGATTTGTTCCCTGACCCATCATATCATGGCCGATGGCAGGATTCCAAAAGGAGCGGAATTCTCCCCTTCCGAGAGGCACGGACTCACAGAAGCCGGGAAGGTGGGGCAGAGAGATAGAGAGGACGGGAGGGATTCAGAGAAGGAAGGGAAGACTGAACACCAGGTTTAGTTAGAAAAAAAAAAACAGAAAGGGAAAAAAGAAAGATAGTTTATTCTGTACAGACTGCAAGGGGAGAGGGAGGAGATCCAGATGCAGACATCAGTAGAGCACATATGAGTCTGTGATCAGTGGCGGGGGCGATCGAACTCAGACGTGACGCCGGCGGTCGAGCTGGGAGTTGTCCTACGCGCGACACATCCCGCGGCCGAGGTCGACATCTCCCCGTCTCACATTCAGAAGAATGCAACGAACAATCGCACATAGCAGCACGGCATGATCTCAGCTTTTGGACACAATCACACATGACCCGGCCCGGCCTCGTGTTCCTTTCCAGATGATGGATTAAAAATGAAATCATATAACAATCTGAATAGCTCCAGAACATTCAGATGGCGTGAATGTGCAGAATCCAAGGGAAAGAGTTCGTGACAGTTGAGTCAGCCGGAGAAGCATGATAACTAAGAATGTTACTAACATATATGTGTTGTAAAGTTGGATTTTTTCTCTCAATTATTTTCTCTTTAAATCCAAGTCTTCAGTCCTATCGGTGCTTCCAATCAAACGCTATAATAACATTGGTCCTTAACTTCAAAGTCTCTTGTGTATGTGTGTTTTTCTTATTTTCTTCATCATGGGACATATTTATCCAGTGTTTAGTGCTTCTAAGAAAAATAGCTGGTCCTTCAGAAGAGTCTGTGGTTCTCTATTTCTTAAATGGAGCTAATCTACTAAAATTCTGCCAGAAAGGAGCCTGGCCTCTTTTGGATTGACTGAATTCAAAAACCTCTCCTTGTGCCATGTCCTCCGTTACCTCATACTGCCCCGCACTGAGGGGATCCTGCGGGGGCGGGTATGAGGGGGGCGTGCACCTGTTTACACCTGGGAAGGCAGGCGCAAAAAGAGCAGGGGGAGGGGGAGGGGGGGGTTGCGAGGGGAAGGGGTACAAGGAGGCGGTGCGGGGCACAAAGCAAAAGAGAAAAAAAGAAGGGGGAGGTGGGCAGCAAAGAGGAAACATTGTCAGTATTGTATATGAAACAACAACACAGCAAAACAACACAACACCAAGTCATGCTCCCACAGAAAAACAAGCATGTAAACGGACAGAATGAGCTTTGAGTTAACATTCCTGCACATTTATCCTGAGATATGACACACGACGATCATACGATGAACGCTGAATTAAGATAACGTGGAATTCAGCTCTTGCAATGACACAAGGGAGACTGCAGATGCTATTCAATCAAACTCTGTCGCGGGCAAACAAGAGAACTGATGGGTTACTACCCCTGATACAATGATGAAACCAGGCATTTGGACACGGGACGCTGTTCCTCCATGTTTGCGAACAGCTCATTTGTTTGAATAGCACCCTTGACACTTGAGAACTCAAGAGTGGCGGAAGTAGAGCCAACAGAAAGCTGCTAATATGCGTTTGACTACGGTCTACCATGTCATTTAGCTACAGTCTACAAGCATCACAACTATGCTACTGTAATTCATAGCTAAGTAACAGTATTTGGAGATGAAATATTCAAAAGTTGCCATGGCATCTTAAAAAACTGAAATAAAAAGATGGGAAACAGTGTCTTCTGTTAGAGACTTTGCCAAACACTGTTTCAGAAGTTAGAAGGGGTTTGATCTACTTGGGTTAGTAAAGCCTGTTTATCTTGGAGAGTCAAGATAATGCTTGTAAACAGATTGGACAGTGACTGCATGCTCCAATGCCAACGTTAAACACAACACCTCCCAATGCTGCTTAGCAGTTGCCATGGCATCTTATTGTGCTAGCTCTATGGAGAACTCTAATGCATATACCTTTATCATTTTCAAACCATGTCCATACAACATGGCCCTCTTTCTCAAGATGAAATCTATAAATGAATCTGAAATTCAAGAGAGTACTTCACCTTGTGCCAGCCATGTACACATACAGCACTTAGAAACAGACAACATTTACTTCTGACAGACATCTACAGGGTTCCTAACATCAGAGAGAACATTCCAGCAGTGGTCATTAGTTCATTAATACCTTAATGGATGGTCATGCTTATCATGAAACTGGCAAGAACATCAGTAATGGTAAATGTACAAACATCTAGCCTAGCAGTAAAATGGCTAAATTTTAAAGGATGATAGCAGCAAGGCGAATATGTGGGTCCTCTGTCTTTTCTGGAGATGGTATCTTGAAAATCTAGTTTGATGCGTTCTTCTGTTACTGAGCTAGTTGGCAGATGTCTGTAAGGGTCACCCTGTCACAACCTGTTTTTTTATCTTTCACATAGTTCATTCACATAGTTGTGAATGTCAAGAAAAAAAGGCAACAAATACTGTGGTGGACATCCACCATAGACGGAATAAGCTTTTTTTCAGGGTCTTCTTACATTTCTGGAAATAACTATGATATTGTAGAGTTTAGGAATAAAAACACAGAAGTGAGTTCTTTTATTTTGATTTAAAAAAAGGAAAATATTCTGAAAAGTGGGTTTTGTTCCACTTAATGTGAATAATCAATCATATTAAAAGATTGTGTAAAAAAATGCGTAAAACTTCTTTCCTTCCTTTATCTAAATGCAAATAATGAATGACAATGGAAACCAGCCTAGAGTCAAAGACTTATTAACATATGTATGCCACGCTAATATCTACATTTCTAGGAAAAACATTAATTTTTAGTTGTCCATATTCTGTTACTATTGGAGACTACATAACACAGCTTTTTACATGCCTGTTGACAATTAATGACAATCACTGAAATAAAACTAATAAGGTTTTTATAAGCCACAAGTCGACAATTTACTTGACAATCTGATGGTGGATGAAAACCCCAGAAACCACTATAACTCAACAAAAGAAAGAAATTCAAACTCTCTGAAGGAACAAGTAGTTTGCAGACAAGCGTGACACAGAGCCCACATATTCTGAGCGCAGGTATCTTCCTTTAAGCTCAATACTTCATGCAAACAGCCCTCTGTCTTTTCATTGATGCTTAACAGCGGCTTTACAGCTCAAATCAAGTCATTCTCATGTAAGGGCTGACAGATAATTAACTCAGAGAAGAATGTTGGACAGAATAAAGCGAGTAGACATAAAAACCTCTCCGCTCTTCTGGCTTACTTGGTACAAGATAGGTCTAGGTCCGTTTATAAACAAGGTTCATGTTAAAAAAAAGGTATGAAAAGTAAAAAAATAAATAAAAAAAGACAACAGGTTAGGGGGAAGAGTAAACAGCGATGAGAAGACAGAGCAGACCAGCGAGGAAAAAAAACAAAAGAGGGGAATCACCTGATATCTTCTTGTTGCCTCACCTTTCTGTTTGGTCACCTTTCTCACTGTCATGGCTGCCTGTCGCTTCTGGTACTCAGAGATCTCAAAACCTAAACAACAGTAACATAGCGTGTTGGTTCCGAGGTCATAAATGACAGGATCCTGTCTATTGAGGCTGAAAAACAGCTGGGGCATAATTGAGGTTTTGTTTTTTCCAGATAAAGTCACAGAGCGGCCGAAAGTCTGAGTCCTTTAACACAAACCTATCTATTAATCGTACATCCGCTTAAAGCTACAGCTAGATTGGGGATCTCCTTTTCTGAGGACTTACCGATTTTTTCATCCTCCTGCACCATCTTCCTCTCCTCGTGGAAGGCCCTGAGCCAGCGGATCTTCTCCTCTGGCTTCTTGGCCAGGAAGATGTGGATCTCCTCGCTGTCTTTGCTGCACAGCTTGAAAGCGTTCTTCACGCTGACGTTGAAGTCGTCGTCGCGCCCGTCTATGGCGTCCCGGACCTCGTAGCGGTCCATGTCGATGCGGCCCTTATAGTACAGAATGTCCCGGCGTATCAGATCCTGGTGAAGATGAGAGGAAATGCCTGTTGAACTTTAGGTGTCTACAAGCATTTCACCCATGATATCCGTCAAGGCCTGTCAAGCAAAGTCCTGTCTGCCTTACGCTCAAAACACGAGACGGCAATGATGCTTTGTGATGGTCTCCATGTACTCATAGCTCATGATGCAGAATTAGATAATTGAGTAGAAAACTTGAGAAATGAGAAATGCCAATGCAAGTCAAACGATGCTGCATGTGACAATGTGCATCCGTCCATTTTCTATACCACTTATTCCCAACAGAAAGGGGGGCTGGAAACTGCCAACGGGCAAGAGGTGGGGTACAGTCCATCGCAAGGCCACGCAGAGACAGACAACCATACACAGTCACTGCTAGGGGCCATTACCCTAACATGTATGTTCTGTGTGAAGAACATGCAAACTCCACAAAGAAAAGGTCTCGGTCCCCTGGGGACTCAAACCTGGATCCCTCTTGCTGTGACAATGCCACGTTTTCTAAACTTAAAGTTGTACTTTTAAGTCCGTAGCTAAATCATTTCTGGATCGGTAACTGTTAATGCAAGTAGAAAATGTTGAGAAACTATTGTATGCGTGTCAGCATTGAGCTGACACGGATGGTAATGTGATGGTTATTACAATCAAAATATCTGGATAACAACTCTGGTTATGTTCTCTCTTTAAAACAAATCAGATGGTTGTTTCCTTCACTGATTAATGTAAATGTTCTCTGATTAAGAGGATGTTGGTGCTGCAATGTATCTTCCAACACTGCCAGCTGCTTTAAGACACGAAGTGCACAGGTACCTTAACACTTAGCATTTTCTGTGACAAACTAAAAATAGCACTGTGATCACTTTATAGCTGCTTCAGGACTACAGAGCACGCTGGTTATAGCATGCACATTAAACACAAAGCTCCCTCAACTGTAACTTTATCATCTGCGAGATGAAGAGAGCCAAACAATCCTCCCTTTAACCCTGAATGGAAGGTAAAAAGATAGAAAGGCATCTTTGAATCAGCATGACGAGATAAGTGTGGATCTGCTGATAAGGAGTGGATGAAAAGAAAAGACAGAGGACTTCTGGCAGCGAGCTCCAACCGCAATACGCCCGGAGGGCTGGTAGGAACCCTTATGAATGTTGCACAGAGGATACTAGGTATACACCATTGAAAACAAAGTCTGGAGTTGATCATTTAGAGCATCTTGGTGCTGACTCTAAGCGGTTGACCCCCAGGGGTACGGCTGTGGTCCCAGAGATGTTCAGCCGTAAGAGCTGAAGCCCGGTGCAAACAGACAGACAGCCCGACGATGCGTCTTTGCTACTTTTGCTCCGTGTTGGTCTTTGCACCGATGAAAAACTTGTTCCTCTGCGTGTTAATGCGCCTGTGATGATGCTTTTATACGGCCTCTGTTCTTGTTTGGGTCTCGGTGTCTGTCTGCATTTGCGTCTGGAGCTGTGTGCGTGTACCGAGTCTGGCCAAGCGTGAACAGCCCTCTGACAGCAGAGAGTACAGCCTCGGTGCATTAGAGCCCAAACTACCGCAGCTCCATTTTGTGGAAGGCGCTGAGGATTTGAATGCTTCGTCACAGAGGACTGGTGTGTCTCACACAGCATTATGTAATGTATTTTCTGCTCCTCACAAGTGTTGTATAAGGTCACATTGTCTTCAGGCATCACTGTAACCAGCCATGTGATATGACGACTTTCAGTAAACTAAGCTAAGCTAAGGATGTCATGGAGCTACTAACACGTTGTGATTGGACAAAGTCTTGGAATAGAAGGGAGAAAGCGAAACAAAGGAAGACAGAAAGAGCTTACCTTCTTACAGAGTACCAGCTGGTGATCAAAGAGAAAGAAGACTCGCTGCTGGCTGCGTCCATACGGTTGATAGATCCATGACAACTCCCCAGTGTAGATAAGCTCCGAGCTCCTGTCTAAGATATCATCCCCCTATACGTAAACACAGACAGACTTAGCCAATTAAAAGGACACTTGGACTTTGAGCAGTTAGTCACTTTACTCTTCGTATCTAGTCCCTCTAGTCTGAGTAGAGTTATGTAATGCTGTTTTGTGGCACATCATAATATAGCCCTGATGAGTCTTTTCTGGGATACATCTAAGATATCATATTAAGGCCATTGTGAGTAAATAAGAAATCTGACTTCTGTCATTAATCTCCAAGGGAAAAAAAGCGCATTACGATTGCCAATATTATTATGCACACAAATTTGCGAGGGGAAAAAAAATGGCATCGGTCCACTGTGCTGCACTTCAAGAGGAGAAAACACACTAATCACCCTGATCCAAATCAGCATTCTGTGTAATTCTTAATACCCACAAGTCAGCGCGATGTCTGTTCATGCCTACCGCTTATGATAATATGCTTATTCTAGGCTGAAATTACAAGTATCCATATTAGGTATCATCTCACATATGCTCTTAGAGAGACAGACTTTTTTCAAGCAGAATGAACGTTCTTAATCTTAAAGCAGATTTGATGATTTTGTTTCCGGTACTGCTCTTCTTGCTTCAACTGTTGAAAATGCAGCGATGGCCTTAATGTGCGGTCATATGTACATCTGCTTTGAGTTGAAATCAAGAAAACTGAAATATTTGTTAAATTTACCAACGCAAGAAGAAATCACTGGGGAGGATTAACTGAGAGTCATGAGCACGTACCTCCCAGTCAAGAACAGAAGCCTGCCACTGGGCAATTTTGTCAATGTTCTCCAGTCTCCTCTTCCGCTCATTGATCTGTTGAGTGACATTCCGCATCACGGCCAGGGCAGCTGCCACATATCGATAGTCACTATGGGCACAATGTACATGTAATTACTCCGCGGCGTCTAGGGGAAAAGGCTGCAACCCTTCAAGTTACACATGCGTCGTTGCTGTGTGATATATAGAGTGCCCCATCAGAGGCAGTGGTTATGAACAGAAGTAACAGCAGCATATCCGGCTGGGCACGTTCGAAATAACACACTGTGACTTCGTTTTAATCAGCCCGTCTCTCTGCTCGCGGTTAACTCTGGTGGTGTCTGTGCGAACTGAGCTGCGTTTATCCCTCCGGCTTAGATGTGCTACGGATCCCAGTCTCACTTTGGAGGATGTGTCGGTGCGTGCGACAGTGTTGTGTGCACAAGAGTGACAGAGGCAGGCCTATATCTGGCAGATTCTCACCGGCTCCCTAACAGACAAACACTGTGATCTGGCAGGCCTCACTGGCAGAGCTGGCTCCGGTCCCTCTCTGGCAGAGATGGCTGGGTTTGTGAATGACCTGGAGCTGGCTGAGGCCCGCTGAATCACTCGCACCATCTTTCCGCGGGCTCGCGCACATGAGTTTGCACATCTGGATGCTCACATATGCACTTCTGAGTTCGAGGGGCTCATCTGCAAACGTCTGTATTGTGCACTTGGCTTCCACGCTGCGCTTGCAGTTTGTAGAAAATGTGGAATCTTGCATAAAGTATGCTCCAGAGGCAGCCCCGTTTTATATTTGATCAGTAATCTATTTATGTACAGAGCTCAGAGGAATCGTGTCCTTTGAAAAACGGTATGGATTGCTGACGAATTGCAGTGCTGCAGCACATCTTTTTCCTCGTGACTGCTATTCCCTAATTGAAATGTTTTCCTTCAAGACACGAGCAAGCTGTTAAAACAATGCAAACCGACATTTGTTTCTGTTCATGCGTGCATAATTGCTGCTGCAGAAGGATAAACCCAACAGCTGCATTGCAACACAATGCATCTGGAACACAACAATGCATCGATGACGTCTTCCTCTTCAACATAACAATCCACAACAAAACAGCGTCAAATGAATGAGACGAAAGGAAATCTTGTTAGCGGACAGTTACCTGTGCTCCTGCGCGGTATATTTAAGGAGCTCGGCCAACTGGAGGGGGTATTTGCAGATTTTCTGGACAGGGGTGAGCAAGAAGCCATCTATGGCAATGTCAATCATTTGCTGGAGGAGGCGACACGCCTCGAAGAAGTGCTGGTACCTGCCATCCCTCATCAGTTTGCTCAGCTCCATGCAGGCATCCAAGTGGTTGTTACAGTATTCTGAATAGATCCAGAAACCATCTTGCTGTGGTGGAAAAGAGAGAGACGTGAGATCAGAGAGGACAAAGAACAACTTCTTCAATGAAACACTGAGCACTTGACTGCTGTTGATTTATGGCAGAAATGCTAGAATTTTTACAATGTTTTCTTCAAGATCATGACATAATCTTAAATAGGTATCTTGAATGGTTTGTTCCTCACTTCATTATCTCAGTAGCTTCAACGTTATCTCAAGATACTAAGAAAATTTTGCTCCGATCGTGAGATTACAGAGCCAACAAATTAACAGTTGTCATGGCTTGCCCTTGGCTGGACACAGTTTATTTGCACAAAAAAATCTCACTTCTTTACATCGTGCACAGAAGAAAAAGAAGAGGACAAAGAAAACGCAATGATTAAAAAAAGTGCTCACGTGTTCTAGAAAGCATGGCCCGATTTCAGAGAGGTGGGGCTCCTCGGTGTTGTACTGTTTCTCCAGATCTCTGACAAAACCCATCTGGAAACGGTAGATGTCCTCGATGTTCCCAAAAATCACCTTCAGCTGGTCGTCATTGAACATGTCCACACGCTTCCTGCACTGGCGTAAGTAGCCCTGAAACGGCATAGGACGCAAAACCTTAGGACCATTTGAAGAAAACCTGCGACATGGCTGCTTTACCATGGTTAAATGTAAGGTTTTAGATCATAATTAAACGTCAAGTTAATTTAAATAAATAATACAGTGGATTCACATTTCTCCATCAGGTATTCATCAATTGTTCCTCATTCTAGATTGTTTGAGGGGTTTTGCTGAAAAACTATGGGACAGACACTGTTTGAAAATGGCTGTGATATAGGACACTATATCTGCCTCCGACTGGTGTCTCATGTGTGCCTTGAAGCTCAGAGAGTCCTGAGCCTCTCTGCATCTCTTGCCTGTGCATGTTAAAACAAACTCAAAGAATGCAGGATGAAAGATGTGTGAAGGTGGGGATGTGAAACTTCTGCTCTATTGCAACTATTTTTCAAACATTACGCTCCATCCACAGAATAAACAAAGGGCATACAGAGGATTTAAGCAAACATGATTAGATAAGCAGAAACTAGCTCTAGCAGTCGTCCAAAGTCAAAACTGGTAAAGTTTATTTTTCTTTTTTTTTGGAGGGGGGGGGGCTGTGTTATGATGTGACCGCAATGCACTTTAGACAATCTAACCTGAAATTCCTTGTGTTTTTTGTGTGTTTTTCTATGTTTCTATGGCAGAAAAACTGTCATCCAACGGGTATTTGTTTCTGTTTACTCTTGATATCGTGTGGCAAAGCTTCCTGTTGACTTCTTGATTTTCATTTACTTTATGTAAATTATTTGCATACATTAAATGCCTCGGTGTGAATAACATAACTGATTACCAAGACATATTTATTCAATACATGACAGAACAAACCACATCCATATGTTTACTCTGTTACATAAATCTGCAATTATTTCAAATACCCACTTTCTTAAAAAAGTAATGTTCCCTTTGCTGGAAATATTCAAGAAATTCATTTGCATTTATTTGAACGAAGCACTTGCTGTTAAGGTGATTTAAAGAATTTAAACTAGAGGGAAATTTCGACTTTGCAAAAAAAAGTTTTTTAATAGGGTTGTGTAAAAGAAAACATGCCTAACAATTGCCAAAGCTTTGCTTTGTCTATTGTGTGTGAATCATCTGTCATCTAATGAGACTTTCGCATGACAAATTTAACAATGGCTGCTCAGAGTTAGTGCATTGTGCTTCGGCCTTTCTACTGTTTAACTTTTCCAGAGATAATAGAATATGCTCGTGATAAAAGCGTGTATGTGGGAGTGTTACAAACTCTTACAAACATGCTTTTTTTTGTTTAAGTTAATTTCCCCTCTTACAATGCACGACCGGTCCCGCTGCTAGGCACAGCCACTCAGTAATATGTGCGTTTGTGCGCATGTTTACTACCTCACAGATGTCCTTGAGGTGTTTAATGTAGTGTCTCTCTGTGCTCATGATCTCATTGATGACGTTGGCCCTCATCTGGTCTCGGTTTTGGAGGGGGGAGCCCAGACACAGGCAGTCATTGGTCGGATCCAGGTGCCCATTTTGCACCTCGCTGGTCCCCTCGGCCGGCTCCGCTCCACCGTCCTCCTGGTTCACCCACAGCTGAGGACAAATATATCCAAAAAGAGCAACACACAAATGATAAGAGATGTGCTCACTTAGGGAAAGTTTAAGATAACGTATAGGTAGTTTATTTTTCCTTTTAAAATTAGACTTGCAAAAGATCTCTTGCAAACCCACTCGCCTAAAAGGGAGAACACACACCAAATACGTGAAGTCATCTCTCACACATAGAGCATCATTTAAAGAGTCTCTGATAGTTTGGCAGATGACTAAGACTCCAGAAAAAAAAAAAGAAAAAAGAAAAAACGGAAAGGGCCAAACTGCTAAACACACTCGAGAGTATAAAAAGCCTTTCGCTGAAACTGAGGATATTCAATGCCCAGCTCCGGCCTTGTGCGTGACTCACAAAACGTCCCACAGCACGCAAAAGCACAGCTCGCCTCACCTCCGGCGTGCACTCAGCAACACACACTGACACCACACGCATCCACACACACACACACACACACACGCACGCACAGGCTCGTTCCACTCTCCCTGAAAGAAAGGGCCAAGTGAGCGTGGTTTCAGACGCCCAGCAGCCAACACCTGATGACACACAGTTTGCCAAGAGAACATCAAAGAACCGACGGGTAGAATGCCAAACACAAGATGGGAAATGTAGCGCCACAGACAAGCAGAGTGACAGGTGGTAGAGCACTGACTGCAGACGAGAACTGGTAGCGCAGCGTTACGACTGAGAAAATACTCAGAGTCAATAGTAAATGCCGTACTGAGGAAAAAAAGATAAGTAACCATCGTTGTTAACAGGAATGATCAGTCCAAATGCGAAGACCAATGATTTCACTTTTGGCCATTAAGTGGGCTTTTTCTCGTCATCTTTACTTTTGACTCATCAGTTCTGCCTCTCTATCGACCCCTTGGAGGAATGATGTGATCACGTCATGGGCACATTAATGTTTGGGTTGATGTCGAGGGTACGTTGCGTGGACAGACTGGAGCGGGTGGGTGAGCGGGGGCAGGCTGGATGGGTAGATGAAGCTGGGAGAACGCACCTTTGACGTGGTGTTTTGGAACCGTGGAGTTGCTATGGGGTTGATATAGAAAACCTGTTTTGTTTGGGGCTGAGGAGGGTGGGGTTCCACCTTGGAGAGAGAGAATGACAGAACAGAAAGATACTTTTTGGTTGACAGTCAGTCAGCCTGTCTGCCCTGGCCTCTCAGGAGTGAATATGGAAGGGTGGACAGGTGGGAATGGCCATGGGAAGTGTCTGGAGGAGGCGTTTCTACAGTGGGAGGTCTCCAGCTACACCAGGAATGCTAACTCTTCCCCTGTTGCGTAAAAGAGTCCCTCCAGGCATGTTCAAAGACATAAGAAGTAAGCTGCTTCGAATAATAATTTGTCTGATACATTATTTACATAAAAATACCAAATTAGGTGCATACTAATCCCTAAAATGATGTCTCTGCCTCCTTCCACAACGAAGGATTTGCAAATATTTTTAAACTCTTTATTACTGGATTCATGTTACCGTGTGGCAATTATCCAAATGGACTAGGATTTACTTCCACCCTAAATCATAATTGCAAATCTGTCTTTAAATGTGACTTTTTTTTAGTTTAGAAAGACTTTCCTCTTTCAGCGGATCAGTTAAAGGACAAGAAAGCACACACACTCACTCTGGTTTCAAAATCTGAATCTGACATTCTGTACAGTCGGGACTCAATATCCAACTGAGAAAGGAAAAAAAAAGGAGAAAAGAAGTGCATGCGGCACCAGACTTGCATGTTAATACGGCTTTGCGTTAGCAGAACTAAGAGGGAGATATAATGTAATCACAATGTAATATGAAACTGCTGTAAATTTAATTTCACCAGGGGCAGGAGTTGAAGGTGATGCCAAACTGAAACGGGCGGGGGAGTCATTAGCATCTTTGTTTCATCGTCCCTGAAAGCCCAACGAAGGCGCTTAGCTAACTGTTCTCTGCTCTCTTGGGTCCTATGTATCATTAAAATGAGGATGTATGTTTGTGTGTGCGACACTGCCATGGTGGATGCATTTACAGCAGCGTGTGTGCTCGTGGGCCACCATTTTTGTGTTTTTTTCTAAGGGTGTGTGTGTGTGTGTGTGTAGTGCCTTTGAGCACCGGCCAGCCTTAGCTGCTCCAAACTCACCCGAACAAAGCTGGCAGGGAACCATCCTTCTTCCTCGTCAATCTGGCCCCACCACCAGTCCTTGTTGGAGGCGTCCAGCACCTTGATGACGTCACCGGCCTTAAATGCCAACTCCCGATCCGCCATGGTCACATGGTCCCATACCGCCTCAGCGTTGACGATTGAACCTCCACTTATCAACTAAAAAAACAAAACAGACAAATAATGAACAAAATGTAGGGGAGAGACAGCGCATTCCTCATGCTTTAAATAAAATGCACAAAGCCACCACTGTGGAAGCAACACTGAGACAGGAGTGAGGTGAAGTTGTGCAGATGCTTATCAATAAGAGACAGATTGGCTTGATTAGAAACAACGCAGAAAAATATGCTAGCGCCCTTTGTACGAATCCTTGTTGCTGAACACACTCGGATTACTGATGCACGCAAATCTCACAGCTAGGGCCCGGTTGCAACACGGGGTTTGCAAATGAAGCAACACAATAGCCAATACTGGCCCCAGTACCACAAACACAAATGCCCTGACACAAAAAAAAAAGAAAAGACAGAGCAATCAGAGGAGAAACAACGCCGCCATTAGAGACACCACACCGGGATGTAATTGGCTCATTATAACATTATAAGAATTACATGTGTAAATGTAATATAAATGCCGGGCAAGCAGATGTGATGGGATAATCTTCCCTCCTTAGCCTCGTACCGACGCTTGTTTTATTTTCAGCACAAAAAAACGAAAAACAAGGAGGGATGACTCATCAGATTTTGTCCATTGATTCCAAAATAATAAATAAGTAATGTGGACATCAGGCAACATGGAAAAATAAACAGTTACGCTGCAAAGCTGTGTACACACACACGCAGGACGGCGGAGTACTATGCGACGCACCGAAACTGGGTATAGTAAGGGCACCGGAGCCAGCGGGAAGATGAGTATTCTTCAGGGGATCTGGTGAGGCTAAAGGTTGTTCTCATTAAAGGATGAGAGAGCGCTGACAACGTTCTTGAGAGACACCCGAGTCTGACATCATCCATCCACGGCTTCACCATCCATCACACCGACGACTTAGTGTTACCGCCTTGACGCCCACACACACCCCAACAGATATGCAAAACGCGGAGTGTGCGGTGACCCCTCGTGTGCAGGCGTGGCAAACGTCCAACTGTTCATTTAAGCCGTTCCCTCCACAGCAGTGTTCATCAGCATTCTGCAGTCCAGAGCTAACCATGCATCCTCTCCCTGGGGCTGTGGGCAGAGCAGCGGGGCTAACCGAGCCTGACAGGTGACGCTTACGCTCCAGGTAAGTAGTTATCAAAGGGCCTGGAGACAGGGATGCCACACAGATAGATGAGAAATTGACTTGACCTGGGCCCTTTTTTGCATTTCCAAGCACAATGTGTATTCCCCTCCTATCGTTATGATTTTTTTTCACGACGAAACCCCTTTCGATGCGCTTTATTTTTCTTTGGTACCTTCCCTCTTATGCAGTTTTCATGAGAAACGGCAGACTGTGTGAGTGTTTGCTGGTCCCCATGAGGACCGAAGCTCTCAGACTCGGCAGCTTACGCTGGCCCCCTTCAACCTGTACACAAGCCCACTTCCCCCATGGCTCCCTGAGACAGCTACTGGGAGCGCGAGCCAATCAGGCCAGAGGAGCGAACACAAGGAGGGACGTCCGTGCCCGGAAGGCATAGAACAGCCGTCGTCATGGTGACAGATGAGGATGCTTCACTGGTATTGACAAGATGATGGGATGAGGCAAGGACACTTGAGGATGCACCAGAATATTTTCCAAATTTGGGAGTGTGTGAGCGGCTGCGCACAAAGAGTGACCGCTGTCATTTTGGAGAGAGGTGTCATTTTGGACTGAGGGCTGGGGGTAACAGCGGCTGTAGCTTATGTTTGAAAAGCTCTCCAATAGAGGAGAAGAGGAGGATAACTGCAAAAGCATGTGTCACGCTGCCATGGAAACAAGACCAATCAATAGAGCTAATTTTTTTTTTTAAATCACAGTTTATCCAGGGAAACAAATTGCATTCAAACCCATTTTTCATACAAATAGGCACTAAAAAAAAACAAGCAGGACAAAGAAGGGAAAGCTAAATCAGTTCAACTTGACCGCCATCCTCCAAAACAAGGAGCTCAGTCTGAAACAGCACCACGCAACAGCCCATAGAACAGATTACCACTTGAAACGGAGGTCAGGTTTGCTTCTTGCCCTTCCAGCTACCAGCTCCCCTCCAGCACTGCTCCACTGTCAACCCCACTCACTGTAAGCACAGCGTCTCTGTTCCCCATCAGACCGACAACGTGCAGAAGGAGCAGAGGAAAGCCCGATGGAGAGCCATCCACGGCTAAATGTTCTTCCCTCTCTCTGTTCTCTCCTTTGCCTCATCTCTCCATCTCCCAAATGAGATCAGTACTGCCCTCTCCAACATATTGCATCCCAGTTCCCCTCCACATGTCTGAATAAATTAAAAAACATTACATAATCAATCTTCCTCAATCCCCCCTCAGCACGGATCCATACCTAGCTTGATCGGACGGCATGAAGCAACCACACATGCAAACATAGAGTCTCCATTCTGTATCCATCAGTACCTGCTTGTCGACCAGCTCTAACGGCCTGTGTCATCATTATGGTTACACTGCAGTTACAGCATTAAAAAATCAGCAGGGTTAAAACTCCCTAATTCAACTGCAAAAGCCGTATTTGGGTCAATGCAAATGGTTGCAGAGGAATCTGTCCCCTATAACACAGATGTACATGACAATGCCTTCTGATTCCCGTTCGAGCACAGACACGGTGCCCGTGACAGAAAATATGTAAGAATAGAAAGCTGATTCACTCGCTCGTATCATCTTTGCCGCGCAACACATCAGCATTCACCGCACTGGCAGATCCACTGCATTCCGACATCCTCCTGTCTCGAGCCACAGCACAGCTGCACCAAAGCACCTATAGCATTCCCCGAGCAAACACATTCACACCAACACACGCACACACACACACACACACACACCTTTAACCAGCCTTACCATGTTTGTAGCATGTAACTGTTCAGAGAGCGTATGCATGGAGAAGTCCGGCTCATACAATCATGATAATTGAATCCGTTTCGGAAGTTGTCGAGGCAACGGTCCTCCCCGCAAGAGCTGAGCCTGAGCTGTGAAGTAACGAGACGGCAGCTATTCCATAAAGAGGTTTCTCTTTACGACGCACCGAGCAAGTCTCCCAGTCCGTCCTCCTCCCTGTGTCTGCCAGTGCTGTTATGTAATACACTTATAGAGCCAGACTGGGAGCCAATCAAAGATGCTCTGCCTGAAACCGGTGAGAAATACACGCGCATCCCTCACACGTAATTGTTGTCTCACTCACATAAACCATTCGCACATTGACACTTTTAAATGCGCGGCATTAACCAGAGGGTACCTGCCCTGGAGGAATTACAGATGTGTGAATGTATGTGTGGAGGGGGAGAGGGACTCCAGTACACAGAGGAACAACACACAACACCCACTCGGGGCTATCGCTCGTACACTACTTGATACCGGGACGTTAAAACGATATGTTAATGTCTACAGTCCAGCAAGGTCTCTGGTATAGGGAGGATGTTTATGCCATGTGCCAGAGAAATGACAACGCCAAGTCCACATGCCACGGCATGTGATGGAGGTATCTGTGGTCATAATAAGAAGCCGCCAAACATCTCTTCTGCAGATACATATTTTACCACTTAGCTCCACACACAGAGAGGACACCAGCACTTTGCTCTGAGTGTTGCAGAGCACATATAGAGCCTTCAAACAATCCCGGCAAGGGTTTCTCTAAAAATAGGTCTGCCATGGAAGGCTCTGGGACAGGCTTTTAGCATATCTATTTCTGACATTCATTCAACATTAATGTCACCTGCCTCGATCCTTTATTAAACTATGCCACTGCAAGCGTAAGGAAAGGCAAAAGGTGTTTTGTTTTTTTGTTCACGGGGGGGTATCTCCATCTGACAAGCTTTTCCACTTTGAGGACTTTTTCCCAGAAAAAAAATATTCATATCTAATCGCATATTTGATCAACCCTTATATAATGAGGTTGAAACAGGTGCAACGTGGACAAGGTGCAAAATGGAAAAATGGGAATACTGGGGGCTGTGAAATGGGAGCTGAGTTTGGCTGAATCTAAAATGGGGGAAACCTGGAGTGATGGAGGCCCTCCGTTATTAGGCCTAGCCCTCTGCACGTCCTCCCTTACTGTTCAGCTGAGAGCACAATGGTCCCCCAGAGCCTATGAGCATCAGCGCAGACATCTCGCTTGCCCCGCTATTTGCTACAAATATATCCCGTTGACTTCACTAGAGAGAGATCACTGCACAGCTATTAGCTGCCATATTGTGGATGTGGCTACAGTGGATCACAAAAGAAAAACAACTCCTGACGCAGCAGTAGGATGTGGTTAAAGAGAAGGGGGAAAAAAGAACACACGCCGCCAGAATAATCTTCACTTCAAATATCCAATTATTAAGTTAAAACTGATCCATGACATAAGCCACAATATACAACACGGGGGAGAGGGAGATCGGCGTGAAAGGAGTGGACAATATTTAAGGCTATAAACGCGGAGGATGGGTTGCCATTCAGCACAGAGAGGGTAGAGCAGCATCACAGATCCGGATCGGCACAACTACAAGCACCACTGGACAACACTAGCTATACCACAAACGGGGAAGAGGACACAAGACATAACGAAGGATCGGGGAGGTGGGTGGTGGGGGTGGGGGGGACAGAAATACATTATGTTGTACCAACGTCATTCATTTCAAAGCGTAGCCGTGATGGAGCGCCGGGTGTCCCCGCTCTCGACCAACGCGCACCGCTTTTCTCTCCTCTCCTGCACGAACCGGGCCCCGAGCGCCGATCCATTAACGAGTACCGAGGATGAACATCAACAGCACGTTCACAAGCACCAGCACCGCGATCACCGTGAACACCGCGCACGTCTGGACGTCCAAGGCCATGGCGCAGCGCTGCGGGCCGATGCCGAGATGCGCGCTCCCTGTCACGGCTCGGTTCTCGGCTCCCCACCGTCTAGACCCGTCGCTTCAAAGCGACCGAGAAATCCACCATAATCGATGGTTAAGGAGCAAAGGGAGGGGGGGGTGGGGGTTTGGTGAGTGGTGGTGGTGATGTCCCTACGTCTCTTCACACGAGTACGCGATGCGATTCATAAAAGGCACGGGAAGAGATGCATCATCCTCACCATCATCTCCGTCATCAGTCTGCACCGCGATTTCTCCCCGCTAGTCAACACCTGTTGGTGTTTCACCTCTTCCCTCTAACCGACCAACTGTCAGGCCAATGGATTCGCGATGCACACACGAAAGAGAGAGAGAGAGAGAGAGATATAGAGGCTGAGCGCAGGCTGTTCCGGTGAGCGGGGACCAAGCAGATGAGGCTGAGAGGCGGTCCCGTAGTGGACTACCGGCTCCAGCCATCACCTACAGTCGAGGGAGGGGCATGGCCAGCCTCCTTTTTTTTTGGACTACCGAGACCAGAATCATAACCTCATTCATCCGTCACCCCGTCTAAAAATACCCCGCTCGTGATTGATCATTTGTCATTAACGGCTAAAGGAGAACAAATGTAAAAATAATGAATGCGCCTGCGCTCTTATAGAAGCGATCTCCATCTTATCGTTTCATCGGCGTGATGTCAGCCTCGATGTGCCAATCTTATCTGTGGCAGCCCATTAATCAGATACAGTATGCTCAGCTGATATGATAATCAGCCAAAGTCTGGGTTATCACTGGTGCACCAGACAAACATCCCTCACTAAGGCAGCATCACCAGAGCGATCACCTTCAATATTGCTCCTTCCTGTAGAAGGAAAGTTCCTCCTCTCCCCCTGTGACTGCTGCCTGTGCAAGGTCAGATCTGGGGCTTTTTTTTTTTTTCCGTTGAAAATATTGTCGAGAAATAAATGAAGTAGGTATGCTTTTAAAAATAAACTTCAAACAAATAAAGAAATTCTGAAAGAGTGAAACTAGACCGGTACAGAAAATTGTACAAGTGTATTTTTTTAGCTGTGATGGCACAGTTATAATCATTCTCCTACGTTATAAATAAACTCTTTATGTGAATAAAGATATTCATGTTTTGATTGACATGGAACACATTCAAAGCCCAATATGTTCAAATAGCACTGACCCTGAAACAGTACAAGCTGAACATCTAAACATCTAAAACTGTGACAGTGCAAAAAAATACAATAAAATTAAATTAAAAAAACTAATTTTTCATGTTTATAAAACAGTACAAACGATAGGGAATAAAAAATCAAAAGCTGACACAAGTTTGTTTTCCGATGTAGTGAAGTAATATGTGGTTTTCTGAACCCCTTTTTCAATAGAAAATGAGACCTTCATTGTGGCCCAACTGCTTTTTTAACAGTAGTGAACATCTGAAAGACTCAGTCTGTGTGGGATGATCCATAATGTTCATAATTTGTTGCCAATGAACTGCATTAGCTGACTGAAGTATTCAATCATATTTAACAATGAAAATACTGAAACCCCACATCTAATATCTGAAAAGCTGCAATGCATCAATTCTGATAAAATAAACGCTAACCGATTTACATTTATGTTTCGCTTTACATTTGCCCAAACCCCCAGCTTTTACTGGACATTGTACTGCGGTTATCACTTTACCAGCTTGATCAAGAAAAACACAATGCTATGTGTTTACACAGACAGTAGACACAAAAAACAAACATGGAGACCATTTCCTGAGTATCACACATGCTGGCAAACCAACATCCCGGCTTCATGTAATAAATAAAGGCTCAAAGTATCAGAAACAAGATCTGAAAGTATTCAAACCTTCTCATTGGTGCGCCGTTTCAGCTCGCTTTTCTTAGTCGCAGCGTTTTCTTCTCAGGGCCCCTTTAAGGCTCGGTGTTGTCAGTGACAGGAGAAAATGGCCCCAGCTCTCGTCTAATGCACGTTTTAGCCATGGGCTTGCACATCCCTGCTTTGGCTGTCATTTTCACAGTGATACTTAAAGTGAACACTGAATCGCACATGAGCTCAATGCTGGCTTGTCACACTTGTTCTGTTGATCTGATGCTATCAGTGTTGGCAGATCACGATACAACAGAACAATGCAATCAGGATGAATTCTTGGAAGAGAATAATGAAGCGATAGTTTAGTCTCCACTTGCCCAAACCAGCCAACCCCAGCCATCTAAACATACCTAAATGGTATATACACTTCATGTACACCCGAGAGCTTCAGAATGGGGAAGAAAGACCTCAGAAGTTCAAAAGAATAAACACCAAAGGAGTGCAACATATCAGTATTTTTAAAGCCATAAATAATTTCCCGCTCACTTTCTGCACATGCATGCTGATAAAAGCGGTGGCTCCTGAAAGCCAGGCTTTCAGTGAGCAAAGAGCAGCACGGTGCATCACAGCTGAGATATGACAACCGTTCTCAAACATGCTTTTTTCCCTCCCCTCATCTGTGCTTTTCTGCGTGCCTGTGAGTGTGAGACTCAGTGAGCAGATTACATAAGCCTGTCCTACCTCTGTGGGCTCCCTCTCCAATCTCCCTGACATTTAGACAACAAAGGTCACATCTGAAAGTCTAAATCTGTGCAGACACCAAATGCTAATATACTCATACATATACAGAAGAGAGCAAGAGTAGGTACGAGTGACAGAATTTTGCCAACTAGCAGAGATTTATACATTGAATAAGCCCTTAAATTAGATTTACTTGAATGTACCCTGGCTGCAGGACAAGTGCGGAAGATGAATATATTATGGTGAGACATTTTATCATTGTCAGGTTAACTTAATCAGGATCCCGTTGCTGTTGTTTGAGCATTTCTAAAAAAAAAATCCACTTATCATCATTTAATCTGGTCTATCTATAAAACATTTAACAGAAAATATCAAAAGTTAACAACATTTACAGATTTTTTTTTTATATTGATAAACCGCAGTTCAATTTGTAATACAACGCAGAAAAAAACAAAAGAAATACAGCAATAAAGAAGCTCTGTGGGATCATGTTCTAGGAACACAGTTATGTTCTTACGGCCAAAACCTATTAAAACGGACAGAGCAAAGTGGAATAACCCTTTTCTGGCGAGAGCCAGTGCTAAGAGGTAATATACAGCTTTAAGAGCAGGGAGGGCCTTGCATAATTAAGCAAAACAATGCAAAACGCCATTCATTAAATTAGCAAAGGCTTTGTGGTTTAAGTGTCCTGCTGTTAGACTGTCCAGGCTTTTACTTATTTAAAACATTTGGCATCATGAAATGCAAAACATGACAAAGTAGACCGACCATGCCGCTACAGCGCTATATTTGACAATGAAAGGATAATATTCCTATTCGAAAAGGTTCGGCCGCCGTTTCCCAGATTTGATGAAATATTAGTTTCTGAGTTTATGATTTCCCTTCAAAACTAAAGACTCATCGATCTGACATTATGTATTCTTGCACATCGACACAATGAGGTGAAAAAATGACTCGTGAACCTGTTCCATAAAGAGCAGCTGTGAACCCAGGATTCTATTAGGACATTTTGTCCCAAAAGAATGTGTCCAGGACAAATGGGATAACATGGTCAAATTGAGCCAAAGCAGGGGGGGGTCAAATAGTGCACAGCTAATAGAGGCCAAACTAATGTCACTACATTGGGCTCCCTCCAGACTTGGTATTTATGACAGCATTCAAAACCCAGCTGTGATCTTTATAGAAACCTGGTAGTGTGTAGGCATGAAGTTTGGTTATTTTGGTCAGCTGCTGCCACGGTTGCATGCACAATGCTCCCTGTTTTTTGTACACTGGCTTAATTCCAACACTTGTTTCAAATGCATGTGTCAAACTCTGAAAATGAAATGCATGAAACATTCTATGTCTGAATGACAGCTTTCTCTGAAACGGTTGGGTTTCGTAGAACTATAATGAGCCTGATGAATTCTACAAGGCATCTAACCAGAGCCCTAACTTCAGCTAATACTGAGTTAGAATTGAGGTCATTTCTGAAGTGACCAGCCTGTAACGGAATAGCTACATTTTTAGAAAATGCATTCCCCGGATAAGACTACCAGTTTTCTGTGCTAGCAAATTATTCTTTTTGTGGTCGGTAGGTATTTGGCTAATGGGAGGCAGAGCCCACCACACCCATTTCCCCTCCAGTTTGCTCCAATTCTTTTCTTCTCCTCCCATCCCCACAGCAACCACACCGACTTCCTGCTTCCTCCCTGGCCTACCAGCCACAAAGCGCCCTAAAAATAAACCGCCGGACTTTTCCTGAGCACGGTTTTTATGTCACCATTGTTCGGCCATCAGCTGTTTATTCGTTCAGCTCCGTTTGGCTTTTAGCGCAAGAAAGTCAAGTCAGTGGGTCAGGGCACTGAGAGAGTTGAGAAGCGGGGTAGGATTTATGAGAATGATGAGGGGAAGTTGTGCCAAGTAGGTTGGAGAAACGATGCTTTGAGAGCTACGTAACGATAGAGAAATCACCACATTCCAGGACCAAATAGCTGCAATATCCTTTCCCCTTCGTGTCACTGCGATGGGATTGGCAAAAACAAATGATTTTGAAAAAAAAAAGAGAAATCTCAACAATATCTGAGTGTTCTGCAGTCTGTGGAACAAGATGAATCGACACTGTGACTGTGTTTTTTGGTATCAGCCCCTAGTGAGACCGTATCACTCAGTGGATTATTAGAACTCTATCTGATTGGAGGAGAGAAAGTCCTTGAATCTCGACTGCGCGTCTCTCCTGGCGTCTCTTGAGGAATAAAAAACATCTAAAGACGAGTTTGCAGAGGAGGCACTGCATTAGAGGCAGGAGCTACTTTAAGACACCTCTGTCCTTTTCAACACTTTGATGATTTTCGCAACGTTCCGTGCGGTGGAGGCATTAATGGCTCATGGCAATGCAAGGAAAAACAGAAAAAAGACTATCCCCTGTTTCTAAATTAATCATCCATATTGGTATCGGTACTGTCTTGTCAAACGGACACTTAGTTGAAGATGCTCCTGGCTTTAGCCTCACATTCATCCTGCAGACATTTGAGTAGTATTCCATATTTTTCCATCCCTCTAGTAATTGAGACTGTAAATCCTCCCCACGCATGAAACCATCATTTAGAAGATTAGGAAGAAAAACGGACCCAATAAGCCTGTCGAGTACTTTTATTTTCTCCTAATTGTTCTCAGTTCTTGCCATTGCCTCTGAAAAAGTGTGCGCTGCTGGATGGGAAAATAATCTGGATCTACATCTCTTGCAGCGCATCTTTTGACAATCACAAACTTTTCATTTATTCAATTTCAGTGAGCTTGAAGGTGATCCGGCGCATATTCACAGACGAGGCACTCCACGGCTCCAGAAATGCAGAGGCCCAGCACTCTTTGTAATGAAATAGCTACACCAGTGAAAGTGTGAGTTATTCTTAATTCAGGGCATAAAGATGAACACGTTTGTTTTCATCTGAGGCTAATGTTGTGGCTCTCATGCTTTTGCACTTTAAGGGCACCTTCGCACCGTGTGTTTTTTGACATACCGTCCTGCATTGGCTTGCAAATGTCATTAATGTGTGTTGTTTTAAAAAAATCCACGAGTTAGCTGTTGATGCACTCCATCAGATTTCTTTGGTTTCATGCAATTCCATAAAACACACAGCCAGTGACACTGCTGGTGGGCAACTACAAATCTGAAGAATGGGCGTATTAAACTTGAAGCTTGAAATTTCAGGTGGGTTTTATTATAAAAAAACGAAAAAAACACAACTCCCCCAACGCAAAACTAAAATGTCATTGTGATGGAGGAGTGTTAAAAAAAAACACAATCCATTTTTTTTTCAATCTCCAGAATCGGAGCCGGTGTATCCTCAAAGATTGGTCATTTGAGACGCCAGCTGTGGCACGAGAGATGCACCGAAATGACCCGTGTTGTTTTGCTGGCTGCCTAAATCAGCCCTGCTTGAGTATGCTCGAGCCGTGCCGGTTGTGAGCGTTACGAGCGTGAACTTACTTGCTCGTGTCACTATTCATCAGGGCGCATTCCGCCACCTGCGGCCCGAAACACCAGGAAACACGGAGCGGCTGGTGCCTTCCCCTCCTTCCCGAGGTCTCCGACTGCACTTGCACACGGGGTCTGTTGTGTGTTCGCGCTGCGTCTCTTTAGGGAATAAAGTGCCCTACGTTTACACTTTTACTGTAGTATTAATGGTAAGCTAGTCACATCCTTTTAGGGAAAAGTGCTCGGCGATAGGAGCCCACCCACCCAATCCAATCAGCTGTCATGTCCACCGTAGTGGAAGCCACTAATGCATTAAAAACAGTTGGAAAAGCTCTCTGCTATCTGTTTGAAGGCAGGTGATCAGTACACCACAAGTTAAGTGAAGCACCGTGCCAAGATGGAAACCTCTGCAATGCTTGTGTAGATGAGTAAAGGCTCTTTCTGTGTTGCGCAGCACCTCGCAATTTGTTGATGGGTCAGCTCCTCCCCATCAAAGACTTCACAGGCTCCATCTGATAAGCTCCCCTCAAGCTCCCTAAAATATACGACTGCACGCAGGCACGGGTATAGCAAAAAAAAAATTGCACACCCAACGAGCTGCAGGAGGCAGGTGTTTGCAAATGCCCGGAGGGAAGAACGGACAGAGGGAGGGCAGGCAAGGTGAGGGAACATAGAAAAAAACACACATACGCACACAAAAAAACAAAAAAAACAAAACAATGGAGGAGAGAAAACCTGATATGAGAATAGGAGAAAAACAGGGGGATGGTGAGCTCTTGGGTCAGAAGGGAAGGGAGGTGCAGAGAGAGGGGGAATGAGGAAGAAGTACAAAGAGCAAAGAGGATTGCATAATACGTGTATGCGATGGAGGTTCTCTCTGATGCCGCATGTGGTGTAGCACGGAGGTCAGAGGGAGAAAGTTAAGCTAAATAATGCACACAAGAAGTGGCAGCTGCCAGAAAAATGTGGCCCATCGTTCACAGAGGCCTGCAGGATACGCTCTAACTAGCCCCAAAACTGTACAGGCAGTTAGCTTCTGTCTCATTATTTCACAGACGAGGGCAAGAGCTACTAATTCTATTCAGATTACAAACATCTACAGTAGTTAGTGAAATCAGAGTGGCAGTCAAAGATGGTTTGAAAACAAAATGATTTAGTAACTGTCTCCATACCACTTATCCCTCCAACTACTAAAACATAACCTGCTGGATGCTGGATGAGTGATTGACCGCGTTTTTTCCTGACCTTGCGAAATGTTGAAAATGGCCGGATTACAGTACAGTGTGGCTTTACTAATCCCATCTCTGAAGACAGGAGCTATTAAGATTGAAGAAGTGAGTGAATAAGAGACAGGCAGATATTTATGCGGAGTCAGTTCCTGATCGTTTTGCTTTGCTGAGGGAATCGTGTCACATTCAGTTATTACAAAAAATATATTCTATCAAACCATATGATGGGTACAGATGCCAGGAAAGTAGATGTAATATAAAACTAATCAATGGCACGACATGAGCCAAATGACATGTTCAATGTTCAACAGTGAAGTATGATATATACACCAATCAAAAGGCCGCCAATTAGTCAGGACATGCACATTTAATTTGACAGCGTCTGTTGTGTTGGGATCAGGACATCCAATCGCTGTGTTCAGTGGTGCTGTAACAAGATCGGCAGTCACTTTTCCGCAGTCACAATGTTGCACAGGCATGAACGCATGAGACCGAGCTTGTTCATGAGCGGTGCAAATTTTTTTGCCATCAATTTTTAACTCAACAGTGTTGTCCTCCCAGCTTTGAACAATGTTCCGGGTTCTGCTACATAATGCTCGCACGGAGCACGCGCTGGTTTGATCCCGGGGACGCTTCCCAATGGCTTTGGTTTTACGAGCTGCTTTTGCTGCCGCTGGATGCTTTAAAGGTGATGTACTTTTTCCAACTTCAACCTCATGTTAGACTGATGTCAACTCCGAGATGAGGCATTTGTCAGTTGGGCCTCTGCTGACTAATATGTTTTCAATGATGTGCGATAGCGCTGCAATAAAAGAGGCATTGCACTGAAATGATGTTCTGTTTTTTTCCCTTTTTTTTGTGCAATTGTTGAGAATAAAATGGATCAATTCAGATATGTGCCAGTATCCGCTCCTGGAGGCCATTGTCCAGTACTTTAGAGCACTCCAAAGCATTATGTTTCACATGAGAGGGGTAAAAAAGAAAAAGAAAAGATGCTAGAAATAAAAGTGGACCGTATCTTTTTGGGGTGGCCCATGAACAATAAATACAAAATAGTTCAGCTTCAGTTTATTGGGAACTGAACCAAATTCTTTTCAAATGTGAACTCGCACAGACTGTCGCTAAATAGCTAGAAGGATAAAAAGAAGCCTCATGATTTAAAAAAGGTACTTGCTTGAAAATATGAAGGTATTTATCCTGTGGGGTTTTTCCGGTTTAGCACTCCTTGCTGACTGTACCTATGACCACATGATTATGTAGATATAGGACTCAAGACAGCATATCTCCGAAATAAACATTACAAATAGCTGTAAAGTATTACACAAATAGAGCCGAAATGAGTAGACAGCGAGGTAGGTAAACCACTCAGGAATACCAACCAATTCAGCTGGTGGTGTTTGATGAAAATAGAATGTTCTTTGGCTTTTACTAATCTCATGACAGCCATCGCTGCTCGCTGCAATACAACGACGACCATTCACAAAATAACCCCGCAGCCTTACACTGTACAGCAGCACAGAGTACTCTGAGTGAGCAATGGAATGTTAGATATATGGGCCCCGATGAGATACGAGCCGCGCAAACGCAAGTCTTTGCATGCACAAGGGTGCATGATCTGACAGAATGTCGAGCGTGATGGGGAGATGAAATCAGGAAGCACTAGTGAGACCTTTTCCAGTCTCAGGGAGGGCGCAGACATCTGAGAACTGGAAACCGCTTTTGTAGGAAGCAAAAAGAATCCTTCTCTGTAGTTATGTAAGAGAAAGGCCCCCAAGCCTATCGCTTTCTCCCTGAGCACACACGGAAACCCACTCAGCATAAATGCGAGCGTGGCGTCACACGGCCGCATATAAAGCACCGACAACAACACATGCACACACCTCACAGACAGAAAGTCATTCTTTGGAAGAGACAGCCCAGGCGAGCTCTGATTCAGCTCCGGTTCGTGAGGGCCACCGCTATTTATATGGGCATGCCACATACTCCAAAAAACAGCATTAGCTGTTGGCACTTTGGCAAGTGAACAATGCTGAATAAACCCGATGACGGATTCTAGGTCACCTACGGTTCGCAGTGCAAACTGTGCATGCGTTTGGCTATTTTTGAGGGAGACCTTTTCCCATAGTTTAGCTAAAATAAAAGCCAGTGCTGAAATGACACACACACACAATGTGTTTGACAGAGATATCACAGGCTGGTGCTATTCATTCCTCCCCGAATAATGAAGTTGTCAATGCAATGACTCACATATCCTGACAGATTTATTCTGTATGCTAACATAAGAGCATGAGACCCGCGCGGATGCGTGTATCTGATTGTTACGAGCGGAGCGCATCATCGAAAACAGTCCTACAGCTCCCCACATGTGTGGAAGCACATGCATCAGGGGTCCTGCCTTGGCCGGCGAGCGCCTTCCTGCTGACTCATGCATTTATAATAAATAGACACGGTTGCATAATATGATTACAACCTCAAAAGTTGTAGGCAGGCTCGAACTCGATCATGCGATTTGAGTTGAAGCTCTTAATCTGAATGAAGCCCCCCTTAATAAGCCGGCCCCCTCGCTGACAAGTTGACAGCGGCGCTTTGGGCCCGGCATTAGCAGCACAGAAGATCGTCTGCATGGGAATTAAAACCTGCTAGCGCCAGAGTTCGGACAGGGCGGAGATAGGAGGCAAAGGGAGCGGGGGAAAAAAAAAAGGAGGGCCGTGTACGGGACGGAAAGCGGAGGGAAGTGAGAAAGAGACCAGGAGAAAGGAGGGCAGAGGCGAGTGACTGGGGGAGAAATCCATTTAAATGAAAGGGAGAAAAGAGGCGTCAGCATTAGTGGTTAATCCACTGCAGTGAGAATGCCTTCTCTCTGCCCGAGGCCTCTGGGCTCCAGTCGTCATCACAACAGGAAGACTGTAACAGACCCTACGCTGTATCACAAACAGAAAATCCGAGCATGACAGCCCTGTGAAGTGGGGTTTTCAACCATTTGCTCGCACTGTCCCTGTACCAACACAGTGTCACCGTGCATGAATAAAAGTAAAAAACCCATTCTTTCAGCTCCCGAATGAGCCCTGCTAAAATATGCATTTTGAAAACAATCCACAAACATATCTTCAAATCTGATTTGAGTCCCTGCATCGGATTCTGCTCCAAATTCCTCTCCCTCACCAAACACACGCACAAGACATCTCCAGCGTTACGTGTCCATGCTCCATACCCCAGGGGAGGGCCGTGACAAAGGGAGCATCTCTCTTCTCTTTGCTCCCACCCCTTTTTCTCTCTTTCACCCACACACTTTCTCTATTTAGCTCATGCTTAAAAAGGCAGCCTAAAGATAGAAGCAAGAAGCTGAACAGGAGCCAGCCAAGTGTCATAGCAACAACGTGCTGCGGTTGACAAATACTATCTGGATCGGCCAGGAAAAGTTAGAATCAGAGCTGAAATGAGGTAATCTCGTTCTTTCAAAAGGCCTCAGCCGGGTCTGTTACGGCGAATGAGGTCTAAATCCAAATATGGTTGTGATGCCATCCTGTTAAATGGCGCTGAAGCATCCACATTGACTGTGAAGTTTGAATTAAAATTCTATGAATCACAGCGTGGTGTGCACATGAAAATGATGTGATCTATATGTATTCCAAACCCTGAAATCAGAGTGTGAATGTAAGAAACTAGTGGCACAATGAAGAGAATCAGCTACCTCTGATCAAACGCAGAGTGTGGGTTCTGTGGATTTGGGTGCAGCAGATAATGAGGCTGGACACAGCCCCAGAAATCTTCCCTACCCTGTCAGCAATACTTTATAGAAAAACTTTGCATCCCCTTCCACTGGAGTGCCCCCCCAGAGGGCCGCTTGCACATCAAAGCACTGACTCTGAAATGGCTGCTTTTACTCCCTGCGTGGTACTGCTCCGACACACTCCGCGGCCGATTTTTACCCGACCGACAAAGGTGCGGATTCCCAGAGCCCCACACAACAGGTCCTGTAAATAGACGATGATTTAACGCCTGCTAACACAGTCGCTTTGTTCCTCTGCAGGCGAGTGCCTTAGATTGAGAAAGAAGATATGGCCGTCCGTGTGGGCTGACCAATGCCCCGAGAGTGCGGCGTGACATCAAACCAGGTTACCAATCAGTTATATTCCCACTTGGTTTGTGTGTGTATTGTAGGAGGGAATGCATGGACGCCATGATATGAAGCTGTGTTTTACATTGGGTGTGTCGGACTCACGATGTTGACTTGTAGCGGTTCGGACCCGGGTCTTAACAGCCTCCGCCTCCTGCAGCTCCCTGATCCTCCGGACCGCAGCCGCACCGACGACGACAACTGCCCCATGGCTGCGGGGGAGAGAATCAGAGGGACCATTTTAACCGACACGCGTCAGCACCACGGTCGACCTATTTGTTTGCGGGGAAAAGAATCTGAACAGTTACCTGACTGAGGGAGGAGCAGGGCCAGGGCGGTGAGGGTGCTGGGGGGGAGGGGCAGGGAGCGACACCGCTGTAGGGACGCCCTGTGCGGGGGCTCCAGCGGTGACACGCCCGGGGGCCGAGACAAGGCCTGGGGGGCACTGAGCGGTTAGGACATCTCTAATTCACTGAACACACACACACAGTCTCCTGCCATTCACACTGAAAACAAAACACTCACGCCTTGTCCACTCACCCCCCTCCCGCCTTTTTTCTGTATTGAATTTAAGGTATTTCACATCCAGGAAGTCTATTCTGGTGCACCGGCCGGTGTGTGTGTGTGTGTGCACGGCCGGCGGGCAAAACCATGAGAGACTATACATCGTGCCAAGCGGGCGTTCTCTCAGGTTAAAACCAACTGACTCTGAGTTAGTGCAATGAGAGGTAAAGCTTATGGGAGCGATGAGGCAGAAAATTGGCCACAGGAAAAAAAAAAAAAAGGAGAGAGGGAGGGAGAAAGAGAGGCCACAAAGAAAGAAGGGGTGAGACGGAGGGAAAGGAAACAGAGAGAGGGGGCTGAATGGCGTCCAGAAATATGGGAGTCCATAAATGAGGCAGAGCATACAGGCATTGTTGCAGCTAACAGCGAGTTGTATATAAATACTGGGTTATAAGTACTGGGCTGCCCTTCAAAGTCTGGAGTGTGTGTTTGATTCATTATGGGCCTGGGCTATATTTATCACTGAGTTGGTGGAGGCTACTAGTCAGACATTTCCATCCTACTTTCATCTTTTCCAAACAACATTATGAAAAATGTTTGTTTGTACATTTATATAATAGTTTTTTTACATTATTTTGATGCTATTTTTTATCATTTTATTTTAATCTGTGCGACTCTATGTATGAGTGCTTCGTCCTCTTACTCTGTGGTACAGCTCCGTTGACTGCGTCTCTCTAGAAACGCTGCTCTCTATGACAGAGAATGGCCTGGAGCGGGCGGCCATCCGTCTCTGCGCCGGGGAGTGGTGCGCGGCGGCGGCGGCAGGCCTGCGTCTTTGGCGGGGCAGTGAGCCGACCTCGCTATAGTGGCCGTAGAGCTCCCGATCTGGGACGGGCCGCCGCAGGTCCAGCACGGCCGAGGCCGGGCGGGGGCGGCTTCGCAACCGCTTGTGGGGCACAGAGGTCCTCTCTGTGCTAGAGTGGGCCGTGCCCGGACCCGGCTGTCTGATACTGCAGCCTGTCTGGCTGGCAATCTGCTCACACAGCTGTGATTGGCAAAGATACTCAGCGGTTTGGCCCAGATAAAAGTGCAACAATGCATTTCTTGTGCAGGGAATTAGAAAAGAACGTCTCTGTAGATTTGACAAACTCATATTTCATCGCAAAGTATTCTAGCAGACACCAGCTCTATATTCTGACTGCAGAGTATAAAAGTAGATAGCCAAGCGCTGAGTCTGTTGATACTTAAGTTCATTTAAGAGGCACAAGGATTTATTTTTTTAAACATCTGGAGACGTATTTCACTTCCTTAAGTTATCTCCTTACTGGGTGAAGCATTTCTTTCATTGTTGGAGCCTTAAGGGAAAGCATCCCATCAAACAGCATCACTCATCCGAGCATTGTGTCTTATGTCAGAGAAACATCACTCTGCAACACAGCTGTGATATTACAATGTTTCTATAATTTCATAGCATTTTTTTGGACCATTTATGCTAGATTTTTACACCTTTTTGTGGTGTAAAACTATTTTTCATAAGATGAACTCATAATTTTAATAGTAGAACCACGTGAAAATGAGCCACCTAGGTTCTTAATCCATTCTTGTCAGGTTAGAGATTTCAAGTGGATTTTCTGAATTTCTTTTTTTTTTTTTAAACAATCGAACAATAATAACAAAATGAGGAGTTGCGTTTAAAATGAGAAGCTACAGAAATTCCAGTTCAAGCCAGGTGGGGTATTCATCAATATACTGATCGAGAATGACACATTTCTCTTTTCTGTATATGGTTCGAGGAACATTTTATGTTCAAGATGGCTCGACATCCCTCCAGTTAAGTCAGTTCTGATGGTCTCCCACAACGCTTACCCTCTCGCTTGTTTAAAGCTAAAAAAGAATCGACTTAGTTCTTCCAATGACTGATGTAACCGTAAAACCAATTAGAATTGCACTAAAGATTAGCACCCTTCCCAAAACAACTGCTCCCAAAAGCCCTTGACTCTTCACAATAAACCCTTACGAAAGGGTGCTGAGTATTGAGTTGTCATATCTCATTTAGTCACAAGGAGTTGGGGCTGACATGTCCTGACTCGTTGGTATGACTGGAAGGGAGATGACTAATTCTTCCAGTGGAGTGAGAAAGGGAAGGCTGCTGTCATGCAGAGCTGACGTCACGGAGCTCCAGGAGCTCCAGCAGTCTCACACCGCTACCTCCACGGGAAACGTAGGGTTTCCTCGCAGCCTACAAAAAGGCTGCCTAAGCAGAAAAAGGGACAAACTCCTGCAGTGTGGTGTTGTGTTCTTTTGTAATGACTATTTCCTCTTTTCTCCAACAGATGGGGCAAAAGGACAACAACAGAGCTGGTGTCCACCTCGTGCCCTGGCCTGGGCTTTTTTGGGACCACACCTACTACCTACGATTGTATCAGGAAGAAATGAGCAACAGATCTGGGACCAGCTGCGTTCGAGCTTTGCTGCTGATGGTTTAAAGAAGCAAAAGAATGACCGTGGTTAAAGCGGTTACATAAATGGTCTTTCGAGCATTTGTGCAGTAATTACATGACACATGCCTCTGGCGATGTTAATGATGTGGAAAAAGCCTGCAATGGGATGTTGTTATGGCATAAATTTCTAGCACGTTATACATCAATATGCTCTCGTGTAAAAAAAAAAAAGGAACCGGAACACAACAAACATTCGGCGACAGAAATGACTGACATGTCTGAAAATGCACTAATTAAAAAACAATTATCTGGAAATGAATGCGGTTCACTCTTGGCTTAAAATCACATACCTTGAATATTTCTTCTGTGGAGTCTGAGGCTGGTACGCTATTGGCTATGCTCTCTTTGTCACCTTGCTGTGATTGGACATTCACTTCCTGTATCTGCTGGGAGTCCAAAGGAGCGTCCCTGGAATCCTGCTCATTTCCTGTCTGTCCCTTTACTTTCTCCTCTTCACCGAGAAATCTCGATTGATCCCCTTCAACCACAGCTTCTCTTTGGGCCTCTGTGTTTGGATCCGAATGAGGAGCATGGTTCTGCACAACAAATGTGGCCTTCTGGTTTGTCTCCCTGTTTACGGGTTTGACTTTGGTGTTAGCACTCTGAAGGCCATTAACAGCTTGGGGTCCTGGACATGACCTAAAGCCTTTCAGCATAACTTTCGGGGACGGTCCACCTGTCGCAGGTGGTTGAGTTTCACTGTCAAAGCCATCGAAGTTTGAAGATATTTCACTCAGTGCTAACGATGGGGCAGACTGGGGGTTTGGAGGTCTTTCATTGTGGAGAGTCAGCAACACGCTGTGAACGTTGTCCACCGTGCGCTGTGGGGCCCGGGGGGTGCTCATCGGAGTCTTCTCTCCCTCTGGAGGAGAAAAGGAGCGGGATGTGGTTCGCCACTTCCTGGCTGATTCTGCTACACTGTTGAAAAATTTGAACAGGCCACCGAAGGTTCCCTTAGTGTCCGAGGGCTTCGGGGGTGGCGGCTGAATGTCCCTGACGCTCTCTAAATCCACGGAGCCATAGTCCGAGTCCATGGTTTTGTCCAGCGAGTGAAGCTCGGAGTCAAAACTCCTCTCCGAGTAGACCGGGTTGGCCTTCCCCAAGAGGGAAATCCTTCTCAGGTAACTCCACACATCTTTGTGTCTCCTCCCGCCGCCGTGGTGGGTCCTGGGGCTGCTCCTGACGCTGGCCTCTTCACAAGCTGCGCCGACTCTGTTGCAGTTGCTGGAGTTGTTGCTGCTTCTTTTAGCGTAGGTGACTCTCTCGGAGGGTTTGCAGCCATTCTGAGTCACGGGTTCTCCTGTTACGGCGGGCTGAAGGCCATCCAGAGGGGATGAGAGGTCCAGGTCTTCAAAGGAGCAGTCGAATTCCGCGGTGTAGCCGGCATACGAGTGCCTCTTGGCGCGGTTTTTCAGCGTCCCCCTGCTGCTCTGCTGAGGGGTGCCGATATCCCGGCAGAAGGTCTCCTCGTCCACCAGGGAGCTGGTGAACTTAGCCGTGGACAGCTTCCCGGTCTTTCCTCTGAACACGGCGGGCGATTTTAGCTTCTTGAAGGAGCGAACTTTGTCGGCGAACGTGAGTTTAGGGATGGAGGCCTCTCCGGGCAAAATCATGGAGTGGGGCCTCCTCTCCAGCTCGGGCACGGCTCTCTTTCGGTTCAGGATCTTCCAGATGCCCCCGGTGCCCCCCCGGGGCCTCCGGCTGACCTCCAGTCTCTCTTTGGCAGAGGTCTGAGTCTGAGAAGAGGCAGCCTCGGCGAGCCCTGGCCCAGCCTCTTGAATATACACGCTGCTGGTTTCATTCTCCACATCCAGCGACACGTTAAACACGCGGTTGACAAACGCATTAGGGTTGTTGCTCTCAGGGGCAGGACCGTCCGTCTGTTCCATCCTCTCTCATTCTACAGCGTCAGCTATCAGCCCCAGCGGACATCATGTTTAGGTCTTCTCTGTCTCTCAAACACCTGAAAGGACACAATGACATTTGTACCCAAGAGGTTAGAGTTAAACCCATGACAATACCACAGCTCGTTCAGTCAAAACTCCCTCGTATATTGGATTAAATGTGGGGTTTCACCAGTACATCCAATCCAAATGCTGTGTTTTATCCACACGGGAGGTCAAACAGTAACAGATATGCAGCTCCAGACACAATAAGCACCCAAAATATTTTTCTCCAGTGATTTTCTGACAGACTTTTGTGCCTTCTGTTAGCGCACACAGCCCCCTCCCGCCTCATATTTGGTACATATTATCCAAAGTAATTATTTGAGACATGGTCCCCATCCACCGTTTAAACCAGGAGCTTGTGTTGTCATGGAAACACTCACTACAGAGATGTCTGGTTATTTCAGACCTGCTCCAGCTGTGACATCACCGCACAGCTAAGATAAGCTCCTTGTGAGGAGGAAGATGCTTGGAGAGCGCTACCCTGCCACATGCTAATCGCTCTTGTTTGGTAATCCCTTTAATGTACGGGGGCATCTTGTGAGATTGGGGCCGCAGGCAACAGGAACTGTTGTCACAGGAGATCTGATACAAAGATTTGCTTCCGTTATGCCGGCCTTTAAACGGACTGTCCCAACTACGATTTGAAGCTTTTCTCTTGGAAAAGGGGACTCCCAAATTTACAAAGTCTCCAGAGGCCAGTACAGCCTCGTGTGCAAATGTCTGGACACTGACACAGCTGTGTTGTGTTTGTTGTTTCCCAGAGCAGATTCAACTCACAGATATCTAATAAATACAGTCTCCAAGTGCATATTCTTATCTGAACATAAGATTAACAGACATATTTTAGGAATTTGAGCTTTTGTGTTTGAGAACACAAGCAACCAAGAATACTTATAATTCAGTTTTAAGTGCTTTTGGCCACGGAAGCAGTTTAATGGGCAGGTGTGAGCAATTATCAGACATTAATTTCAATCTTCCTAAACCGAGCGTATAAACGTGTGGAATGAGCATTTAGCTGCATTTAGGTGTTCCAAACTCTCAAATATGCTATGAAAAAGAGTTCTCAGAGTGAGCCAGAATGCCAAAATAAAACCAATCCATAATAAACGAGCTAAACGGTTTGGTTCATTCCGAGAGAAACAACAGTAACGTGAAAGCCTGAATACACACAGAACAGCGGTGGCTGATCACAGGATCCTTCTGCAGTGGAAACCAACAACAACAATGGAAGCTGACCCAACTAAATGGAGAGCACTCTCCAGGAGGTAGACATAACACGGCCCAAGTATAACGTACAGGCAGGACTTCATAAGATGAGATATAAAAAGTTCACCACAAGCGTCCAGATTGGAAAACAGAACAGAGAGATCCAAAATATTGAGAAAAATCAGCCTTACAAAACAGACATAGCAGTACTAGAAAAACACTTAATTAAAAATCATCATATAAAGCAACCAAGTCCCATATGGAAAACACCACTACTATTCACTGAGGATGTGAAAATGATGAATTCTACGGTATTAAGAGGTAAAGAGTCAGTGAAGTTGATCGGAGGACTATAACATTACAATCCTAAGGCTAGCTGTTACAACTGTTGAAGAATGGGCCGCTGAATATTCCACAATGGCATAGTCAAATGAACTGTTGCTAAATTTACATGAGAACAACACAAAGAGCAAAAAAAAAAAGAAAAGAAAAGAAAAAAGAGCAGCCATCAGCTGCTGAAAGAGTGGCTTGTCAAAGCATAAAGAAGGAGGAACCCCATTCTTTTGATGGTGTTTGTGGCCATCAAACCTTTGGATGTCAGTGCCTGTTAAAACCAGTCACGACAAACCGTTGAACAACCAGCCTTTCGTTTGTGGTTAACCTGTGCAGTGACAAGAAGACAATGTAGTCATATTAGAGCTCAGGTCCCTTTATCTTGTGTAAATACTCTCCAATCAAAATGGTACACTCAAAGCTTAGACAGTATTATCCCATTAACTCGGATTTTACATGTTGAAGAGCTCCATGCGTGATTGTGGGCTACCCAGGAAACATAGCAGGAAGAAAACTTTGGCCTATTTTTCCACAAAACATTTTAACCACACAACAAGTTGCACATACACGCAACATATAAATCCACAGCTGATAGTTCATGTAAACAACCTGCTTACCGGTTATAAGGGAGTACAGCCTCAAAGCGCACGGATTCCAAAAAAGTTGTAGTTTTCTCTAATTCACGTCACTGCACTCGAGTTATCGCCAAAACCAACGAGATGTGTGTTTATTTAATAATAAGTTATGTATTTAGAACGGTGGTCGACTAATACGGAAAGAAAAAATCCGTCCAAAACTCGTGAAAAGACGGACCCGAGGGCGCAGCGCTCCAACCGGCCGCGTAACTGGGCGAGAAGTTGAAGAATCGAAAAGTTCGGGAACTAAGGAACCATGCAAAAAAAAAAAACTTTACCAGAGTAAAGTTAGCAGCCAGAGGAATCTGCTCCACTCACCCGTGGGCAGCCTCCCCCCGGTTCAGGAGCGGCGCATCGTCTTAAAAGTTGCTCCGAAATGCGCGTCAGACACCGGTGGAACGTCCCCGGTCGTCTTCGCTTCTGTCCGGGGCTGAAAGGCGGACGTTGGGTTGTGGACACCAAATCCCGAGCGGCTCATGTGTGTGGGTTTTTTTTCTTTCTTTCTTCTTTTTACGCCTCTAAACGTAGTCCGCTCACATCAAAGTTTGAGAAACTCCCCGACTTGGACAGACCGGTGAACTCTTGCCCTGCAGGCTTCTACAGACTGATTTGTGATAAAGCTCTCACGCAGACATGGAAACACACGGAGACACGTCCTCCACACACACACACGCGCGCACACGCAGACACACTCCCTCACACCAAACAATACATGGAAGAAAAAAAAATCTCCATTATCTGAAGAAGTGACACACTGACGATTGCTCATTTAGACTTAACTTCTGTTTTAAATGCCACATTACAAGTTCTAAAGTAGATTTAAACTGTTATTTACTGTAGCCTACTTTAATCTCATTCCTTTCCCATCATTTGGTGTAAATTCCCACCCATTCTCTAGATGTTGTTGCATTTTTTTTTTATTGTGGACTACTTGAAGTTGTTTTTTTTAATCAATTTTGCTGGATGGATTTAGAAGAAAGCACTTGTGGTTTCAAAGGGAACATCAGCGAAAACAAGTGATTGACTGAACTCTGGTCTCACTAGCAGATACTCCTTTGGGATTTGCTCTGAATGTGAAAATCCTTCTATTGAAATGACACAATGGGGAGAGGGAGCGCAGGGGGGGGGGGCGAAAAAAACTGAAGGAATTCACAAAACTAAACAGATCCAGAGCTGCGTATAGCTGCGAAAGAGGAGATGGTGGAAGAAGGGGGCCTAAATTTAAACATTTCCTCTTTGTCCTGTTTTGGGTCCATTGTCGTGGCATGGCGTTCTCCCTCCTGAACAGGAAGGAGTGGATCTGACATCAACGCTCTCAGCCTGACAATGCCAGGAAGTCTGTCTGACTGTATGTAAATATCTCTGTGTGTCCATGCTTCCCCTGCTTTGCCCGCGGAGCTGCTCCCTGGCTCATTCCCCCCCTCTAAAAAGCAGCTCTCAGAACCTAAAGGGTGTAGTTGTAAGCAAGGAGTGAGATGGTGGTTCACATGCCACGCTTCCCTGATAACTCATCCACAACTGTCACTGTGAATTACCCCGACCTCGTCTTCCAGTGACCTCCTCTGTAATGAAGCATCTTTTGAATCCCGCTTCCAGCGCAGAATTTCACAGGTCCGTCCTTTTAGTCAGTGAGGGATTTCTAAGTTATGTTATTTTTTTTTTCTTCTGCCGTCAACGTCCTCCCCACAAACACACACACGCAGTTTTGCATTGAGCCTCTTTTTTCTTTTTCCGCTTCTTTGCTCGCGCTGCCTCGCTTCTGCCCTCTCTCCCCTTTTTCTTGCTCACTTCCTCAGGACCCCGAGCCGTCTTCCTGCTGTCCCCTGGCCATCACAAAAGACATCCTGGCTCGAACAGGCCAAATGTTTCAGCTCTGATCTGGCCCTTGTTGACTTGAGAGCGGCCCACCCCCACCGTTTCATTTTTTTTTTTTTTTTTAAGCATTCAAACTCACCCCAAAAATTTTTTTCAGTTACAGAAAGTAGTGGAGGAAAAGAAAAAAAACCTCAAAGGATGAGACGACAAATCTGACATGCCTGTGTCTGGGTTGTCATGCCCTGTTGACGTATGGCGAGTTTACTCAGTGGCCTATTTACAGAGAGCATTGAACACTCCGAGCAGAGCTCTTTGAAATGATGTCATTGGCCTCTCGATTTCAGAACAATCGACCTCTTCCTCCTCTTCCTATGACACGGTCCGCACTCTTGGGTTTGGTGGAGATTACTGGAGACAAACACTCGCAGAGTTCGGGCCCGGCTGTAATTATTTCACCAGTCTTTGTCAAAGCCGCTGAGTGAAAACAGGCTGCCGTGAAAAAGCCAGCCAGACAGGGGAGGGAGGAAAAGAGGGGGGGGGGGGGCAGATGTGTTGTGATATCAAATGAAAGGCTTACTATAGCCTGGGAACTGGATTCAGGAGCTGTAAGTCATGTGAGAACAGCTGGGAGGTCGGTGGAATTCTTGTTTTCGGTGCAGGTGTTCGGTATTGGGAACACTGGGGCTGAAACAGCCTGTGTAATTTTACCACATGTTCTCAGATGGGGAGGACTGCTGAGTTTAAGAGGGCCAAGGGAAGTGGATGCTGATGACATGATGAGAGCAAGGAATATGCTGGGACTCCTCATACGGCCGTGCATACAAAATCTGCATTTTGCCCACTTTTGGTAGAAAAAAGTATGTCCAGGTCAGTCTTGCCTCTGGTTGTAGAAGAGAGTTTGAATTACTTGGACATTCCTGACATTCCCTCTGCACTGACCTGCATACTTTCCTGGCTTGGGTGCGCATGGCACTGCACACACACACGCATCAACACACATATTTGAACCCATCCTCGCAGCTCACACTTTGACATCTAACTCTTTGATCCAGACCGCAATCAGATTTGGTTAATCAATCAATTGTGAGTCTTTTCAACACATTTGACCACATGTGTGTGCCAGCTCACACGACAGCTGGAATGTGGTGATCCCTTCAGAATGTTGTCGGTGATGGGAATGTCTCACAAAAATGACTAATCAATTAGTCATCTGAGAGCCAGAGAGAGAGGGAAGGAAGGATAGAATGTGAGGAGAGAGACAGTGGGAGTGTGCCTGAGTGTATGTGTGTTGGGGCCTTTCAGCTGGGGACTTTCAGCCCTTTATCGGGATGAATCTGAAAACAGGATGGCGGGTTCCAATAAACAAGACGAGCGGAAGACAACCACGGTTCTACTTCCTGTTTGAGAGCAAGGGAGGAAACGGCAGATTTTTTAGGAATTCAAATCAGGAGCAACATCCTACACAGGCCGGCTTGAAAATATCTGCTTTTGTCTAAACTACTTTTTAACAAAACTGTTTTTTTTTCTTTTTCTGAAATGTTCTGATGAAGCAGATGTTTGATCATCTGTGGGATTGTTTATCTGGCTCTGCGTCTTCTTGTAAAGGCCCCTGGCTGTGCTAAACTTGGCAGTGTTTGTAGGTCAGTACCAGTGACGGAGAGGCAGCCCGGCACAGAAAACACCATCTCTGTTCGCCGGGTGCTCCCAGATTCTTCACAACGCTTTGATAAGAAAGGCCTTTATGAAGGGGGAAAATCCTCCGGACGTTGCGATAAAGGTGGAGCTTATGGTCGGGAGACGAGAAACGTTGGACAACGAAAGGAGAACAAATAGAGATCATGCGTTTTTGTTCATCCTGTGTCTTCACAGCGCAATGTTTCCACTATTTCTCGGCCTTGCAGAGTAAAGGGCTAAGGGCTAACAGGAGATAACACACAATTTGTACTGCCACTGATAGCAAAATGCCCCACTGATCATCAATTCTCCTAAAAAAAAAAAGATTTAGGATTGTCTGTTTTATCTCCCTGGTGACTACTGACCCCTGGCCATGTGATTGTCTGAAGTTTCTCTGTGAAAATTTAGCTTTGGCACAGTTTTATTGAGGATAAAGGAATTAGCACGTCAGTAGGTTTGGGTCTTTTGTCTTTTTTTACCTAGCTGATTAAAATGTCATGTTTTTATCACTTATAAGATCACAGAAACAGCTTCAGATTTCTCAGCTTACCAATGTCCAAATATGCCTCGCTTCTTCTGTAATGATTTTTTTCTGTAAACATAGATGTTTTAAGAGATTGTTCTACGAAGAGTGTGCTCTTACATCATGACTAGAGGCTGCATGATTTGTCAAATGTTGAAAGGCGGAAGCACATGTAGGTTAAGGGAGACATCTAGAGGAATCCTTAAAAACTGTACCGTCAACGTATTTCTTTAAAACACATGTCAAGAGACATGGCTAAAATTCTTGCCGTAAATGTCAAAATATGCAGAGAAAAATTAGCAGTGGCTAAATCTCATTCACATGCCACTATACTTCCATATCATCCTTTAACGTGTGCATCCTTCACTGCCTTTTACACACCAACCTGCAGTGAGGGACCTCTTCCACATGATGGCATTCTAGCTCTTCCAAAAAGATAAAAATGCGTCCTGTAAGTTGGGCTTCGGATCACAAGGCAATCCTTTATTATTAAAAACCAGATGTACCATACATTGGAGAATATTGTCTATTTCTGGGGTAATACCACACAGGGGAATCAGACTCATAGAATGAAACCACAGGAGCCGATCTGAAATGATGAAATGGAATTGATCAAATTCACTATGAGGATTTTAATTAACTGTTAGAGCCCCAAGGTTTAGTTCACTTTCGCACTGAATTATTAGCTGGTGTAGGATAGATTCCATAAGAATCCCCCTCCAAACCTTATAAAGTGTTGCAATTGTGCTCCCCCCCTGGTCTGGACCAGAATTTAGGTCGAATGTTAATGACCGAGGAGCCCCCGAGGCTCACGGCGGCTGACTGAAGGTGTAGTTATGTGTGGAGCAATTCAACAGAAACGGTTCAGATCTCTGGCAGCATTTGTGCCACCGATGAGAGCCAGTCTTTAGTCCCGTGTCAAACGGTGGACCGTGGCCATTCTGCTCAGGCTGTGACCACAAATACATTTCTGGATAAATTGTGCCTTGGGTTAAAAAGCTATTTGGTGTGAAAGTAAAGAATTGAACCTTGGCGATGTGGGCAGCAAAAAGACTCTGATGTGATTCGGGTTGCGGGCATCGATTGGATCATTGTTGGGAAGTGCCAAACCTGGGGATGCTCTGCAGTATTGTGGAACCCCTGTATTCAATTTCACAATTTTCCACTATAACCCAGTGAGATGATTTCATTTGCTTTGCACATTTCCAAAGGGGTTCAGTTAAAAAAAAAAAAAAAGAGGGCTTGAAGTCAGACTTTTGCTGACCAATTCTATAAAATCCAAGGGTGCCTAATTGATACAAGTTGTAATGGTAATGGCTTGGTTTAAATTAAAAACCACAAGTCAAGTGGAACTTTCTCATTTATTATTCAGTGAAGCGTATAGTCCTTGCTTAGAGGCTTTAAGAGGCAAGATAAGAAGGGTTTTAATCTGAACACTGAAAACAGTCATACGAATATCCCATGAAGATGATTGGCTGTTTTGACATATTGTGCGTGAAAAAGCAAATATTCTTTCATAAAAATTAAGATATCGATAGATGTGGTGTCCAGAAGCTTATGTTATCTCCTTTAGGAAAAATAAATGACAGTGTATCGGCGTCAGCCTTCTCCAATGATTTATTATTTTTAATTTTTTTTCTCTCTCTACCATTTGATATGTTTTGCCAGAACGTTATTGCAGTGGTGAAAGTTCAACCTATGGTTCAGCTCAAGCTCCGACAAAATGGCCTCACATGATGCGGAATTCAGGATCTAATAAATGGAAGTGAGCTGCGCAGCTCCAGAGGCAGCAAAGCAACAGCAACAGTTAACAATCCAGACTGATTTTTGTGTGAAAACACATTTTCTGTATGTGAAAAAACATTGTCATGGTGACAGCACACACTTCAGGGACCAAAGAAAACACCAGTCCTTGTCTGCGGTAAAAAAAAAAAAGAAGATTTATTTTTTTAAGATGTCCCTATCTTTTCCGGCTAAAGCACAACTCTCGATTCTGATTTGACTGATTTTGTGATAATGATTCTTCACACTATTGTAAATGATATGTCAATTGCATATGTAGTTTGTCACCGTCACGAATGTCCCAAAAAATTGACAAAGCATGATTTTTATTTTTTAAATCCTGTAACTGTACTTCAGACTTTGGTAATTTAGGAAGGGGCTACGTCACTAAAAACACTGCTCATTTGTGTTCATGTGCCCTGTATGTGTTTATCCATTTTACATGGGAGCACAGTCATATTTTAATGCATGCCTCTAAGAGTGCAGAATACGTCAGAAAAAAAAGAGGTATTCTGGTTATTAAGGGGAAAACTGTTGAAGAGGTTAGAGCCCAGCTCTCTGGGCTGAAGCCACTTTTGCTTTCATGTTAGCAGCTGTCCAAGCCCAAAATGGCCAATTACCATCATTTCTCTACTGGTGGTGGTAATGTCCATGAGATAGTCAAAGGGAGAGAGAGAGAAAGAAAGAGAGACAGGGGAGATGTGCTGAGAGAACGCGGAACAGACGAGGAGGAGGCAGCTGAGATAAGCCAGGAAATAAAACCATATTTCCACAGCATGGAAATTAGACAACATCCACCATGACAGAAGGTGAGGCTATCATCTGCTAGGAAATAGATTCAATTAGATGGGTCTCGCTGGTGTGTGAATATACATAGAAATTGTTTTTATGGTAGAAATGATTGTAATTGCTCAGTTTCCGGGTTCTTTGACATGAATTATAGTGTGTAATAAATACATGTGTCTATGAATATACAAATCCTGAAGGATAGAAAACAAGACAAAAGAAAGACATGGAATTTTTAATATATCTATCTATCTATCTATCTATCTATCTATCTATCTATCTATCTAT
>CAJRST010036666.1:15385410-15430881 GCA_907169785.1 Menidia menidia
CTATCTATCTATCTATCTATCTATCTATCTATCTATCTATCTATCTAATTTTCTGCCTGTCTGTCATCCACAGAGACAAATAGTTTCTTTGACTGAGCAAAAACTATATTGATCTGATGCTTTTTGATTTATGACAGATGCAAATGCTGTTGACACACTACAATATAACAAACACTATTCTAATTCAATGAGCAAGCTTTCAGACATTTTTAGAAATATATCTTGTCTTCCATTTTGTTTTTCATGCCGCTTTGACACGCACTGTTTTCCACCTGCATCCATGCCTTACATCCAGCAGGGGATCTGTTCTGACACACCCACTGAGTTCCCGGTTGATAAAAAAAAAAGATTAGTTGCTCTCTTCATTGCGTTGTTTTTGTTGGCAAATCACAAATGGTTACAGGTGGCCAGCTGGTTATGCATTTTAGACACCATATGAATATTCTGGGTTATGCATTAGAAATTCCAGAAGGATTTCAATTACATAAAATATTATGATACATATCTGTGCTCAGGTGTTTAAAAAACAATTGTTTTCTATCCACCAACACAAACACCGGCTGCAGCTGTGACTATGTATTCATCTAAAATATATTAGTATTAAATTGAGATTACTTGCACTGACAAGTTAAGTATATCCAAGCCAATTGGGGCAAAAATCTAATGTTTATTGTTTTGTTTATGTTTAGAAAATTGAATTTGAAATGGGGCCCTTGTGCATGTTTCACAAATATTCCCCACATCCTCTGTCTCAGGCATAAATGGAGACATTTATGCCTGAGTCAAATAATGGTGGCCACTTAATACTTTACAATATAGCTTATTTTAAAGAATTGAAATCAGTAGTATGCAATTTTACAAATTAATTAGTTGTGATTTACAGTTAAATGCTGTAGGCCTGACTATGATAACATGAATAAGTTGAGAGATCATGTTTAGAACTGAGACCTATAGGCTAGTAGAAATGTAGTCATGGTCAAAAATTTATTTTCACCCTAGATCGACAGCTCTTCATGTGTAAGTAAGTTCCCTATTTCTTTGTATCATATTATAATTATATTAAGGTTATAGTATTATTTAATCAGGTATTTGGTGTTTTAAGTTTATACAGTATGTGGTTAAATACACAGTCCAGAGGAAACATGGGGGGTAAAATGATTAGTGAAGAAGAAAACGAGGTTCGCCCCCGGCCCAATAAGAATAAATAAATATATTTTTTAACGTAAATGTAGGTCTCCCGCAGACATTAATGCCTTGTTAAGCTACCAGGGTGGCACAGTGGTCTGGTGGTTAGAACCATCACCTCAAAGAAAGAGGGGTTCTGGGTTCGAGTCCCCCCGGGGAACCGGGACCTTTCTGTGTGGAGTTAGATTGGACATTCTAAATTGCCCTTAGGAGTGAGTGGTTGTGTGTCTCTGTGTTGCCCTGTGATGGACTGGCTGACCGTCCAGCAGTCGCCCATCAAGGCGATTGTTAGGCTCCAGTTCCCCCGCGACCCCATTAGGGAATACGGGTTACGAAAATGGATGGATGGATGGACAAGCTTTTACTAAAATAAGCAGAAAAATTAAGTCATATTCAGATTGCCTTATAATGAGGCCTTTACCATTTAATAATGCTGATTATTTACTTATTATCAGTAAAATTGGATGGGATTAGAAATAAGAAGCCTCCGCATGTACATTGTACAGGAAAAAATGGCTTTAATAAAGACAAAGTCGTGCTACTTTGACTGAAAGGGATGTTGAATTTATAATTTTAATATGTAATTTTTATTATGTTATTTTTTAAAGGATTGCAGTTTTACATTGTAAAATTTGCAGGTTGTTCTTTAATGTGTTTTACACTCTGCTGTATTTTTTACAATGTTATTCTGGCAACCACAGCTGCCAGTTTTTCTCCGAGATAAACAGGCTTTTTGTCTTACAGTGTGTGTATGAACAATTTATAATCTGAATTATCAAGAGTAAACTGTCTCGTAAACCATACCCCTTGATGCTTTTACATTTTTTACCCCTCCATCTAAACATCACGGACGTCCTATTTTATGTATCAGCATTGTAGATACAAGCTCCGGTCATTCTGATCAAAAGTTGAAATGTAGCTACACTTTTATCTAATAACATCCCAAACAACATTTGCACCTCCGCCCCTCAGTGAGTCCATAAAGGCCACCCCTGAGAGTAGTTCCATTAGCAGGACATGGACATGTTAAGGCTTCCCATCTCACAGTTAACACCACACTCTTATTTTCTGTCTTTCATTTATTTATTTTTTATTAACCATCCGGACATAGATCAGCTTCGTGCAATTCCGGTGGAGACGGGAATAATCAAAAATATAATGGGATTATTCTTGATTGTCTTTTCAAAACCCAGGTTAAGAACCAAATAAACAAATAAACTTTGGCTTGCCTCTATGATAGATTTTCAGACCAACGGAAAAAAAATATGTGCCAAACGGTGCCCACAAGGTCACCACATTATGAATAATAGAAGTGCAACCTCTCTGAGGCATCTAAAGTGAAAGTGGCACCTCCATGCATCCATCTCCATAGGCATACTTGTACTATTATCATCAAGGCTGACTTTTCCCCAGAGACTCCCCCACTGATCTGTGTCTCATCCAATCTTTGCCAGGAGATAAATGCTGTTTCAGCTTGAAAGACTGCGCCTGCATAATTTCTTATGGGAAGTGCAAGATAAAAAAAAAAAATGTTTTCAGACTTTCTAACTGTCTTATAAACCAAATTAAAACAAATCTTTATAAAGTAAATAAAGGTTCCTCAATTTAATTTTCCTTCAACTTTGATAATCCCTCAAGGAACATTGTGCTTTATGGGACACCAGTGCACCTTGCGATTTTCTAGAAAATAAACTTCCTCAGCCTGAGGCAAGTTCAAGAGATGAAAATGACATTTTTCAAGTAACATAAAAGATGGCACAGTGTCTTTTCATCAGGGCTGATAATACAGTGCACAGTATTAGATGTGGGTGGCTTTGGTTGCCACTAAAAAAGAAATATATAGACTGTTTTTTGACCTTTCGTTCCACTGGCTAGACCTTACCAACAGATTGACGCAGAGCCATGGACAATATCGTGTCTGACAGGAAAACACATACTTGCAGACTGGCTGTGACAGAAAAAAAACGTGAAGTTAAGGCAGACTGTGACATGAATATTAACATTACAGGACAATTCATGAGGATTTTTTAATATCAATTTAAAAGAGCATTCATTGATAGAGACTGATCACCCTCCTTGGTCAATCTGAGACCCTATCATTTCTCTTTTTAGGTCTTTGCAGGATGGGTAATCAAGCACTCCTCATGCTGAGTTTATTTTCTTTTGATTAAATCTGATGCTGCTTTGCCCAGTCTGCGATAACAATGAGGGTTGCATGTCTCACTGCCTCCATCTGTCCTCCTCGAACATATCTGGGAACACAACACCAGAACACCAGAACGGCTAATCTGCCTTATTTACTTCTCCCAATATGGCTGCTTTGTCACACACATCATTTGTCCTGCAAGATAAATATTTCCCCAGCGTCGGTGCACACTAAATGTTGATTTATCTTCAGCCTGTTAAACTGGCCAATCTGCATATGCCGTGTTTTTGTTTTGTCAGAAGGCATCCACTGTGACAATATATACTATAATTATCATCTAAGTGTGGCGGCAGAACCGGAGTCCTTTGACTAGTCTGCAGAGACCTGAGTGGGAGCGTGTGTGTGTGAGCTGAGTTGTCGTTTGTATGTATTGAAACAATCTTGTCTGACAAAGGCCTAATTTAATAGGAGAACAATTTAATGTTGTCTGATTTCATTGTAATGAACAAGATCTCCACTCATTTTGTTATCCTCTAAGTAAGAAAAATCAGGGGGGGTGTCACAGGGAGAGAGAATGAGGAGGAGATGAAGATTTGATTAGTTGTTGCGCTATTTATGCCGCTGAAACACAGAGAATTTGGAGCAGGCCATTTAACTTAATGCTCTCCCTTCCTTGCTAACGGTCTGAAGATAATTAGTATACCTAATCAAAACACTTGTGTCTCCACTCCCCTGTTGTGTTATCTTCCCCCAAGGCCATAGTAGAATGCCGATTGCTATGAGGGGCAGTCAATTGTTCCTTTTATGTTTCCATTGAATGTACAAGAGCACAGCCCAATGTATTTCACATCTGAAATGTTTATTGTTGCAGCCTCCGTTTGGCATCTGTCAGTGTGACTTAGCAAACATCATCTAAAAACACTTAAATCACCACCGCTTTTATTCTGGGCCGCATTCAAAAACAGCAGCCGAGTGAGGAGTAGGTGTTTCAGTTCACTGCTAAAACAATAGGCCAGCTAATTAGTTTGCCACCACTGATGAACGTTAATCATGTAAATCGCTTATCAGAGGGAAAAATCTGAGTATTTCATTTCCAATTGTCTCATTAGTATAAATCTTCAAAAGTGGATGGAAGATGGGTTCTTCCATTCTTAGACGTCCACTTAATAGGATTGTTGCATGCAAACTTTTTTTTATATTGTTAATAAAACTTCTTATTTTTAAAAAACGCCTCAAGATCTTGAGTGCTGTCCTCAAACCATTATTTTAGTCCCCTAGGCTGAGCAAGTGCATTTACCCAACAGAACAGGACACAAAGATAATTCAAATTTCTTCACAAATAAGCAGATAAAAGAGCTTAAAAAGAATGTTAAATAGGATAAAGTGGAATGAAATGCCATACAATAAGGCTGAAAACCGAAGTCAATGGTGGAATAGCTGAATACCATGTGAGAATATGAACATTTCTTTCTTTTATAAAAGCTTGTATTAACTGCTATTTTCACTTTGTGTTAGATCAGGTGCAAGCCGGTAAGGTCATAGCTGTATAAACACTGAAGAATCCTGGAACAAAATGTAGTTTTACAACACTGTGCATTAAAATAGTTGAGATTGCACGCAGACTTCTTTTGTCGTGGCGAAGACACAACGATATTCTATCGTGCATTTTTTGGGCTGTAAGAAAAAAATCAGGTCTTGTAATATCTTGCTTTTCCTTTCTGACCAAGCAGTTGGCTACTGTGAGGAGAACAACAATCCTTTTTACAGCAAGAAACCTCAGGCTCAGGAAAGATGGCTGTCAGTTGGAATGAACAGAGGGAGATGAGCACTAAGAGGCAAGTAACAATAAACACCGAACAGGAAGAAGGAGCCTTGGACAGAGGAGCAGAAACATGCAGCTCCACAGCTGGATTTTTACCTGCAGAAAAGAGCATGAAGACAAATTTGTATATACCACATATACATATATCACAAAACCAACGCTCAACTTAAAAGCTGCTGTGCCATTTTAGATTTTATCTCCAGTGGTCTAAGAGGTCGAACAGGTGAATTTGCTCAGAACTAATTCAATGTAATCCGCCTCAATATAAAGCCACCAAATTGCAACATCATCCCAAGGTACAACAAAGATATAGTCCAATTCATGTAATATCTAGTCCAATTTCTTCCAACAAAATCATAATCCAGGCAAATCTACTGAATTCAATTGAGTTGATTAATAAAATCCTTTGGACACGTAGCCATGCATTTTTTTGGGGTCCCTAAGTGTTCTAAAGGGCTTTGATCCTGCTAGATGCATTGATTTACAGACAGGCAGAAGTGCCCTAAAGGAGACGTATTGTTTATGCATCCTTTTCTTATTTGATCATTTGTTAATGATATGTAATTTCTTCTTGTCAACAGGCCAAAGGATGGTGTAAGCGATACACACTGTATTCTTGAAACTCTTCATAGCTGGGGCAGAGTGAGTCCTGTAGACTTCACACCTCTGGTAAACATGTCTTTTTAAAGAAAAACATATGTTTTTACACTGGTTCTACAGCTTTTAAGTGTGGTGAAAATGTAGAATTGCAATTCATAATTCTCGTATTGTGCATTTTATTACAAAGAGCTCACACTACCACACGCTTGAATGGCAATGTTTGCATTTCACTGTTATGCAGTTTGGCCACATATAGCTGGCAGTTATTTCTCTTTTGACCTCGGTGTGAGTCATGTGTCAAACTGGCCCTGGTTGTTCAAATGCCACTGACTGGATGACTAATATAACTTGAAAGCCAGCAGGTGTTAGTCGAAATAATCAAAATCAAATTGTGATTCCTCATGGTAGATGAAGACCCCTAAGACCTTAACCATAATCATCAATTCATTGCTCTGTTTTCCACTTTCAGATGCTATTTTTGAAAACATTTTCTGTCACGAGTTGCTATGAGATACTTCATTATAATGAAGGGCTCTGCACTGAGAATAAAATCTCAGAAAATGGAAACAAAAAGTCAGATTTTATTCTGAATTATTTGCAACCCTGACTTTCACACTTTTAGACACAGTCAAGATAGGCAGCTTTACAAACATAAAGCATCTAATTTCTCACTCTTGATATAATAAGACGGAGGGTTACTAGATCAACTATTTTGTCATTTCACTCCTAAGTTAAGTGGGTCATATAACTGCTGAAGGAAATAAGCAGTCATAATTAGACTCAAAATGTCAGAGAGTTCCAACTTCCAAGGTATAACAAACCCAGCAGGATATGAAACTGTGCAAAGTTATAAAGACAGAAAGACTGGATAATTCTACTTTAATCGGGATTTGTGTACGAGCAACCCCGGATTGCAAACTGTGGCTAAGACTGAGATCAGAGAAGCCCGAACTGAATAATGTTCAACATTTGTAATGTCATGAATAATGAATAACCCAAACTGTAGATAGGCTGTTCTGCTTGCTAGGGCCAGGTGCAGCAGCTAAAAATCACAGTCTTATTCCAAAACCAACAAAAAGCACAGCAGAACCGGAGATATAAAACCATGACTAAACTTACGAAAGGCAGAAGCAAGACCCTAGAACTTAAATCTGGAATCCAAGACTCAAAACTGAGAAGGGAGCTGAAGACACCAGAGGAATAGACCAGAGGCTTGCCAACGTTTATACAGTTACAGAGATGGTGACAAACATCAAGGATCTGACACAGATTAATCAACCAGATGATGCTTATATACCGGGATGAGCGATTGTGAGTGGAAACAGCTGAGGGTAATAAGACAGGAGAAGGGAGTGGAGTCGATCAGTAGATTTAAGAGGAAAAAGGACGGTAGAAGTGGCGGTAGAGGACACAGGAGGACCGATAATAAAACAGAATCCAGGGAGGATCTGAGGGAACTCTTAAGTCAGGACATGGAAACAGAATGAAATCACAGAAAGACTAAATAAAACCCGAAAATTCAACCTGCAAGCAAACCCAGAACGTAACACAGGGTCTTTTTATTCGGCCAAATGCAAGTGAATAGCACGCTTATCATGTCACTTCTGGCAAATTGATTTTGGCAGGGAGGATGAAATACCTAGTTAAAAAATTTAGCGCCGTAGCATGAAAATACTTTCACATCTTTATGCTGAATAGATTACAAGTATTCGAAAACTTAAGGCTTCGATAAAAGTTCAGCATGCGAATCAAAACCTGGGCGTTCTTGCTGCGAGGCAACATTGATTATCACAGAGCCTCTGATGAAAAGGCAGAGCTAGAAATAAATATGTGAGAGCAGGCCGACGTTCAAAAGATGAAATGCAAAGCAACTATCACCCGGCAGAACAGGAAGCTTGGATTTCACCAGAAGCTGTACTTTGGTTGTTTGCTTTGGGATGACACTTTAGTGAATATTGGCAAAGAGGAGGAGAATCATTATGTGAGACCTCATCTCAATAAAATGAAACTGGTCATGGATTATAGATTAATTACTTTGTCTACACCTGAGAGCAACGAGTGGAATCCAGCGGTAAAAAGAACAATTTTACACATCTCTGATTAAGTAGTGTAAAATTACTTTTTTCTTTCTTTTTTTTTTAGATAAGAACCTGGGAGAGATTGTGAACTTTTACTCACTGGGCTGTGCATCGGGAAGTTACGCTTGCAAAGCAAAGTGAATTGATAACAAGAATTATACTTTCAATTAAAATGAAAATTAAGTTTTTTCTCTTTGTGTGCCTCGATATGTGTGCAGTAAAGACAATGCACAGTAAACCTTATGGATTTTAAGAGATAACTATCAGAGGTCCTTGGGGGTGGCAGAAGAAGGGGAGCAGTGAAAACTTCCCAGGATCTCTTTCGTTATGAAGTTTGCATTCGAAAAGAGTTGCACTTTTGCCATAGCGGAAAGCATTTGGAAAGTGACTAATAAATGCCCTCACTGACAAGATGTGTTTTCTTTGGGTTTGTGTTGTTGATATGCAGTAGGTGAATGTTGAAAACATTTAGAAAGGTCTTCTTCCAATTACCTCACCAAGCAGAGCCTCATGGCAGTTTGTTGGTGCTGTGACAAAACACCATTTGTTCCTTCATGTTCGGAGACACCCAAGAATTCCATCTTTATTTGCAAATAGTACAGTCAGTCTCCCTATATTTCTATGGAATGCGAGAGAAGGAATGCTTAGCAGTTTTCAGGGGTAAAAAAAAAGCCCAAATTGAATTTTTGACTTGAGTTATTTATTTCATTCACTTTTTACTTTTCTATTCACTTTCTTTTTGGTTTGCTTTAGACTCCTGAACTGCCTTAAGCATAAAAACCTACTTGAGACGGGCTGAGAAACTCTATGTTAAGAATATTGTCAAGCATATATACATCTTATGATCAATCTATTTCTGACCTACAAGATGACAGTTTTCTTAATAAGATATTTTCCTTACAGATGACTTTTGGGTCTGCTTGTGGTAGGAGCTCCTAAAAGTACAACAGGAGTTATCAAGCCCCTTTCTTTTGAAACTAGCTGCTTGAGTATATCCTGGAAGCACTCAGCCTCTCTACCACTAAGATTAGGCCTGGAACGTACCTTTTTCTGGGATGATTCGGGTGACTATAATACCCTGTGCTCATGCCTCTATAGACCCACACTGCTCCTCGCTCTGCCTTCTCCACTCTTCAGGGATACATAAATTATAACTATCATTAACGTGTGCGTCTCTTTCTCAGCAGGTGTCCGTGGTCGGCTGTTATGGAGTTTGATATTCGAGCTTTTCTTACCTCTCAACCTCAACACAGTTGAGCTAGACCGACAGCCTCCCAGAGTCTGCTTCCGCCAGAGGCTCCGTGTGAACTAGACGTTTTTGGACGTAATTTGACTTAATTGGATTATGATCTCATTTCAATGATTTGGAGCGAATTGAAACTGAATAAATGAAATCCATATGAAAAGTTTCTGTACAGAGACACTGAGCCAGTAGATTTTCCCACAAATTATCGCTGTTTAAAAAAAAAAAAAACAGGGCACAAGGGTCGTAGACTGGAGCTGGTTCAATTTATCAGCTGTTGGCTCTATACATGGTGTGTCAGCACAGTAAGATGACTTACCATCCAGCCACACGTTTTTAAGTATGCTCATGACTTGTTCCAGAAAGCTCTCTAAACAATGGACCATCTCGTCAACAGTGATGACCGGTGAACTCGTAAAAAAAGGAAAACACCACTAGCACGTTGTGTGCTCGTCCCTTGGTTGACCCCTGGATATAAAGACTATTTCACCTCATTACAGCTCACAATCGAACCGATTCCTGGAATTCCGTGCTATATTTTGTTTTAATGCTCTGAAACCTTGAAAGTAGTGTGACGAACTCATAACATACGAGCTCAATTCGATGTTGAGCGCGTCTATAATCAAGTGCTGATAACAGATCAAAGCTGTCAATGTCAGGAAACATTTGTGTCAGGTTTTTACATAGAAGATCTCATCAGGTTGCTTTTGTGGCCTCTTAAAGAAACGTGACCATCCAACATAAAAAAATAAAAAAACACTTCTGGCATTTTTTCCCAACGGCAGATGATCACAGGTTTTGAACAGACTCTTGATGCTAGCGTTACTTATTTACCTGGGTGCTTGCAAATGATGAAACTCAGCTCAATCGGATTTGAAAAGCAATTCAAAATGATGGATTTGACAGCGGATTTGATACAAGATCTGGAATCAGGAGTGGGCTGCCAAATGTCAAACTCAATCCAGCCCACAGAACATCCATTTGTTTTCTAGCATCTATAATGTCGAGGCTGAGTGTAGAGGAGGCGGTCTTTTGTACGAGGTTTCCCTAACAAATGTTAGTGGCTGTTCAGTAAATGTTAACACTTAGCCAAGACAGGCATATGGAAAGTATGATAAAGGTGCTGTAAAGATGATCGTCGACAGATTTACATTTCTAAAACAGCCGGCAGCTACCCCGGTTTCATATTTGACGAAATTCAATGGCTCTCGCCTTTTTTTAAGCTTCAACCTGATAGTGGCTGCTGCAGCAGATGTAAAAGATTTTTTTTTTCTCCCCCTGAAAAATATTGATGCAGGCTCTTTCGTCAGCAGTAGTCTGCGCGGATGGAAATAGTTTTCGCCGTCGGCTTTCTCTGATGTTAATTCCATGTAAAATTGGGGACATGCGAAAGTTGTGTTTACTCTTAACTGCCAGGCACTGACATGACACCAAAGAATTCATTCACCAGACTTGAAGGCGCATTATTATTCATGAGTCACCTTTTGCCGCTCAATCACTGATCATCCAAAAAGCTGTTGCGGGCAAAGCCTGGATCGGGAACAGAGCAGGACGCCGAGAGCGACTGTGGCGCGCAATCCCAGGAGAAATAGCAACCTTGATGGGTTTCAGACACTGCTGGCGTCTGAAAGGGCTGTTCGGCCATTCCTTCGCTCATGAAACTTTGCTTGGAACAAACAGATCAAACCAGCTTCTCTGGTCCTTGTGCTCAACCAGAGAAAAATCTAAATAACATACAAAAATAGAGAGGGCCAGAGTGTTTTTTGGGCATTTGTCTGTTTATTGCTAGATATATGCGTGGCACATGACAGCTGAAGAGGCAGCAAGTGGGGGGTTCAAAATGAAAAGTGCTAATATGAAGTCTCATGCATATTCATTTATTAACACAGGACAACATCACTTTTGAAGATGGTTCAGAGTGCTCCAGCTTCACTCATCTGTCACACACTTTATACCGTGCATGAACTCCACTGGGAAAAGGTTCATGTTTTTGCAAAAGTGCCTCTTTCAACATGTGCTTTCGGAAAGTGATCAGGCCCACAGCCAACTCAGCTGTGATTACCAGCATGTGATGCATGATAAGAAGCTACTTTAAAAAGCAGAAACTCATTATTCTTTATTTTGTACGTCTTATAAACCCATCATTACAAGTTTGTGAGACAAAAGTGCAATGTTCACCCGTTGCGTATGTGAATAAATCTGGCGTGTGCGCGTGTTAAAGTGTGTGCGTATGCGGGGTGTGCGCGTCCCTGTGAGACAGGATTAAGTGTAGATAGAGTTTTCAGAGTAGAACTGATCTCTCAGAGAGACGGGGTCTCTGGGCTCTTACCGCAGAGCCCCGGGTCTTCTCCTCATTCCCCCCCCCCCCACTCCCCACTCCTCTCAGCACCCCACTTAAATACTGTGGGGCTTGGGGATGAATCCTTGAAACATTTTCTGTGCTCTGCTGGGCTGTGGTTCCCATTTAAAAGCAGCTCAAACGATCTTTTGAAAGACTAGCGTAAGGGAAAGAAATTTACTAAGACAGAGGGCTGGATAACACGGGCGTTCCCCATCAGCAGCTCTGCAGGGGCCACGCTTTAAAGCCAGCCAGGGAAAAATGAAGTGTGCACAGCAGCGAGAGAAGGTCCCCGTCCTGTTTGAGGTCACCAAACAATGGAGAATTCTCATGATCCGTACGTTTTCCCGCCACCAATTGTCCGTGGGAGAGTGAAGGAACATTTTTTTTTTTACCTTTCGCGCACAGAGCAAAATTGCAGAGACAAGCAGACATCACCTTGCAAAGTCAAGACCCAACATTTGCAATGTGTATTGACATATTGATTTTCCTTGGCAGCTATTGGCAGAAGGAGTAAGGAGAATAGGGCCGTGGGTGCAGGTCCATCGGAGTTTGGTGAGATCCAGGCAGCATTATGCACACCAAGAGAATGAGGCTTAGCATATATTGAGTGTTTATGCTGCAGAATAGAAAGCGTGGAGCACCTTTGCTTAAACTCACTGACTGTTAAATTGGGCTTAGCTAAAAATCCCTCTTACACAAACAGAAAGGGATCTGCTGCCTTTTTTTTTATCCCTGTTTTGCATTAAATCTATTTTCATGTGGGCATTTTTGCAAATGTGTTCTTTCTATTTATTGATAGGTCTCTATGTTTTACATGAAAATAAACACATACATGGGTGTATGGAAAAGATCAAGAATAAGCAGAAGGAATGATAATATGTTGAAAGAGGTGATCTGGAGGAGAGTGAAGGATATCTATTGTTTGTCTTCTTAAGGGCAGGGCACACATGAGGGACAGAGCTGGAGTGTATGTGGATTAGTGCGAGGCTCCGTGTTGAATATATAACCAAACCAAGGTCTCTCCTCAGCTCTCTCCTCCTTCTATGAGATGGCTATTACAATACTGAGACTGTGAAATATTAACAGCCTTAGTAGCACTTGTACTGGACTCTTTTTTGATGAGAAGAAAAGAAAAATCACATAAGGCAGACGTAGCTTGGACGGACATGTTGACTGATGAAACATGGGCCAAAGGTAGACATCATGGTTAGGAATGCATTTTTCATGGAATTACCATGGGCATGGATGAGAAAAAGTGGAAGGTTTGGAGCATCATTTTGAGAGAATACAAAAATGTTTAAGCGATAAAGATCTGAAAAAGAAAAAACAGCTATATACTGTATAATGAGGCATAATAATGGCAACATAAACATACATGAAAAATACAATAAAATACCTTTCCCTTTGGATTTTCACACCGCACATGAGTGAAATATCAAACAGAGTAAATGATCAAATAGCAAAAAATATGAAATGCACGAGCAATCACTTGTGTAACACTGCTCCCACAGCTATTGTTGTTCTGCTTCATAGCATGTCTTCTGTTTTTCATGCAGACTTGCAGTCTCTTTGTAGCAGCATACGCAGTCTCATAAACACCTGAACTATATCTGTGTTCTGCATTTCAATTTGCTTGCTCCTCTTATTTGCCGGCAATTAAGAGCTTAACACAGTAAATCTATGCTTTGGCTGACTACAGCACGCAGATGGCACTAGTAATAAGAAGCACAACCAATCATGTCAAACCATCATTATTATTATTATTATCTTTTTTTTGTTTTTGTTTTTTGGTAATATGTCCAAAAGTGTAAATGAACGCATTTGATTTCCAGTATAACACGGGTCAAATGGTAGGTTATCTTTCCACCCCCTCGCTGACCGTGTGCTGGTAAGAGCAAAATGATCGTATTCGATTTACAGCTCGCAGTGTGCAGCCTGGGAGTGATTTGGACTTGATGACAAAAGTTACTGCGCTCAGATAAAATGTGTTTCTAGATTGGTCCACTGGGTTATGTTCAGTTGGAATGACTGGTAATCCAATGCAAACAAACAAAGACTGGGGGTGAGGGGTGGATCATGTTGATGGTGGTGGGGGCATAGATTTTCAAACCTGAACTGCCTAGCTTTGCTAAATCATTCCCTTGAAATTGCATCATGAGTCAATCACATTCTGAATCTCATGGCTGTCATGGGGTTGATAAGGCATGCTGCTAGCCACTGCTAGCAATCTCAAGTTATTGCTAATATTTTATGTTTGCTAGGATTTGATTTTATTTCTGACGTATGTGTCGAGTCATCAATAAATTGTCCACAGAAACCTATAACTTTGAAAAATATGCTGGAAAAATAAATTTGATTCAGAAATGTCCCTAACTTCTGCAACTTTTGCATGCCACCAAAATCATTCAGACCAGCATCGCTCTGAAAACAGAATTTTTTTTATTCATATTCACTTGTAACAATAATGAGTTGATTTGAATTGATTTTTGTTATCTTCCCTGGCTTCAGCCAGTGTTTCGTGTGGGTGGAGGCAGCACACAAACGGTCAGCACCGAATAGAGAGATGTTAATCCTAACGCGCTCTCAACAGAAAGCAGAAAACGTGCTGTCTACTTCAGACGAGGCCCGGGCATGTGCCGCCACGCTTTGTTTACGTGCTGATGTAACTGATGCCATGTTATCGGTGAATATCTGTCGCATAATTACGAAGCACCGCTTCCTTCAAACAGTGGCGGAAATGCATATCAGCCGGCGAGAGGGCGAGTGAGTAAGCAAACAAGTGGGCAATCTGAACACAGCCCTGAGAGTTGGTGACAAATCCAGTTTGGCACTTGACATGAAGCAGTGTCCCCTAGGCCTGCTATATACCACTGGATGATGGATCTCAGAAAGTGTCTTTTATGATAGCATGCACATTCAAAATACTTGGAAGTATCAGAAGTTGATCTAAGAGCTGCATGTACATTTAGTATGCTGCAGTTAAATTTCAGTTGATGCTGGAGGGCTGGTGGTAAGACACAGTTTACCCCCAACTGAGAAGGCATAGCTTAGCCTGAGTTTTACAACTAGCCTTATTGATTTACTCATTATCTTCTTCACAGGCGATCCCCCTGTAGAGGATCAAAGGCCATCAGGGTATTCTCTTCCAGTTCTGTTCCTTTGCAAAAAAGAGATTCAGATATCATTATAGACAGAGTAGATAAAGAAAGCTTACATTGTCAGTTAACTAACTGTAACAGTAGTTCTGTACTGACACATAGCCCGGTGAAGATTATGTTGGAATAAGAAGCATAATGAAAATATGTCATAGTAAGAGGTACTTTCAACCAGAGACCTTTCCTCCATGTGAACTACTAAAGGGAAACCATCTATCTAAACTTGGAATTTTAGTTTCAAAAAGACAGTTTTCATATTTTCGACACCCTGCTTTGTTAGGTAATTCGACTTTTTCCCTGTTTACCTGAATGTTGCATTGCATCACTGTTTTTCATATCACTCAAATCCTCATTCTTCCTTTATTAATGTTGAGCTGCCCATTTGTGGCCAAACTGCTGATGGTACTGATGCTTATTAATAACCATGGAGCTGCCAATATCTCAAATCCTGATTTAATGCATCTATCATAATTAGAGTAGATCTTCAGATTTCTATTCTCTGGGTTATATAATTTTTGAAGCACATAACCTCGAGCTTTCTTTCTACATTCCAGGACTTTTATATTATATGAATGTTGATGTATAAATTGAAAGATAGAATCAATGTGATATTCTTTTGTTTATGCTGATGGTATTAAAAGTCAGCACAAATCACATCAGGGAGGAACTGTGTCATTGTGCTGTAATTGGAATTATGCAAATATTTGCAAGGCAGACCTTTGTAATAACCACACTTATTCATAAATTTCCTTTTTTATTAGCATTTCACTCTGAAGCACTGACTTTTTTTGTAACATTTATGTAGTATTCATTATTTTCTGTCACCACCTTATGTTGCTTTTATTGTGTTTACTTGTAAACAGAAGGACAGGGGGAGGGGGGACAAGAGCATCCTATTGAACAATGAGCAGGGAAACAAAGTTAACAGTCAAAGAAGCTTTTCATGCATAAGTGTTGATTTCTCTGGGGAGGATCAGCAGGCACTTTTTCTCTCTCTCCCAATTCGATCCACTCCTGCGCTGCAGTAAAGTTAGGCTCTGTAGAGACAGAAGAGAAATCCATATGTGACTCCGTCTGGCCATTGATATTCTCCTTACTCCCTTCCTTTTCTCCTCACCTCCATCACCCCATCTCCCCTTCTCTCTTGTTCATGCTTTCTCAGATGGTCCGCAGTGGCCAATCCATCCTCACGCCCTCCACTGGCCAGGTCAGGACATCCAATATCCCATGGATTCACACTCCCCCCCCCACCTTCCTAAGCTACCTGCACCCAAGGAGCAACCCCAACAACCCACCCACTCCTCTGTCCCATCTGTTTTTTTCTCCTTAACCCTCACATCAATTCTAAAATCCTTTCCCTTTTTTGTTTCACCTTCTCCCTCTCTGTTTGCGGCGAAATGTTTGCTATGCGTTTCTTTTTTTGCCCTTTTAGACTGAGACCATCGCTGCTATCATTTCTCCTCTGAGCACATAAAAATGCTCCTCCTCAGGCAGAGAGCTTCTCCCACCCACCTCTACTTGTAACCTCCACTTATACTGAATAATCACAAGGGCTCTTTAAAAAAAGCAAAAAAAAACAGATAAAGCTTTCGTGTCGAGGAGATTCTGTTATGGTTCTTATTTCAACTGCAAATATGGACGTACAAGGTGATGTTCAGCACAATCTGAAGGCCCAAGAAATGTTGTCATTATTGTAACTGTTATAGGTGGTGATTGATTGAACAGTTGTTTTTCGCTCCATTTTCTGTAATTACACCTTTTACATTAATCCAAGTAACATTCTGACAGTTTTGACAATTCTGACAATTACTGACTGCTCTCTCTCGTATCAGGAATTCAAAGCAGAGCTGCTATTAGGCTTTTAGGTATGAAAAATCAGATACCCTCTCTAGCTTTAACAATAGACACCAAATTATCCTTTTTGATAAAACTTTCAAACCACCCATTGTTTTGGCACAGTAGGCCTAAACCTGCATGATGCATCACTCCGGTTTAAATTAATTATTTCTGTGTGTTTCCCCTGATTTGGTGTCATTGTACTTTATGTCCCCTTTCCTGTCCAGTTGGGTGGCATATGGCCAACCTCCCTCAGTCTGGGGAGTCGGGACGGGCAATTGGTCTGAAGAGAAGTTCGAATGCAAACCCTTGACCAGGCACCCTTTATTTAAGTAACTGTATGAATTGAACGCAATTGGAAACTATTTGATTGGACTAGATTGTGGATTGCTTTACACTGATTCTAATTGGCTTCAAATTCCTTTTCGGGTGCTGTGCTATGAGATTTGACCTTAAGAGACTAAGTGATGTGGACTGTGTTGACACAAAGTCTTAGGGCTGTGACAAAGTGAAGACATTTTTGGAAGGGATGGAGTTGCAGAAAAGGGGAAAAACTAATAGATCAGATAATAATTAAACCTTCCTGTGTGTGTTTTACAATGATCGTTAAATTAAGTAGGAAGAATATCAGGCGTCTATAGTTATGCTTACTGTCTGAACCTGACCCTACCCAATGTAATGACTTTTGTTTCGTCCACGTTTGGTAATTCCCAGTTCCCAGACAGCATGTGAAGCTTGAGGACATGCTGGACTAATGTTGAATCCTTACAGATAGCTAGCTGGCTAAATAGCCATCTCCAAGCAGTAGGCTGTTTTCTTTCTTTTTTTCTATCCTTGTGTGGACCAGTGGGTGCACGCAACTGTTGTTTGGTGTCTTGTAAGCTCATGGTGCAGGAAGTGCTGCTGCGTTCTTGTAAATAGGGACAAGAAGGCCACGGTCAAAGAGCACATGTATCCTGCAGGTAGCAGAAATTGGGCCATTTCCTCAGTAGAAAATTGGACTCTCCATTCAACTAGAAGATACATTTTCTGTCCCGATTGGCAATTCTGTAATCCCATCTAATAGGTTCAATTGTAATGTTTCCCTGTTATTATGAATTCACCTCTGTATCTATTCTATTTTCCATTATTATCATTATTTTCATCAGGATTTAAGAAAGTAAATGGGAGCTGTGCTCCTCCAGCAGCCATATTGATGTATCAAGCAAGTAATATCAAGGGATATAATTCAGTACTATGAATCCAGTCTGCAAAATGATGTATTTGTGGGAAAAAGATGGGCAGATGACCTACAACTTGTTGACACATGTGAGAAAATGCATGAAATGTTAAAAAAGAGCAATGTTTGTGAAAGAAAGATTGGATGGGATTTGCTTTTTTGTCCCTCTATGATGCATGACATCCTGAAATGACTGAATAAATCTGGAGGAGTCCCACAGAGGAAAGGGCAAGTGAACATGCCTAAGCTGGACACCTGTTATCTCTGATCCCTCTCAGCAACGCCGCAGCAAAAATTGTCTCTCTTCAAAAAGCTGATAGAGCCACACGGGAGAGAGATTATTCCGAGAAACCTTTGTCATTCCAAAAATATGGGATAATATTCAGAAACACCACCAAACGAGTGAATGCACAAAGAAGCTTCGGTAAAGTTATCCGGAGGTATCAGGGACATATTTTAGCAAAGAGGCAACTGCGATGGACTGTGCTGCAGAGGATATGTGTAATATAGTCAGACCAGTCAGTATTTTAGATCTTTGTACACTATGTTCCTGATGAAAAACTGAAAGAACCAACCAGACTTTTTAAAAAATATAAACTGCGAGCAACAGGTCCAAAGGCCAGGTAATTTATAGTTCGGGGATACTTCGGGAGTGACGGTAGGTGGGCTGCAGGTAGGACTGACCAGACCTCTACAGAGGATGTGCAGAGTTGTTTGAAAGGAAAAACGCAACAACAACAACAAGTACCTTGTAGAGTTGCACGCCTTTGCTTGTATTTTTCATTGCTTGGTATCCCTGAGGCCAGGTCCCAATCTTGAGAACTGGGAACATAACAATGTCACAGTGTTGTTTATTTATTTTATTTTTTGTACATTTAACATGTGAGAAGAAGCCAGTAAGACTAGTTAAGGTTTAGTATTTGTGTTATTCCCCATTATAAGTCCCCCTTATATAAATTGAGAGGTGTTTTGCTTAATCAGGGCACACAAGATCATAACGAAAATACTCTCCATTCATCCAGAAGACTGCTTTGTGGTGCTATAGATGTTCAAAAATGGCAACAAAAGGAGGGCAGTGATCATTTGGTGCAGAAGAAAAAGATTTCAAGCCATAATTTGGAGACGAGAAAGCAGGGTTCAGCTCCCTGGAGATCTCCAGAGTATAACCCAGATAAATAGGCATCAGCTGATTTTAGTTGGCAATTATGAGCGTGTACTGACATAACAAAAAGACCCAATTTTCATCTGAGAAGCAGCGCTCACATGCTCTTAACGAAGTTACAGAGAAGAAACAACAACTATTCTACAAGAACGGCTGTGAATGCGAAACAGACAACCTCTCATGATCCTGTTTGTTGAACATGTTGATTTTGTATCCATGCCCACTCAGTCCTCACCACTTAGCTGGGTTGGACTCAGGCAAAGTTTGATGTGGACAGTTTTGGGTGTTTCAACTACAGTTGGCAAGCAGATTCACTTGAAAACATTGTGGAGCGTTTCAGCCGAACCCATCCAGAGTGTTCTTTCCAGCAGAATCTGATATTAAAGCAATCAACAACTTTTAGCCATTTCTTGTAAACCACATGGGTTCATACTTTGCATGACAATCACTAAATTACATCAATATGCTCACCGAGTTTGAAGTGGATGGTCAAATAGGCGACCAGGAAAATAAAGAACACACACATAAGCACACTTGGAAAGTTAAGGGACTGGGATTTATTTGGGTTTTGTTGTGTTGTGCTGTAAATACAAAAATAGGAAATATGTGGCATTTGGTTCATGAATAAATGAGCCATTGATTTTTTTTATAATAGACAAATTATCCCAAAGAGAGTCAGAGGAGTAGAGGCTAAAAAGTAAAACAGAGTTGATTCCTTGAGGTGAACGTAGGCAAGTGGATAGTTATGAATCCCAATTAGTCACAGTGGATAGTGGAAACTTAATGCTTTTGAGGCTGGAAAAGAGAGACCTGCCCTGGACTGTGTTAAAAGCACTTCAAAACTCAGATCAACAACCCGACTGAGCTATCGGTGTTCAGTGAACTTTTAGCATGAAAAGAATGGCAGCCTCTGCACTGGTTCCAGCCCAATGAGAGCCCAATTCTGAGTTGTTTTTCTTTTTTTCTTTTTTTTTCGTGGTTTGAGAGGATTGATGTAATCAAATTTCCAGTTATGACAGCATCTGGCGTGTGAGTCTTTGCTTGTTAATGCAACCACCTTTTGCTCATGTTATGCCTAACCTCATTATGTGCTGCGGTACCTCTGTGGAAACATTGGAAAGGAATAAAAATCCAGATTAATGTGAAATTTAATGTATACATAAACGCACACCTGGCTGGTTTTGGTTGCGTTATGCTTTTGGAGAGCTGCTACTGGGAATGGTCTAAACAGGTTGCACATTCTCTTGGCCTCACATGGAGAGGAAATGAATGTGTTTCACGCTGCCACAAACAATCTTGGGCAAGTTCCAGTGGAAGACTTGGGAAATTAAAGAGGACAAAAAAATTAAACCAGGTAAGACTACACAAGTCAGATCTGACTTTTAAAGCACATTTTCTGTGGTGGTTGGTCTTATAGAGTATGAATATGCAAATCAGACTTTTCTTTTTTTTTTTCCTTTTTGCCTTCGCTTACATATAATTAACCATTCTGAAAGGTGATAACATTCAAATTTGGAACCTTTATGGAGAAGGGGTCAAATTATCCCCCACTGGGCAGATATTACAATTCTGCATAGCATTACTCGGGCTTTTTATTTTAAAAGCACCATGAAAACTTCACTAACCTCTCTTCAAAAAGGGGTGCATCTCTTAATTACTGACATAGAGCCAATTTGCGTTTAGCGTGTCTCTCAGCAGATAATTATAATCATTATAATTGCTTCAAGCATTTGTTTCATACAGCAGAAGCAATAATGTTCACTCAGATCTTCTATAATAAAGGCTTTGACTGCACTTGGCTCCTTCCAAGCTGTTATAGAGTGACTGGACGTGAATAATCAATAGGGAAATTGAAATGCAGGGGTAAATACATGGCTGCGTCTGTCCTATCCTCTGTGCTGCCAGTCTCTTTCTCTCAGTCCCTGAATGCAGCGCCAGGGACTGATCAAAGACTGACTCTGATTCACTCTGAATCATCAAGGAGAGGAGACAGGGAGCTCTGTGATTGCTGAACATTGACGTCAATTTCGTTCGTTCGACAATATGCAGCTGTCACACAGTAGGTAGACTGTGTACTCTGTCGGATCACCTGGGACCCGCTCATATGGGCTTTTATTGATCATGAAGGGATATTCTTGCATTTTTCATGAGGGAGAAAAAAATGTTGTGATCTAAAGTGTCACTGGTTCAGATGCACTGACAGTCTTGAAATATTTGAGTTTGAGAGGTTAGTAACATGCTCTTTCATTTGCGACAACATGTATGCTCGTTCTAAACCTGTTTTGAGTGTTATCATTATCCATTTACAAGCCACGGACTAGATTATCGTTTAATGTCTCTACAATGTCTACATCAAGTATCTGGCAGCAAATGATTATATGTTGATTATACTTCTGAACAGCTATGGTATTAGTTTTGAATCTAGAATCTAACATGCACAAAGAGGATGAAAGAGCAATAATTTCACTGGAACCATCACCACATCTTGTTTCATGCTTTTGACTGAAGTCTTCAGAAAAGTCACATTTTCACACAGTAGATTTTCACGGTGTCAGAGGCAACGCCAGCCATGTAGCTCCCTAATTTTAACAACGTCTAACTTTAATCACATTGTTTTCAAAAAGGAAAAGTGTTTTAGGAAATACTGACTAAAAATGAAAATTATGTTTCACACTCTGAGGTTGCTTGATAGTGCTGCTGATCTGAAGGCAGGCCTGTGTGTCTCTACCACCAAACCACTTTGATTGAATGAAGCAGAATATTATGCCTATTCAACATGACAATTTCCTAAAATCCCTGGGGACAGCAGAACGTTCCTCTGAATAATTGCAAACCAAATGTCCAGTAAAGGTGGGACGGTTTCCAAAACGCAACAACTCAAATCTGTACTTCTTGTGATTCTGAGCCTTTGTTTCACATGCAGAATTTGTTCTGTTGTGGATGACTACACAATCCTTTTATAAAGGGCCAACAATTGAGGGCAGCAGTATTAGAACAGGAGCATCCACCACAAGTGATATTCTTTAATGTTTCTAAGAAATTGCTTCACCTCCACTTATCACTTGCATTTTATGAGGGGGATAATTCTTCTTTCCTTTATGTCAGATGCCTTCAACCATTGTAAAAGGGCAAGATATTATTTGTTTCCAATTTTTCAAAGAATTTCTTGTGTGCTTATTGATTAAATGAAACCTGGTTTAATTCTTGTAGAAGGAGGTGTATTGATGTCCAGCCACATAAAAACAAGACCCTCTGGGAGAACATGTAACCCTGAAGGTAATTTCTTTAAACTCTGTATTCATACATATTCAAATGATCCATTTAAAGGGCAGTGATGCATTGCCATCCCATGAAAGACCAGGTTTTCCACATTTTACTGATATAGCCACTGGATATTGTTTTTCACTGTCTGGGTAAACCCTTTCCTCCATTTCATTTTAAGAAAAGCTGAAAAATTAAGTCACATGACCACATAACGACGTTTGGAGTGTTTCTTTCTTTTATGTGTTAACAGAAAACATACCTTTTTTGATAGGGTTTAAAATGGGAATAAAAAGATTTTCAAAAATGGAATAAAATCAGAAATTGTGCAATATAATGGAGCAGAATGGTGGTGTGGTGGTTGACACCATCACTTCACAGCAAGAAGGTTCTGGGTTTGAGTCCCCGGGGGAACCAGGACCTTTCTGTGTGGAGTTTGCATGTTCTCCCTGTGTCTGCGTGGGTTCTCTTCGGGTTCTCCGGCTTTCTCCCACTGTCGGAAACCGCTCATGTCATCTTGATTGGACATTCCAATGTCCCTTAGTGTGTGATTGTTTGTCTTTGTGTGTCTCTGTGTGGTCCTGTGATGGACTGGCAGACCGTCCAGGGTGTACCCTGCCCATATAATAATAATACTATAATATAAAATAATAATATAATACTGGGATAGGCTCCAGTCCCACCGAAACCCCGTTTGGGAATAAGTGGTTCAGAAAATGGATAGATGGATGCAAGATAATGAATGTTTTTATAGGATTAGGTTATGCATAGCCCTGTCCACAGTCTATACCATATTTAAGAAATCAAACCATTAGGAGCTGCTTTCCAGAACAGAGATCAAATAATATATAAGAAGACAAAATGTTTATTTTAAACCCACAGGTCAGGCACATCAAGAAAAGCAAAGGTAAGAAAGGGGGAAAGGCAAAAGGCAAAGAGGCCAAGTCAAAATTTATACAGCCAGAGCACAAAAAGAAAAACACCAAGGAGACAAACAGCCCCATCCAAATGATTGGCAGCAGTCAGACACAAAATGACTTAAATCACTAAGCATGAGGAATCGCTAGAAAGCTCACTGCAAAGTGGTAAATAGAGTGCGCAGCGGGGAGTATACATTCTGAGGTGGGTGATGATTAACTGACAACAGGCGGCGAGCAGTGAAAAAAACAGAACAAAAGGTCAGAGGTTAAACCAACAAATGCAAAGAATACTGCAAAATAAACCAGAAAGTGTCTCAAAAGCACAGACAACATGTTCTTACTCTCACGGGCTTATGAGTTATGTATTCACATTGTGAAAAAAAATGCATGTCTAATATTATTCTTATTATTTTTTTAAACATTTTCTTTAACTGGAAATTTTGAACTCTCTTTTTGTACTTTTATCTCAGGTATGTTCTCAAATAAAAACAGAGTATAGTACAAGCATGTTTTTTTTTTCATTCTCTGTACAGCTAGCCATAAAACCCTGTTGACTCTTGACACACAGCCACTTTATCAAAGGCAGTAAAGTATCTAAGATATGCACAAGGTGTCCTTTAGCATCTGCTCTGTGACACACCGACTGGAGGCAGACCCCGCTCTGACTCCCATGTAAGCGTTGTTTTTTCACATTAGCCCCTTTCCGAGAGGCACTGCTCTCCATTAATCTGAGAGCAGCGAAACATGTTCCCATCATGTCTGAATGAGCACCCTGGTGCTTGTCCTTAACATTTAATGACGGCGATGTTACAAGCTTGTACCTGGCAACATTTAGTTTCGGTGTGGTAAGTTCACATTTCTGAATGGGCACGTGGAAGATTTGGATCGTTATCAATTAATCATCAGTTCAAAGAAAACCTACATGACTGTTTCCGCAAAGTGAATGCAACCTAGAAATGGGAAAATAAACCCGACAAAGGAAAAAAAGACAAAACACACTGTGTACCATATAGCATTTCAAACTGTGCTGAAGCTGATTCCAGATCTCCTGCCGATGACAATTTGCCCCCTCGCACACAGTGGGCCGATTAAGGTAGAGGCATTGCTCCCTGGAGAAGTGATATGTAACCTTTTTTCTCAGGCTGATAACAGTATGCTCGATACTCTGAGCATAATTAAAAACATGAAAAAGGACGCCAACTGTTCAAGAAGTTTAAACATATCAAAAAAGTAATGTATTTTGCTGATCAGTCCTTCCACAGTTGCCCCTATTCTTCACTCCCCCCCCTTTTTTTTTGGCATATCGCCATCACTGTTCACATGCATAATGTGAATTGTTACAGATGTATGACATTTTGTTGTAAGAGAACCCTCACTATTATAATTGTGTCTCACTGGATGTACTACCAAGTGTCCTGCAAATGGCAAATGCCCGTGCATGCATCGCAGCCCTCTCCCTCGCTGTTTCAGGCATGTTTGAGCTGTTAGGAGCATTAACATAAATGTGGCTAATGTCTGAATGACTGAATATCGTGGCTTTAAAACACTGATGAAGCCATTAATGGAGGAACCTTCTTGCTGTGAGGCGACAGTGATAATGACCACTCCACTATGCCACCCACTTCATTAGGTTTAGACACACACATGCTCACAAAAAATGAGTTTTTGCTCCAAATACACTCTCGATGTTATCTCTGCACAGTGGACATTTTTGCTAAAGGGTTCTTGACACGAAAGGGGCCAGGCAGATATTTGTAACACACTGAAGGAGATTTGGCCATGGCTTTACATATTTCAGATATTTGTTTTTCTTCTCACTCAGATCTCTTTTAACACTTAGCCTGTAAGTTTTAAAAACTTAAATCAGAACAGCTCCTTTCAGGGTACTCACTAAATAAAATTACACGGTCACTTCAGCACCATGTAAAGGGAAAAAAAGATTGGCTGGAACATGTAGCACTGCTGGCTCTGTCAGATCATAATAAATACTGCCAAGTAGCTCCATCCAAGCTGGGGTTTTAGATGTTATAGCTTGTTTCTTTCATTCATACAAAAAAAGAAAAGAAAAAATAATCTTTATAGGGAGTTACTAAGGCTTTCTGATTGCTTCTTTGCTAGCTGTCCCTTGTTTTTAGTGTATCTGCCAACCTAATCTAGCAAACAAATGCAGCGTGTGAGAGCGACACACTTTTTAATTGGCAAATCACTGGCAATAAAGTAGGTAAACATGCCAAAGCTACTCTTTGTACAAGAAATTCAAACCCGTGAAGTTAAATAGTAGCTGCCGAGAGGCCTGGCTATTTGAGCGAGATGTTGGTGTTGCAACAACCCATTAGCGACTGCTTCCATGGAGGTAGAATACATTTTTCATCAAACAGGCGGGGTGGGGGGAATCGGAATATGAATATCTGTTTCATCAGAGAAAAAAAATATTAATTTGACACAGCGTGGTCCTCGCAAGATATCGGGATTACAATACGACTGCGAGATATGTGTGAGCTATTCTGTTTCAACAGGGAAGGTAGCTCTCCTGAGGTGACTAAGTCGTTTGTTTTGGTTGTAGTCCAGCAGTTTACTGAGTTCTTCAGGTGCCATGAATAAAACATTTAAACCTGCTCGAAGAGGCACCTTGGCTGGAGGGTCAGCGGCCCAACTCCAGGAGAAATGCACCAAATTGCTTCTGTTTGATGGAAAAAGCTGCAGGGGTAAGATAGGAGGTGACCGTGTGCAGATTTAAAGCTCCATGATGCATATCCACAGGTAGGTTGCTACAGGGTAATGCCCCTTTGTGGATTACATTAATGGGAGAGCTAAACACGTAATCATACAGTGAGGTCACATTTTGGATCCATGTGGATAACCTTCAGTCCCATCAGGGCAAATTGCTTTAGCTGGAAAGAAAGCCTATTGGAATTATTCATAAAGGGAGCTGATGAACATCACAAAATATTCAAATTCTATCTCAACACGCGTGACAGGGGATGCATTTTTAAAACAGAACAGTAATTGGTGCTGCTTGCCACTTTCCCCCAGGATGGCGGAGAGATCCACATGAACAAGAAAATGCAGTGTAAAAACACTGTTGTATTGTGCTGTTATATGCCATGACCAGCTTAATCACCAAACCTGAGAAACAAGCGAGTCTATTTGAAGCCCTCATCTCAGGCATGAAGTAAGCCAAATGGATTCAAGATGCAATCCTGTAACTTTCACTTTCACTTAATTGCAAAGCTACTCCTTTGATTAACAGTCTGTCTTTTTCCCCTTCTATGTCCCTCTGGGAAATAAAGCATGGGGGCATATAAGACATGACTGACAGCTCATAGTTTATCAACAACTGCCCAAAGCTCTTCCCTGCTGCAGCAGATGTTCTCACAGGAATTAAATCTGCCTACTGTAAAAAAGATAAAACAAAATCCTATCTGCTCTTAGTGACTGCAGGTCCCCATTAAAAACATCATTAAGACCCCCCCCCCTCTCCTGGTTGATGTATCAGTTGCTTGTTCGGTTTGAGGAAGAGATGGTGTTCAGTTAGCATGTCAGACTGATATGAAATAGACTTTTTACCTTTGAGGGAATATATCATGGTTTTATCACATCTTTTCTTCGCTTTGACAACATGTGGTTAATCGGTGGTAAATGTGGAGCCCCTGCATATCCTTTATTTAAAGTAGGACAGCAAAATAGCAGTTTTTGCCCCCGAAAATATCTTAAAGAAAATTTTAAAAAATCATTATCTTTTGTCTTACTGTATTTTTAAATTTAGCTACACAATAAAACTCATCCGCTACAGTTAAGTCACATCAGACTAGCTGCTTATAAGTCAGAAATGTATTCGAACAATGAACCTGTTTGGCCTGCTGACTCTAGTCGGAGTGACAGTCTTTTTGAAAATAGAAATGAACATCAGAGCCAAGCAGTTGGCCCACTAGTTTGCCAGGCCAAGAAAAAAAAAGAAGCAGAAAACATGGACGAGTGCAAAATATCCACAAAAAAATGTTATTTATTCGTGAACCGAAATAAACGTAGCTGGCCTGGAGCCACAGACGGTTGTGTGTGCCCCTCTCCTGGTGACACGCACATGTAAGAAGGTATATAGGCGCCGGTGGCTTCACACCGTGAAAGTGATGTGTGCATTGCGTGAGCCTTTGCTGAACCGCTGCTCTGTGTTGTGTCGGTTGCCACAGAACCCTCTCACATGTCCTTATTACAGCTTGTTGCACACTGGCCATGGAACTCAGTGATGTAAAACAGTGTAAATCTTTGGTCTGGGCAGGGTTACCATCGTACTGTCATCGGTCCCCTCAAACCTCAAAAACCAGCCGTCCTCTAAAGGAAGTACTTTTTCAAAAAAACATGGCCATAGTCCAAAGTAAAGGCTTATTTGTTTAGAAGAAATTATAATTGAATAAATTAAATATATCCTGCAGGATCAACTGTGAAATGTTTGTTTTACTTGAGGAGCCTGCAGGCAATTGAAGATTTACGAGCCGGAGGGCTCAGGGGAAAGTGAACAACCAGACGTTTTATCTGCTGTTGATATTTCTGCTTAGATTTTGACACATCTTAGACGAGTGAGAGCTGTACATTTGCTCCTCAGTAGTTTGGATTAAAAGGAATATCTGTCTATCCGAGTCGTCTATTTCAATATTCAGAGGGGTGGCAGTTGGAGTCAAGTGTGACTACTGAGATGCAAAGGTATTTCAGGTCTGTCCTTAAACCCAGCGTGAAGAACGTTTTCTTTTCGGAGTGGACAAAACCAAGAATAGCGCTTTTACATCACAAGCTGATAGCGTGTTACAAAATATACCAAATATCAGGCTTCTCTAACCGCAGCAGAGAGAGAGGGTAAATATACATGAGCGGTGAGTTGCAGGGAAATGGAAATGTCACAGACGGCTCATCATGAGTGAAATAGCTGCGGTAAAGTCAGGGTGATGCCGCATGATGTCAGAACTCCATGTCCATTCAGCCATGTTCCAAAAATGTGTCCTTCTCAAATTATTTATTTTCATTGGAGGAGGGAGGGTAAGTGTTCCTCCGGTTGCCAATTACACTGCTGGCACACAAACAAATAGCCTCCATTCAAAGTTGGATCCACTGAGATGAAAATGAATTGCAATTATCATTTATGATATTCCATTACCCTTTTTTTTCTTAATACAGGGCTGTTTTGTGGTAAATGACTCTTAAAAGCTTGGACAGCAAAAGCAACCCGAGGTGTGCATTTAAAATGTTCATTTTTCTCCTAGCAGCAGATTTTGAGATGGGTTGTGTATTAGATTAGTTTTTGTACTTCAAATCATCTTCTCAGAATGCTGCAACACATTATGCCAGGTGCCTGATGCATTACACGCTTTGTAACATTCACAATAACTAACGCAAACTAATTATGGTAGCTGATTATAAAATTAGCCAAAATTCAACTGATGTTACAGAGCTGGAAATATGGTTGATTTTTCTTTAATGGGCTTTTTTGGGACCTAAAAAAACTGAACAAGATTATCCAGACTAACTTTATCCAGACTAACTTCAGATGTTGTTTTCCTTAGAAAAAGATATTCTTTGGCCCTTTCATTTTCATTTAATATTAACGCTGCACCTCACAATTATTTATATAGCCCATCGAACTGATTAAATAATTAAGCCACTCCTGCTCAGTCAGTACTTTGTTTAGCAGAAGTTGAAAATGAAGACAGTGACTGTCATTAGAATATCAGACATTAGCGAAAAATTGGGCAATGTTGTAACTGTGGAAAGTCCAGATTTAACAGGGCAAACATGTGACGGCAGACCGATGATGATAGTTCTCATTAGTATTATTACGCAGCCAACAGACGTTTTAACAGCATGAATTGTTGAACACAACTAGCAGTTAGACTGAGCCTGTTTTCCATAGTTCACTAAAAAAGTAATTGAAAGATAAAATAATTTAGTCCGGTGCTTTTTACAAAACGTTTTAACCAGACGGATGTGTGGACTGAGCTCCAAATCTATAAACTGTCGTACCATAATAAGATGCTATGGTGAATACTCGTTATTCCAGATCTCAAAATATGCCGACGCAGACGAACCCCAAACCATCATCTTTAACAAAGAAAGTGAGTGGAGAAAAAGTCTTTGCACGTGAAGTAGAATTTTTCTAGAATCTAAAAAAGGAAATTGCAATTAAATTTTCTTTTAGACATTCATTTCCTGAAATATAAGTCAGTCAGTCAAAAAGAAAGCGTGGCAGGCTGCAGAGTGAGACACAAAGGGCTGTGGCTTCAGGGGGTCTTTGTACACATGAGCAGGCCAAACGCATCACTTCCCTCCGACTCAGATTCTAAAATTGCAAGCATGTTGAAAAAAACAGAAGTCTTTTCCTCAAGAAATAAATATCTAAATGTTAATGAGCAAGCCCGGGGACAAAACAAACACGTGCTGGATGGCATTTCTACACAGCAACCTGGTTAACAACTGACAGAGTTTAATGTGAACCGTGATAGATGCCAGGTAGTATTAGATTCATATATAGGCAAGGACCGTTGTTAAACAGCCAACAACTTTAATTTTATTCAAGTCTCTCAATCCCAGGCTCCTCCCTCAGGGAAGAACTCTTGCATGGAAATGTGGTGTTTCCATTTTGTGCGGGTGCTACTAATTTCACTACCTTGAGTAGAAAATGGTGTTTACCTTTTTCAACACATTAACTTGACAATGTTCACCTGGCACTCCCTCGGGTTAAAGTTTTTCACATAGTCCCAGTTTACTTGCTTTTACGGTGTGTCAAACCCCAGTTATAAATTGGAAAATGCACCACGATAAAGCCGGAATAAATTGGGTAGCCATTCCGTAATGTCATCAAAGCGCATGGTTTCATATATCCTTCTCTTTCACACATGTGTCAGGTTTGCAAAGTGGGAAGCGGTCTCATCTGGACCAAATGATATTATATCGGACCTGATGCAATTACATAGTAAATATATGGTCATGGCCAGGTCTGACAAAGGGGGAACGAAGGATACCTTCTAATTGTAGGTATAAGACACAGATCATGAGTTGAAAGAAGCAGGAGCAGAGATCTGTATTTTTTTTCCAGAAGAACTATCTTCAGATAAAGTCTATGAAGAGAAAAATCAGACAGGGCAAGTTGGCAACAGTGATCCTCCTCCTCAACATTCCCAGAAAGTTTGGGAGGAGTCTTGGTTCTGAACTGCACAATGCTTCACTTTCATTATATTGGAGCGTCTCAGAGGACAGCCCTGTTCCCCATTCAACATGCCTTCCGCAAGGAACTAGAAGAGCTGTGTCAGATCGGCCAACAATCTCACAGCCTAGGCAGGAATTCAGGGAGCGGAGCAGCCAAATCACACCTGGGTGGAAAGGAAGCCAAAGGCCAAAGCCATGTTGACTTTCAGACTCTTGCTAGCACTTTTTTCCCGTGAAGTTTAAGAGGAAAGCTGGACAACTCTAGAGTGGGAGACTTAAGTGCTGTTTTCTATGTGTGCAAAGCTTATAAGAGCATCGGGGTTAATATGATGACATTCATGTGGTGACCACTTTCAGCACTCAGTAGCAGACGGATACTTCTATGGCAAAATGAACAAATTCACAAGAAGAATGTTACCTTTTTTCTTTATTTTTCATCTGAATTTTGAGGAGAGTTTGAAGAGACTGGTACTGCTTTGAATCCCAGCTGGGAATTCCACGTGGAGTTTTCCTGTTCTCCATCTGCAAGTGTTGGTTACCACTTACAAGTGCTCTGGCCTCCTTCAACCACCCAAATGTTAGGTTAATAGGACTTTGAACTGACCTCAGCATGCATGGTAGTCCATCTCATTTATCTCTGTGTGGCCCTGCGACGGAATGGCCATCCTTCCAGATAGCAACCCCGCCTCTTCCCCCAATGACAGCTTGGGGAGTGACAGCATAGGCTCCAGCTGCTTGCAGCCGTGGAATGGATTAAGCCGGTGTAGAAAATGGATGGATGGAGATCTTCCAAGCTTTAACGCGCATCAGTCGTGTCCTTCAATTCTTAAACCACTTTCACAGTTTTAATTCTATCTCGACCTTGTAGACGTATGGAGGCGAGATCAACAACAGTGGATTACTCAGCATCACTTAAAATATGTCAAAGAATGACATAATGGGTAATGCATTGTATGAATTTGACATCTTTGACCCTTAAAGATTTAGATGAGTTGAATCCAGGTGAATGGAAAATTGACTTTTTGGACCTTAAGAGACGATACTTCAGATGAACATAAAAACCGAAGTGAATGGATCAAAAGAAATGCTTAAGGATTCAAGGGTCATCATATTAAGAAGTGGTGCGTCCCAATCTAAAAATCAAGCACCATTCTGTGTGCTGTCCATGCTGTCCATGCTGGAATAGAGGACTCTGAACTGGACTACTGCAAAGCACAATCAGTCTCATGTCTCAAAGAAAGTCGAAAACCTGGAGCAATTTCATCAATAGCTTCTTGTTTGAAAGGATATTGCTTTGGTGAGGCCTGTCATCAGATTGCAGGGGGATCATCTCTACTGGTTCAGCATTTTTCTCAAGACCGACATTATATTGAAGTTTCACTCACAAGTGTTGTAAGCACTTGAGGCAAAAAGACACCGTTTCCCTGAGAGATATTTAGGTCACGTGGGAGGAAGTCACAAAAAATGCACTGTTTGTAATGTCGTAGTGATTCACAAACTGTCAGACGGCATCAGTCAAGCATGTTTTCAGAGCAGAGTAATAAGGGCCACATGCTATTCCACTTATCACGATTGTTGTTGTTATACTTGTTAAACTTTTCTTGGCCAGAAAGTTGTGAGATTATCATATGTATTGAGGTATCACAGAGACTCAGAGCATTTATGATGATAGATGGAGCAAACGGGCCTTTCTTTGCCTCCTCTAACAGTGAATGGAAAGACTGATATGCATCAAGTAACAGAGAAACGGATATCGAAAACCATTTAGGGCGCTAAATTCACAAAATCGGACATTTCAAAGACCATCTGGAGCAGACAGGAGGGAAATGTGGCTAAATGTGTCAACTTGGCGGCACCTGAAAAGGGTAAAGCTCCCACTTGTTTTGACTGCAGGATTTGACTGCACCAGGATCAACAGAAAATTAAGCTGTATTCCTGCTGGCCAGAGCGAGCACAGGATGCCTTATTCTGAAGAAAACTTCAGAATTGTGTGCCAGTGTAATGCCTCTTTGTGAGGTTGTGTAGAGCTGTTCAGCTCAGTCATGGCAAGAGGAAATGGGAGGATGGGAATAAGCCTTTTATTTGTGCTTGGAAGGTCATCTGTCCAAGACAAAAGTCTGGTCAAAACAATGACTAATATTCACGTGGAAGAGCCTGGTGGTTTGTTGCTGTGGAATGGACCCCTCAGGTCCTTTTTGGGTCGGGTCACCTCTGTTATCTCGGGTCAAGGATTGGTGGAGGAGGCAAAATCAAGGTCCATGGCTAGCACGAACTGCAAAATCTATGGATGGAGGGAAGATTTTTCAGATTTGTCTGTTCTTGTTTTTCTGTCTTTTTATATTCTACCTGCACTTTGCTTGACATATTTTCTTTTTTTCTTTTACTGACCTTATATTTCCACCTCTTCTCTCCTCTTTGGAATCAAAATAAAGCCTAAAGACACCTGGAAGAGGGCAACTTTAATTTACCCCTCTGCCTTATCAATACGTTGCTGAATAATGGAAAATGGTATCGTTGTTCAACGGGCCTTGACAAGAACTTGTAGGTGGTTTTGGCTCCCAGTGGCTATTAATACCTAAAACAAGGTTAGACCTCTGAGTTTGAGACTACAAATCCATGATGCTCCCATGACAATAGGAAAATCCCAACGAGGGTCTTACCTCTGACCCCTAAGCCTTAACTATTAGGAAATTGGTGTGAGTCCTAATGTATATATTTCTGAGAAAAAGATAACATTGCTTGGTAATCTGCAGAGTGAGAGACGAAGGGCTGCAGCTGAATGGAGTTTTATATACAGGAGCAGAACATGATAACACTGTGTTTCTGTTAAGAGACCTTGTTGGTTATTGGGAGAAGATCCTTTGCTCAGTGTTCTTTTCTGAAGGTTATGAACGATTTTTATGAAAAAAAAAACTAAGTCTTAGATTCCACATTAACTGACCTAACAAATGCACACAATAATTATAATAAGTCTTTCATTAAGATAGCTGGAAATCGTGTCGGCTCGTTGAATAAGGGGTTAAGCACCCTCGAAAGGTACGCGTGTCCACATCTGGTATGAGAAAATGGTCACAGCGATGGCATAAACAAGCCTCTCATCCATGGCTAGCCTATTTTCACAATGCATTAATCTTTTTACAGTTTGTCAAAGCCTGTTCAGTAGATGTGGAGATGGTGCCGTGAACAGATCTCAAATCCAGTGAGGAAAAATGTAAAAATGAAGGGCGAATTTAGCCCTCAGGGCTCAACAAATAAAACCAGAGACTGTGGTTGCGCCTCAAACGGAGAAGAAGAGACTCGAACCTGGTAAGTGTTTAAATGAAGGAATAAACAGAAAAAGAAAGCCTCACAAGCACAAGAGAGCTGTGTTAGAATACCTGTTTGTTTGTGCAAACACGTGTGATGCAGCCCTGGCATCGACAGCAGAGCTAATTAAAAAATCCCTTTTTTTTTGTTTTTGTTTTTGAAAGGTGAGAAGCATTTTTTTTTAAAGCAACAAAAACAAATATGAAACTTGTTACATTGTCTAAACATTAACAGACCCGTTATGCAAGGAAAAGTGTTACCAATGGGATCACTGTCAAACTTCATGGCATTTCATAAATTAAACAAATCTTAGAATTGGCAAGAAAGCACTGTTGGAGGCCAAAAAAGAAGGAAAGAGAAAAAACATGCCTGAACCTATTACCTTTAGATTTCCTGGCAAACAGTATCCTATTTCTATCCAGTATCTTCTTCATAGATGTGTTGACCACAAAGACAACGTGAGGGTAATTTCATCAGACCTCACAATGCTTCTCTAGAGTCACATAAGACCCTATTCAACACAGTATATGTGCTGATTAGTTATCTCCATGACCTTTACAAGTCAATTAAACAGAATCGGTCTTTTAATTTTGTAGCTGGTTCAGGAAAAAACAACCTTGGCTACTTTATCTTCTGGTGGAAAGCATCACATGTAACACTACAAATGGGGTCATCTTTGGACTGTATTTGTAATTATTGTCGTTATCTTACAAATATCCGTTATCCTACATTGTATTAACCCTAATTTTATTACTGAAACGTATACCAAGCAGAACTGTACTAAAAGGAAACATGTAGATTCATTCTCATATTATATCCCTCTTAGTCCTATCTTCTGACCCAATGCAAGTAAGGTATTATTTATTTCTCTAAGGCAACATTTGATTTGGTATTCCCCCTTTGGGTTACAACCAATGGAAGATGTTGTGGGATTTAAGCAAATCTGGTCGGTATCTGATACCAATACAGTGCAACATGTATTGCTCATTCAAATAAGAGAGTCACACAATTCTGCACATCGAAATAATTCATTCCATTCAAATGTGCAAGGCATGTAAACGCATGACCAGAATAACTTGTTGAGGTTCATAGTTTGGTCAGCTGGTATCAGTTTCAGGGAATTGCCGATTCACAATCATCTAGTGTGTCTAAACCAAAGTCAATATTCAAAGGAGTTGTTGTAACCCAAAAACAAGAGACAAAAAAAAAAAAAAAACTACATCACCAAAGCTATATGCTGTGGAGCCTCCTTTGCTCAGGCAAAAGGCCCCTTAGATAAACTAAAATAGCATTCTTGTTTGTATATGTACTGGTTTATTTAACCATGTCTATATTCAGGAAAAAACAAAAACTTGCATATTAAAAGATGTAAAAACATATGTTACTTTTTAAAACTTAACCATAGGCACAGATCATTGATGTATACATCCACCTCAGTAAAAACATGGATGAATCTTTAAATGTGCTTCAGAAGAAATAAAAAGATGCAAACATTGTTTCCAGTTATACCCTACATGCAAGTTATGACCTAATCCAAGCCCTGACTAGTCGGTACTCTATTTTCTCGGCCAGCAACAGAAAGGTAGGCTGGCAAGCGTGGAACCTACAACTGTTCTGATCTCCCACTTCAGTCTTGAAAGTGTGTAGGTTGGCACCCATTGGGAAATATGTTTTTCATGTTTAATTTTAGAACCGTTGGGTTTTTTTTTTATGGTGGTGATATTACCAGAACTGACAGAAAACAACACTATCTTTCTAAGAGAGAAAATCCCACCTGTAGTTATTAATAAAAAACAATGACCATTACATAACGAAAGTTCACCACATTAAAGCCCCCATTTACCTGACTCAAGCAAATCTAAAAATAAAATGTTCCAAATTACAATTTTTTTTTGTTCAAAGTAAATATAAGAGAATAGAAACTTCCATATGTCCCTCTTATCTAACGTGAAAGTCAGAAATGATATCCTGTAGTAATCCTGTAGCCCCTGGATCATTCTTTAAATTTTATGTAAACTAATGTTTGGGTCATGAAGGATTTGTTTTCTTCCTCTTATGTTTTAAACAATATCGAGTTTGCGAGTTGTTGATCCAGAGGTTGGTGAATATATGTATGTGAATAATGCCCTTCCTGGCAACAAGCAAATATTTCTGATTCGCACAAACACATCTAGTCAAGCCGGAAATCAGTATTTGCTAAAGAGTTGGTGACATGCTTTATTCAACAGAAAAGGTTTGGCTTCCAGAAAACCGTGAATGAAATTAAGAGGGAAAATGTTTCAGTACACTGCATGTATTAAAGCGATGTGAATGTCCACTGGGCCACTGACAATGTTTGTTGTTGCTCCAATATTTCTGCATGCGTGTACATTGTGATATTCATAATGAGGTCTGGATGCTCTTAGTAGTATTTTTATCCGTCCATAAATATGTGCTTGCCCTCATGCTTAGGCATTACCGCAGACACTTTTGTATCTACATGTAAATCCAGGCGTGGGGAGTGCCTGGATTGTTTATGCGTGTCATCTCGCTCTTGCGGCGGTGTGTTTATGCACCACGCCGAGCCGATTTGCATCCGTGTTTAACTGCCATTCAAATGATTCATTCACCTCGGGGTCTGCTACCTGCCTCCTAGCCCGCAGCTCGGCGCCCGCAGCTGGGCTGCAGAGCCTCGACCACGGCTTCCTTTTTATCATGCACGGCACACGGCCGGTCCACTGCAGGCGCGGAACACTTCATCACCGCGACCTACAGAGAGAAGCAGAGACAGATGGGGAGACGGGCTCAAGGTTCAAGAAGATCCCCATTAGGCTGGCAAATCCCATAGGCTCGCCGCCTCGTGTTTGTCACCCCGTGGTGTTTTGATTGTCGGTGCGATGGCGGCGCCACGTAGGAGGTTATCGTGTTTCTTTCGAAATTACGAGCAAAATTCTCGGGCGCCGGAGTTGCGGATCGACGTTATTTGAATCCCCACTCAAACCAGCAGGTTGCCTCCCTCCTCAGATTCCAGCCTGAGGGGATATTCTTGGGCTAACGGCCTTGTGGAGAGGTTTCGGTGCAGAATTCTGTCAAAGGACATCTCCACCGAGGAAAAATGTTGAGTAGAAACGCGTGGAGTGGAGGAAGCAGAATACTTCTCGGTGTCAGCTCTAACTGGGCTGGGAGTATTGTAGCTTCTCTTAGGTGCACTGATGTCATCCCCGGCTGCCTGCTGTGGGGAGAAACAGTTGCACCGAGGTGTCAGCTTTAAGTGGTTATGGGGGAGTTTTGTCACCGATCACCTATCAGTATTTCACACAGACTTCTGGCTGAGGTGTCTAAGCCCATTGGATGTGTCTGTCTATCCCTGCCTCTCTTTCCACTCCATTGTTTTTATTTCTTTCTTTAATCTCACCTATTGCTCAGAATCTCCTCTCCTCTCCTCCCCTCTCCTCTCCTCTCCTCTCCCGGGAGAGTGAATAATCTCTTTTAGTATCATGGATAATGGCCGCTCTCTATGACGGAGCTGTCTCTCCAATTCATCAGATCTGACCTTCAGAATGCATCCTGATGACAGCCGAAGGTAATGACAAGCCTCCACTCTCCAATCACAGTGGTAGAAAAACATCCATAGCGTTGAAGGACCGTAATCAAATCAAAGTTTGCATCTGATGTGATTGTTTGATCTGATCGATTGTTACTGCAGACACCCTATTGGCTTTTTGCTGTTTCTTTATTGGGAGGTATGCTTTGATACTGCATACTCGAGGGCCTCTCATTTCATTTGCTTGGAACAATTTTCACCGCATCTGAAGCTAATCCTTGGGAGAACTTTTGATTTTTTCACCATAGCGCAGCAAAAAAAAAAAAAAAAAAAAAGAATTTGTCCATGTTTTCAAATAGTATATTAAAGGGTTACAGTGTCCCTGCAGGCAGTGGGGCTGGAGAAAAAAAAAAGTGCTGGCTGTGTAGCGGCGCAGGCTGATCTCCACAGAGACTTCTCTATTGTCTGTCTGTATGTCTGTTCTGCTCGCTGCCAAGCTGCCGGGGAGATAGAAGCATGAGCAGAGTCGCTGCCTCATAAAGGACATTCTCTATCCGCTGCCGGTTCTGGGCTGCCGTTCAACCGTAGGCAGACTGCTTCCTGCGTGTGTGGGTAGAACAACTCTATATCATCTGCCGGTTTGAATAGACAGCTCTTTGCAGAGCGGCTTAGTGTATGTTTGTCACAGGCCCAGTAAACACATGTTTGACAATGATCGAATGTTTTGTGGCGCGCGTGGAACCTCCTACTCAAAGCGGTGAAGGGCAGCTTCACCAAATCGATACACATCAGTTTTAAGGGATGAAAATGATGATAAATGGACGGAGGGGACTGATGAACAATGGCCTGTCATCTCCCGGCCACGTACGATATTTTCACAGAGGCGCACTCGGCGCATCCCGGCCACCTTTTAACATGTTGTCCTAAATCCTGATTAGCCGGAGTCCTAATGAGGCGCGGCATTACTCGAGGGCGTGCTCGAGTAGTTGGGATTAACCATGGGTAACCTGATAGTTTGTAACCGTGTTAGCGCACGTGTCCATCTCCAGCGGCGAAGAAAAATGTCTTCCTTTCAACTAATCACTGATGCCACCGACAGGAGTCTTCTATCTCTGAGTTAATGAAACCAGCCTGACACATCATTCTCCAAACACTAACTTTTATCTCCCGCCCCCCCCGCAGACGGCAGTAAAATGACCATTATTCTTCCCGTGAACGTGTCCGTGTTCTCACAACCGTCTGTGTGTGTGTTTGTGTGTGTTTATGCCTATTGCCTATGTATGCGTAAGCAGCCCTCTCTATTCATCAAGATGTCACCTGTAATGGCTGCTAAATTAACCATGTGTTTCGGGGAGCAAAGCTGGCTTGATAAATCTCTCCGTGGCAGGAGGTGTGTGGTCCACTCCCACCCACCTCTGCAGTGACCTTCCCCTGCTGTAGGAGGGGTGCTTACAGTTAATCCAGAGAGCGTTTGTCCGAAGAAAAAGAACGCGGTGAGATGATAAACCGCAATTTTTCTCCGGCAAGACAAATAGAAACAAACACACAGGTAAAAAAAAAAAAAAAAAACTTAATTCAACATTAAACTGTCAAATTCCACATCTGTCTAATTGTTTTCATCAATTTAGTGTCATTTCAAGAGACAGTCACAAAAAAGGGGTCACAGTAGATTCTGACAGAACTCACAACAGGTAAACCGTGTGTGTTTTGGGCCTCGGACGTGTAGAACAAAGTTGAAAACAACGTTTAATGAATGGTCGCTCGTCAAATGCGATTGGACCGAATGCGGCCATTTTAAAAAGCAAGCAGCAGACTCGATGAACCAATGGGAAAGATGCTTTTTATGGGAATGAATCCTCCGGCAAATTCTCACCTGATTGCAGTTCCCCTCAGCTGCACAAAGAGGGACAGAGTCTTTTAGTTAATTGTGTACTGTTAAGGCATATAATATCAATCTTTCGGTTCTAACTAATTAACACCACCAATAGGTAGCGCTTATCAGTAAAGGAGTCCCATGCCTGCGTTTGGGATTTTGGTGGTTTTTTCTCACATGAATTGCTTGAATTTCAGGTTGCTCCACAATGATCAGACTGAGCAAAAGTAAGGAAACAGTAAGTCAATTCTTCTCGAAGCAGTCCATAAATAATTCTTGCTCGGTCAGTTTGGGCTCCACGAGCGCAAACCAACATTTGTAACAATTTGCTGTTGCTTTGGGGGAGATGAAAACATCGTGGAACAACATGAGGTGTGAGCTTCTCCTGGTGGTGTTTGTGCCGTTGCTGATTGTAGTTTTGCCCCTCTGTGGAAATCCGTTTTGTGTGGAAGTGAAGCTAAATTTTCAAATCGCGCTCGCTGTCATGTGTGCTTTTTGTTTTCTTTTATGGTTTTCTTTTGTTGGCATCTCCTCGCTTTGGCTAACTCACTTTTGCTTACCAACGTAAGCTCATTAAACTGATACATGTCTGCTCCAGCTCTGTCAAAGGCAATACCAGTGTTCCCAGTAATATAACTTGGACATTTGTGGTTCTTAGGAAGAAGACACTTAATTATACAAAGTCAAATGCCAGTGACAGTCATGTTTTCCATTTAGATTGCTTTCCATTGTGCTTGAGAAGGACAGGCCTAGATAGATGTTACAGATTCAGTATTTTACCAGATGTAAAAATAATGAAAATTCCTGCTAAATCTTCATTTTAACAGCTCTAGGCTCTCATGGGGGGTCGGCTTTGGCTTTTGGGGCAGTGGTTTAGTCAAATAAGCCAGATGTTTTAGGATCAAACTTCAAAGTATTAGTTGTTTTCTCTGATATTTTCATGGAACACTGCCGTGCCATGAAATATACATGCACTTTGGTCACAGTTTAACATATTTAGATCAGACATGAAGGCTCCCAGCAAGCATATTATGATATCACAGAGAAAAGACATCAGCCATCTGCACAAGACCAAACTCCACCGAGAGACTGTAGCCTGGCTCTGGAGATTCAATCTCCCACTGAATGTGCACATATGTCTTGCAACATAAACATCTTAAGCACATGTTAACAATGTTAAAACGCTGTTGACTGACCAGATCTGAGTGTTTTCTGATAGACTATCCTCTAACATTCAGCTAATCATTTCTGCTACATCCTATCTGAGTGGGACTCTGAGTGCTGATCCGTGATTTTGTCCTGATAATTACTGAAGAATTAGTTAGTGTTAGACTTGCTTTGGAGTTTCATCTAATGAAATGTATGCTAGTAGTGTGTAATTTATGCCTCTGCAAAGCAGCATGGTGCTGGGTAAAACATGCGAGCAGGACTATTCTGACCCTGTAATTCCCCATTTTATGGGGGTCTCAAGCAATACAGCCGTGTTCTCATGCAGCAGAAAAACAAAGACAAAGAATTGGCCAAACCTTTTGGATAAAAAGAAAGATATCCACCTCAAACAGCTGCAGCATTTATTTTGGCACCGGTTATCAGAGCTGGTTGACTAACTTACCACATCTGTGCTAGTCATTTTCTGCATTGCAGTGTCTCTCGTTTCATGCAGAGAGGTGGGTTTTTAGTGTGTCTCCACTCCCCAGAAATATACTCAGCAGAGACATTTTAGGACTTGCTTTTACATTGAAGGTGCCTGTGTGAGCATTGACGAAAGTTTCACAATCTGAATCATATAGCCATGTGTTGTAATCCTGACGTATGCCATATTTTGGTGGGACCTGTGGATTTTTTCTCAGTGTCAAAAAATGGTGAAAATAATTACTGTCTCAGAATAAAGAAACTGGGAAATCAGGACAGTGTCTAAAAAGGAGAAACATGCAAGCATTGTTGACAAATCGTTCAACTGGTTAAAGAGCGTATCTTCAGAGGATCAATACAAAACGCAAATTTGAGAAATCAAAAAAAATTTGGTGTGCTGCAAAAATGGAGACGGAAGAAGACACGAGGAGCAGAGGACATGAGGAGCGTTGCTGACAAATGTGAGGCCATAGAGTTAGACAGAAAAGTTTGCCACAGCTCAAATTCATCCCCTGTCACACAATTTTAGAGGAAGCAAACTGTTCCATATATATTAAAGATGGCCGTATATGTTCTGATTTTATTTCTTATTCCTGCTGCTTACGATTATGCAATGAATAACGAAAGTGGTCCAAATGACAAAATCAAATAAGGACTGGCAGTCAAATTGTTTTGTTTTGGTTTGAAGTTGTACTAGTCACACTCTGCAAGACACTTGACTCCCTCAGGTTCCCCGCAGCCTCTCTACCTCCTCAGTACGTGCACAAAATTGACTAAAGTTTCTCACTCCGGGGTAAGGTGTTAGTTGTATAAAAAGTGACTGGCTGAAGATTTGTTGATTCCAAACAGTGTAGAGATTATTTTGTGACCTTTTACTGGTGGGCTGAGTGGCAGAGGTTTGAAAGCTTTTCAGAAACCCCTTTTGTTTGTTTGTTCAATGGTACAATTTCCTCAAACATGTGTTCGTGAGGGCCCAGACTTTCAGAAATCAATGCTCTTTTAATAAAACAGGGCACCAACACACACACACGCCTCACTGAAAACCCATTGATCTAAAACTGTGGATTCAAATTTCATTGGCAAATTGATTCAATCGAGGGTCGTTCTATTTACTATTTGTGCCAGATGACTACATGAAGTTGGACGACTATCCTCCATTAAAGAACTTTGTCTGAAGTTGAGTTGAAAACCTTTTTTGTGTGTGTTTCCACAGATTTTTTAAAATGAACCTTTTTTTTAATAAAAAAAATAAAATAAGATATTTGAATAACATTTTGCAATGCACATTCAAGGACCCCTCCTAACTTAATGGCCTCTTTCAGCTGGCTAAAACAGCAATTAGCTCAGACGTGTGGAGTATGAACAGTTAACAGCTGGAGTTCGATGTTTACCAGGAGACGGGGGACAATGAAACCGAATCCGGAGCTTTAGCCACAAACAGGTCATTGTAATGGCTGTACAGTATATGTGGAGCGAAAGTTGCCTACTATTGTAGATAAGAAGCACAACATGTTGGTATCTTTGTGGTTTGGTGTCCACTGAAATAAGTGAACTTTGTAAGCCTACTGCTGTGACAGAGAGCGAGACAAAATACACTTTAAAATCTCATTTGAGTGGCCAGATAACCCAAAATAAGATGACGTGAAGATGATCAGTCACACATTGAATGAAATCCAAACGATGTTGCTCCACTTCCTGGAATCAGCCTGTGACAAAAATGACTCAGAAAGCCTTCTGAGAATGTTTCTTTAGTGAAGGCTTTTAGCATCTTTTCCCCTCGTTTCCCCTCATCAGACCTCCAAAGCCAAATAACTCAAATTTGTATTCTGTATCCATTTACAATCTCCCAAATTGTCTAGATTCCTTTTATTAGACTGCATTATTTATCAAATCCGACTCCCTAAGGATAGATCTAGCTGCTGCCAGCAGTAAAAGTAGACTTCCAAACACCAACAGAAGCGCTCTGAATTGGGGGGGGGGCATGTGTGCCAAAATCTGTTATTGCAACCGAGTAAGTTTTTGTTTGTATATAACACCTTTCATAATCTGAGTTACGAAGTGCTTCACATCAAAGCATGAGCAAGGAGAATTTATTAAGATAAATCGCTCATGTTATTGAGGCAAAAATTAAGTAAATCGGCTCCACACTGTCTATTTCCCTGCAAAGAGTTCTCTTCAAAGAGCCACAGCTTTTTCACTAAAAATCATGAGGATGTAACTTCATACGTATATATCTATTCACACAGCTTAATTTGTTAAGACTAGATTATGTATCTGTGCTGATGTTACTGCAAAGCCAATTAACCCCTACACCCACTGAGGTTCAGACATATATGTATATATGCATTTAAATTCATATTATAATATAACAAGTTTTTATATATTATTATTATTTATGTATATCATTTCAATCGTGTGACTTAGTAAGACTTACTAAAGTATTTAAAATTAACATGATCATAATAGCAATGGCTCAAATGGGCATTTTTGCCTGTTTTGGAACAGCATTCGTGAAATGAAAGCCTCCGTTTAAACTCTGTTCAAACATAAAAAAGAGAAAAGAAAAAAAAAAAAAAGAACGACAGAACAAAAAAGTCAATGCCATGGCTCAGACAGCCGGGAAATCTTATGCAATAGAATGATCTTGAGAAGTCAACCCGGTCCTATTTGTCGCAGTGGGCAGTGCTGAGTGCGGCTTATCTGACATAGGGAAAATATTTGCCCACCTAGTCCCACCACCATGCAGATCCATCTTCCTCACCAGAAGGGGATTCTAGTATGCACGTGCACGGCTGTTAACAGTATCATATCAAGACTTTCCACTAACAGTGTTATTGTTTCCCAGCTATCTGACCGATCCGCGGATAAAAGTCTCACCGATGCAGTGCAACTTTTTGTAAATCTGCTGGCGGTTAGAGGGAATAAATCTAGCTGGAACAGGTCCAGTCTGGCTCTGGCCGAAGCTTTGAAGACCAAGTTGTGAAGTTTTTTTTTTTTTTGGTCCTCTCATGTCTTCCCATCGTGTTAAATCAGTGGCAAATAACGAGTTTTAGCTGAGTTAGACGTCAGCCCTGACCTCTGAGTCCACCACGCCGAATTACTTATTTTCATCTATCTTGCACAGTAAACCGCGGTTCAAGTGTCAACCGAAAGAAAAACATAAAAGGCCGCGCTGAGTTCGAAAAACAGTCTGGCGAACACCTTTACAGAATAACCTGTGGCACGGTATATGAGCTGCATCAAATACGATAGAACGAAATACGTTTCAGATGCTGTAATGACAGAGAGAAGCCAGATGGGATTAAGGTGCAGCACTATGATGACTCTGGCACTGCTTTAGAAAAAAAAAAAAATGAGGTGGATTAAAGGGGGGGAGAAAAATAAAAGACCTGAGCCAGTAACAGAGGGGGGAAAAAAACGCAACAAAAGGAGTTGTATCCCAGGGTGCAGATTGATTCTTATCAGCTGGTACATAGACAGTGACCTGCGGGGTGAGCTTATCTTGGCTCATGCTCTGTCTCTGCTACATTTTGATCCCACTGCTGTAGGGCGTGGACTGGTTGGAGGAACAGAAGAGGAGTAGTGGGCTGACTGAATCTGTGGGTAAATATGAATGATGAGGCAATAGTTTTAGGGATGTGCGGAGGGAGGAGAAGGCAGATGAATGTAAAAAATAAAAGAAGAAGAAGGGGGAAAAAGAAAGGGAAGAAACGCTGAGGGACAGAAACTGCCACAAAGGAGTTGGCGGTGTTGTACGGGGAGACGGAGTGATTGTGTCTGTTGGCAATCTGATAGATAGGGGACGGAGCGGGCAACATCAGAGGAGACGGCCGGTGTGAAGGGGGGGAAGAGCATCCCTCTGCAGGATAATCAGTGCATGATCGGCAGATGGGAGGGTTGGGAGAGAGGAGCGAGAGGGACAGCTGGGGAGATGGTGGAGGTGAGGCAGAGAGGGGCGAGAGACATGGAACAGAAATGTGGATACTTGCCAGCTTGTTAAGAAGAAATCAGAAGACGGGAAAACGAGGACATAGACGCGGGGAAACAAAGGGTGGAGAAGAAGATGATAAAGTGTTCACTTAAGCTAGATATCATGCTCACTGCAGGGTGGAGGGACAGACAGTCTCATATGCACGCATAATCAGTCAAATGGGCAGGAGAGCGACTGCGGGCTTACAGTAGCACATGTTTCAGCTTGAATTAATATAGTACTAAACTGGAGGCAATTCACAGGACACTCCCTGTTGAACAAATCATAAGTTATTTTGACAAACTGCGCAGCATCCAGAATCAAACTACGGTAAAAGAAAAAAAACATACATATAAATAAGGACAAGATCAGTGTTTGTCATGCTGCCACGGCTGATAAATCGCATGTAAACACAAGCTTTCTCAACAAGTGTTCCGACAACATGCATCACTGAACGCCTTTTACAGGCAGTGCATGTGCCTTATCCATCCGGCAGGCTCACAGAAATAAAAATGTCAAAAACTAACGCAAAAATTCAATCAAGCGATGCATGTTGAGAGAGAACCGTTTCTCACTTTTGTCGTGCTCAGAGACACGACAAGATCTAAAGCTGTTGGGGGATAGCCTGGGAGCATTTGATAGTCAAGTTAAACTGTTGGAAAATTGCTGTTGCTGAAGGGGTTTGATGGTCCAAAAAGACACCACCTGAGTTCGCTTGTCATCTGACCCAGTGTTATAGGGTTTGTTTTTTTAAGTTAGTGTTTTTATCATCCGGCAACCGCTATTTGGTTGGGTTATGATGTTAAGAGAAGAGAAAAAAAAGTACATAATCAAGTTGAATTGAAGCGTGGTCTTTGTCAGAGAGCTTTGAAGCCACTCTTTACCCCCATGAAATAGGTTGCATGAGGTTGCGGGTGTTTGCTCAAGTGATCTATGTATATATATATATTTATATATATACAGATAGATAGATAGATAGATAGATAGATAGATAGATAGATAGATAGA